>JAVJIX010000250.1:577500-897500 GCA_036785185.1 Paratrypauchen microcephalus | reverse complement strand
AAATGATACTGACACTGCTGCTCAAATGACACTGACACTGCTGCTTAAATGACACTGACACTGCTGCTTAAATGACACTTAAATGACACTGGCACTGCTGCTTAAATTACACCATTTAAAGGGATATGCCACCCCCAGGTCAAATTTGGGCATCTCCCCACAGTCCAGAGACTAAAATAAGTGAAGGAAAGCGTTTTCCTGCTCACCCAGCCATTGTCCGAGTCTGTCGCCACTGACCGCCGCGGTAACTGGTGCTCCTCCGCCTTAGACTGGAGTCTAACGTAGCCAGAGAAAGATTTCGGCCAAAAGGAATTAATTTGCTCGATGCGTTTCCCAATTACTTTGTGTGTAGTGCGCATTCATATCGAGTGCAAATAAATGTGCAAACCAACACGGAGAGCTTGCCTTGGTCATTTTGGGTGGGAACTATTTTCCAGTGCGTAAGAATACAGTCGTATCACGCACCACGTTGTGCAACAGGGGAACTCCCTTCCCGGTGCGTAACTGGGATTCCCCTGGTAGCGTACTGCGTGATACGGCTGTATTCTTACGCACTGGAAAATAGTTCCCACCCAAAATGACCAAGGCAAGCTCTCCGTGTTGATTTGCACATTTATTTGCACTCGATATGAATGCGCACTACACACAAAGTAATTGGGAAACGCATCGAGCAAATTAATTCCTTTTGGCCGAAATCTTTCTCTGGCGACGTTAGACTCCAGTCTAAGGCGGAGGAGCACCAGATACCGCGGCGGTCAGTGGCGACAGACTCGGACAATGGCTGGGTGAGCAGGAAAACGCTTTCCACCACTTATTTTAGTCTCTGGACTGTGGGGAGATGCCCAAATTTGACCTGGGGGTGGCATATCCCTTTAAGCTTTATTACGCTACACATTGTGTGATTTACCTATTTGTATTATAAACTAGTTTACTGTACTTTTGCTACGGGTATATGTAATGTTTTAGTCATGGTGTTTATTGTCTTGTTTATCACATGTTTTATATTCACTGTGGGCCTAGGGGGCGCTGCAATTTCAAATCCTGTGTGTGCAACCTGTACATATGGATTTGACAATAAAGCTGACTTTGAACTTGAACTAAATAAACGATCAGCTGCAGTTGCGATTTTAACCGCACCATTCAGCAGATGTCAGTGTGCCAGTGTTCCTGTACTGACTATCTAACCACAGCCTGTTGTGTTTCTGATATATTTTGTTCTCTACAGATGCATTTTTTGGAGTCACAGCGAGAGGTAAACCTGATTTAATTTGTTTAATTATAATTCTTGTCATTTAAATCTGATGAAATATACTTCCGGTTTGGCTGAGTGAACGCTGGCGCATCCTGCTGCCGCTGCTCGCCAATTCCCAATCAAGGTTCGATTTTGAGTTTTATGCTTGCTCAAAATCACATCTTTCATTGAATTTGACATGCATACAAGCCATTTTGTAAACGGCAAGTGAATCTGGCTCGATTTTTAGCCTACCTTTGGCTGTCAGCTTGTCATTCGCTCCCGGCCCCAGCAACAAATTTCGCGGTGTCTGGCAGAATTATGTGGATCTACAAACTGCACGCCTTAACAGCGATCATCTGGGCGTTTTTCTCCGTAATCCACAGTCCAGTGACAGGTCTCCGACAGTACTCCGCCGCTGAGCTCCGGCGGCTCCGCTTCCATCTGTTCGAGCCACCGCCTTTAGCGTTACATCTGGAACCGGAGATCCGTTACCAGCCCCGCCGGAGATATGTACATCGAGGGTCCGGTCGGAGCTTACGGATTGACAGATCCACCCAGATCAACTCCATCTGGTCTGAGTCTCAGCGTCCTTCACGTAAGGCCTATGAAAAAATCACAATATTTTCATAGGCCTAATAATGACACACACGTAGGACATTGTTTGTGTGGCCTCTAACGGACACAGAGATGCATAGAGTGAGTGTGTAAACCCCTGGTTTATACCATATGTACAAAACATTTATAAGAGATAAGTTGGGTAATGCAGACTTAATGATAAAAGGAGAAATTCAATTTGTCAACTGGACAAAGTTTGTTTGGTCGAAAACTTTTCGCCGCTCATCCGAGAGGCTTCGTCAGTTCTGGTTCTAGTGCTGGTTAGACCCTGTTTATATCTAGCTGCAGGGAGGAGCTCACTACACTGAAATAGCTCTGAAACTATCTTCACTAATCTGTCTCTTTGTTTTTCAAATTTCTCTGGTGACTAGTTTAGCCTCCCTATTCAAGCCCAGGAGGAAAGGGGTAGCGATTCCGTACCTGGCCGGCGTTTCGGAAAAACTACAGAGGATTTTCAGACAATATGAAATTCCAGTTTATTTCAAACCCACAAACACTTTAAGACAAAAACTCGTCCACCCAAAGGACAGAACACCGAGCCACAAACAAAGCAATGTGGTCTACTCCATTCAGTGTAGTGAAGACTGCAGTGAGCGCTACACTGGAGAAACAAAACAGCCACTTCACAAGACGATGTACCAACACAGACGGGCGTGCCAGAGTGGACCGTCATCTGCCGTTCATCTTCACCTAGAAGCCACGGGTCATTCTTTTGAGGACAGTGAGGTTCAGATCTTAGCCAGGGAACAATACTGGTTTGAGAGGGGAGTTAAAGAGGCTATTTTTGTCAAAAAAGAGAATCCGTCGTTAAACAGAAATGCGGGAGTTAGACACAACTTGTCTCCCATTTATAATTCGATTCTCAAACCAAGTCAAAAACAGACAAAGAAACATTAGGGCAGACAATCCAGGGCAGAGGGGTGGAGAGGGTCGTTAGGTTTGAATAGGGAGGCTAAACTAGACGCCAGAAAAATTTGAAAAACAAAGAGACAGATTAGTGGAGATAGTTTCAGAGCTATTTCAGTGTAGTGAGCTCCTCCCTGCAGCTAGATATAAACAGGGTCTAACCAGCACTAGAACCAGAGCTGACGAAGCCTCTCGGATGAGCGGCGAAACGTTTTCGACCAAACAAACTTTGTCCAGTTGACAAATTGAATTTCTCCTTTTATCATGGATTCTACCTGGACGACTGAGGGACGCAATGCAGACTTAACTAAATTAAATCTAATTAGTTTTGAAAAAAAGACAAGCAACCAGCCTTGAATATCATGCACACAAGTACAATGACGAATTGGATTTTATTGAAATACTGTTTTATTTTCCACAGACCTGGCTCCTCCCACTTTGACTGCACATCCCTCAGTGATCACAAAGACAGACTCAGTTACTCTAAACTGTCGACCTCCACCTTCTGTCTCTGTCCCTGTGTCTCGATGTTATTTTTACACGACAGATGGAAAAAACTGGCAAAACTCCAACTGCAGCCAGTCTGTGAGAGGCTCTGATCTGCTGATGGTGAAACAAAAACCTCCTGCTCAAGTTCAAGTCCAGTGTGTCTATGTTGTAGAATGGGGACAGGCTGTTTCTACATCTGACCCTAGTGACCCAACCCCTGTCACTGTTCACTTACAAAGTAAGTTATTACATTTTGGTGTATTAAAGAAGCTCAACATTTGTGACCCACCTCGGCCAAATAGGACACATATGATCCTGGAGACCTTTTGAGTTATTCACAAATTCTAAGCTTTCCAATGATGTCTTACACATGAAAATCTGACCATATTTGAAGAAGCTGTCACTATTTGAAAGCAGGCACAGCAGATTTCCGAAAGCTCTGAAAAAAGCTCGTAAAGTTTCTTCTCTTCAGCCCTCCTTGTCTAATTTGCATGACATTAAGCTAAGCCCTCCCCCATCATGACTATCTGTGGTGTGTTAATGTCCAGGCAGGAATCATTCAATAATTTAATAATAAACAGGATAATATGTTAAGTCAAAGTTTACTACAAAATTTAGTTATAGTCAGGAAGTACTAATAGCATAGCAAAGTAACCAATATAATAAAAAAGGTAATAAAATATGTAATGAAATACCAAGGTACAGGTATTTAAGGAGTATTTCACAAGAGGTAATACTGCTCAAATGAATTTCGTATTGCACATAATATAGCATTATATATATATATATATATATATATATATATATATATATATATATATATATATATATATATATATATATATATATATGTTATATATATTTTTTTTTTTTTTTTTTTTAGGGGTGTGAATCTTTTACTCACAAAATGGTTCGATTCGAATCTCGATTCACAGGCTACGATTCAGGGACGATTCATAAAATTAGTAAACGATCCGGTACGATTCGATCCGATCCGATCCGGTTCGGTTAATTTCGATTCAATACAAATTGACAACTTTACTCCCAAGTGCTTTAAAGTTATTGAGAAGAAAAAGAGAGAAACAGAAATTAAATTTCAAAATAGTATCCTTTTGTTTATTTAGTGTCTAACAGACAATACACCAGGCCTACTGAAAAACTGGCAATCCGGTTTGTAAAACTCTGCTCATACTTAAAATACAACACATTCCTTCCCTCAAGCAACACAAAACAATAAGGTTAGATATCAAAAATAAAAAAGACCTTATAAAACAAGCAAGTTGCCTATTAAAGGCAAAAATCTGAATGAATCAGAATTAGTGCTTCAGTCACAGTTTCAGTAACTGTAAAAGTGCAACATATCACTGACAAGAAGATAGATATTACTAGGCAGTTATAGAAAACACCAGCATTTTAAATCCAACATGTCTTTTTATGCCTGTAATTAACTTTTCTTAACAAAAAAAAGAAAATCAGAGAAAGCTCTTAACACTGAATAATACTTTCTCTCCATCTCATAACATTACCTCAGTCTCCTTTGAGACAAAAATCATCTGTGTGTGCGTGAAGTACATTTCTATACACACAAATCATAAGTAGCCTATCTAAATACAGAAATGCACCAATTCTGATTATACATTGTATTTTCCACACAAAAGTAAATTAGCCAAGTCAATTTTAGCCCAACTCAAATATGCATTGCCAATACATGAATGTTGTCTAAATAAATCACCCAATCCACTAACCGTGACAATAAAAACGCTAGTATCATACAATAGTTATGGTCTATAGCTGCCATGGAAACTATCAAGCTGACAGTGAAACATCAGACTGATGTCAACGCGACACAACACTGGCACAAAAGTTAACCACGCATACGAACCATGTCCATAAATAGCGGTATTAATAGCCAAATTAATTTAACCACAGCTCAATGAAAGGAAACTTAACTTAGCTTACCCATAGAGTAGATCTCCTGACGAGACGAGGCGGCGGGAAACCCGCCCTCTGCACAATGCGAATTGGGACACGGCTATACAGTGCAAAAATTTTGTGTTTGCTTCCGCATACAGCCCGCGCCGCTCGCATGATTGGCAGTTAACCAGCCAATTAGCTTCAACCCCAGGTAAGTGAACCACCCACCGTTCGCTAAAGAACGCAAACACACACAGAGCGGCTGCTGCGCCATGAGAGAGACCGCTCAGGAGCTAGCAAACCCATTCTTGGCTGTAAATCCGGTGCATCGGACCTTTCGTAGTGCATTTGGACCGATCCGGGCTCCGCTGATCAGTACACTCAGATCGCAGAGGTCACAGACCGATAACCGATCCAAATCGGTTCATCTTTACACCCCTAATATATATATATATATATATATATATATATATATATATATATATATATATATATATATATATATATATATATATATATATATAATTATTATTATACAATGCATTATTATACAATGTAAAATAAAAAAGATCAACAATAATGCAATACTTAGGATCAAGAAGAACCGTTGACTCACCAAAATAGTCAGGAAGTACTACACTCAACAAAAATATAAACGCAACACTTTTGTTTTTGCTCCCATTTTTCCTGAGATGGACCCAAAGATCCAAAATTCACTCCAGATACACAACACTACCATTTCTCTCAAACATTGTTCACAAATCTGTCCAAATGTGTGACAGCGAGCACCTCTGCCCCGCCGAGACAATCCACCCCACCTCACAGGTGCGCCACATCAAGATGCCGATCCGACATCATGACCAGTGCACAGGTGCGCCCCAGACTGCCCACAATAAAAGGACACCCCGAGATGTGCATTTTTTTTTTTTTTTTGCTTTATTGGGGGTCTGGGGACTCAGAACCAGTCAGTATCTGGTGTGACCACCATTTGCCTCATGCAGTGCAACACATCTTCTTCACATAGGGTTTATCAGATTGTCAGTTGTGGCCTGTGGAATGTTGGTCCACTCCTCTTCAAAGGCTGTTATGGACGAAGAACACAGGTGCATTTTATTGATGGCATTTTGAATGCACAGAGATACCGTGATGAGATCCTGAGGCCCATTGTTGTGCCATACATCCATGAACATCACCTCATGTTTCAGCAAGATAATGCACGGCCCCATGTTGCAAGGATCTGTACACAATTCTTGGAAGCTGAAAATGTCCCAGTTCTTGCATGGCCAGCATACTCACCGGACATGTCACCCATTGAGCATGTTTGGGATGTGCTTGACCGGCGTATACGACAGCGTGTACCAGCTCCCACTAATATCCAGCAACTTCGCACAGCCATTGAAGAGGAGTGGACCAACATTCCACAGGCCACAACTGACAATCTGATAAACTCTATGTGAAGGAGATGTGTTGCACTGCATGAGGCAAATGGTGGTCACACCAGATACTGACTGGTTCTGAGTCCCCAGACCCCCAATAAAGCAAAAAAAAAAAATGCACATTTCGGGGTGGCCTTTTATTGTGGGCGCACCTGTGCACTGGTCATGATGTCGGATCGGCATCTTGATGTGGCGCACCTGTGAGGTGGGGTGGATTGTCTCGGCGGGGCAGAGGTGCTCGCTGTCACACATTTGGACAGATTTGTGAACAATGTTTGAGAGAAATGGTAGTGTTGTGTATCTGGAGTGAATTTTGGATCTTTGGGTCCATCTCAGGAAAAATGGGAGCAAAAACAAAAGTGTTGCGTTTATATTTTTGTTGAGTATAATAGCATAGCTAAGTAACCAATATAATTTTAATAATTATATAAACAAAAATAGAGTGGAAATTAACCTAAAGAGACTATAGGGTATTTAAGGAGTAAGGAGTATTTCACAGGAGGTAATATTGCTCGAATGAATTTCGTATTGCACATAATATAGCACAGTATAATATACTATGCTTTAAATAAATAAATAACAATAAATAAATACATGCCATATATCTATAAATAAACTTTTGAGCACAGATGATCGCCACACGAAAGCTGAATTAGTATTAAAACATGTCCTAAAGTCTATAAAGTCCATCTGATGCAGAAATATGATCGTAATTACACTGTTAACATGTCATTCAACTTATCTGCACTACAATATTCAACTATACTCCAGAGTCTATTTTTAGGTCTAGTTTTAAATTATCCTAGGCCATTATTTATTTATTTATTATATTGTTCTGTTGTATGCTACTTTTTCTTGATGTTCTTGATCTGTGTGTTGCAACACTGGAATTTCCCCACTGTGGGACTAATAAAGGCATATCTTATCTTATCTTATCTTAATTATGACTCACCCCATGTTGCAGTGTTTTCGGTGTATCTCCACAGTGTAAACGTGTATAATGTGTTTCAGAGCTAAATCGCACTCTGTTCACGAGCTCCGGAGAAATGGACATGTCCCGAACATGTCCCGAAGGTCTCCCGAACGTGTCATGTGTCCAAGTAGAAGTCAAAAGTCCATTTTCATGTCCTTTTTTGACCTGCAGTGCCGCTTACATATGAACGAGCTCTTCACAGCTGATCGGCGTACAGGGGAATCCCCCTACAGCACTCCTCGCAACGGGATTGGCGGGTGCGCGAGCGTGGGAAAATTATGTTGATTTATACACGCCCGTTTCTTTCCGCAAAAACAGGCCAATTTGAAATTTAAAATGTATGTTTTTAATGTCACTAATGCTGTTATCTGAAACATGGAGAGGCTTCTTCATGATCTCAACTGGCACATTCTGCAAAAAAACGAAAATCACAAATTTTGGAAAAAAATAAATAAAAAATACAAAAATCGCATTTTCTCTGTAATGCCTACATCTGTAATGCCGACATGAGTCACCACAAGTCCGTGGTGCGTCACATTTGTGCATTTCATTACACATTTACCGTAATTTCCAGACTATAAGCCGCTACTTTTTTCTCACACTTTGAACCTGTAGCTTGAACAATGATGCGGCTAATTTATGGGCAGATTATTAGTTTATGAACACGAATGTGTGTGCGCAGCCTGAGTGCAGAAAGTGCAGCTGTCTGTGCGGTGAACATGAAGCTGTAACGTTAGTGAGCGCTGTCTGTGCACTAAAACAGTTTATCCGCGTGTGATAAAATAAGTTCTGATGCTAAATGAACTTTAGTGAGTGGGATACGGCTTAATGACCCGTGTGCGTTAAATGCAGGTGAGGTGTAAATGACAGAAGAAACGTCTCAAACATCAGTAGCCGGACATATACCTGATTGATACACCTATCCCCGCTCCCCGGGAGAGTCTGAAATCTGCTGAAATCCTACGAGACACGGACATTATCCCAGACAGGACAGTGGCTCTTTCTGCAGAAGACATGTGCAGAGCGGAAAGTGACGGGGTGAAGACAGACTGGTGAAGACAGACGAGTGAAGAGATGATGCGCCGAGGAAGATGCTGGTTTGATTTTGTTTTGAACAGTTATTTTGCTCTTCATGCACACATCCTCCTCATGGAAAACACACAAAGTAATTCTCATGATGCAGCTTTTAATTTAAAGACAATCAATCTGGCTGTTGAAGAAGGAAATCGAGCTCGACATTGATGAGTTGATGGTGAGACGCTGGCGACGTCAGCGTGACAAACTGACTCAACGCAAAAAGACGACAAATGCTTTCAGAGGCAATAAAAGCAGACGCTCTGAACTTCAGAACTTCTTGAAGACGTGGACACCTGCGGCTTATAGACAAGTGCGGCTGATATATGTACAAAAATAAAATTCTTTAAAAAATTGGTGATTATATTCCGGTGTGCTCAATAGTCCGGAAATTACAGTAATGCAAAGGACATTTCAATTCATTCATTAATATAAAGAAGCAACTGGTAACATATAATTGCTCTAGTTGCTGTAACATGCAATTATAAGTTAAGCAGAGTAGCTAGAATTTGATGATGACATCATTTCAGATGTGCAAAAGCCCATGGTAGATTTACTAAGAAATGTACACACTTAAGCCCCACACATCTTGAATCTCCCCATTATCATTATTTTTCATATTAAACTTATGGTTTAAAGTCCACTCAACAATGAAGTCTTTTAAGTTTTTGTTTCATGTGGATAGGCCCAGAAATGAGAGAAATATGAACCATAAACCAGGTCAAGAAATGTGCAATCTGACAGTTACAAACTCCACCTGAGAAGTCTGCCCTGTCCTCCAGCTCAGTTTAAACTGTAGATATTCTATGATGTTGGAATGTCATGCAACCTATTTTATTTATTATTCACATCAACACAAGTGAATACTCATGGTTTGATGGTTCTTTTGTTTTAGGTATGAAACCAGAGATAAGTCTTTATGGCGATGATACAGAGGTTATTATCTCCTGCTCTCCACCTCCTTCTGCAACTGACTCCAAATGTCACCTGTATTTTGGAGAATCCACACAGCCACATTCTACAATCAACTCAGTGAAGAAGGGAGAGAAATTGTTGTGCCAGTTTTATGTTTCCAAGATGGATTTTGTGTTAAATTTCCATAAAGTTCAGAGAAAAGTGTTGAGCTGTGACTTCACTTCAGGAAATGGACCCGTCTATCGCTCTCCTCGCAGTGAACAAAAAGACTTGACTGGTGAGCCTCAAAACATTCACACACTTTTGTTTTGTTGTTTCTAAACCACTGTGTTCCTTTCAGTTTATATGAGAAAATATTATCCAAACCTGCTCCACGTGACCTCAGCTCCATCAGAGCCAGAGAAGACCACAGACCCAAAAAAAGAAACAGGAAGTGACTCTGAAGTCGTCCCTCCTGGTAACTGTTTTTATAAAAGAATTTACAGTCACATGTTTGTCATGTGTTAAGATAAAGCTGTTTGTAAATTAAATATACTATTTTTCCTCTTGTAGCTCACACCACAGCGCCCCAGCCCCATGTGACCTCAGCTCCATCAGACCCAGTGAAGACCACGGACCCAAAAAAAGAAACAGGAAGTGATTCTGAAGTCGTCCCCCCTGAAGTCGTCCCCCCTGAAGTCGCCCCCCCTGAAGTCGTCCCCCCTGAAGTCGTCCCCCTAAAGTCGTCCCTCCTGAAGTCGTCCCTCCTGAAGTCGTCCCCCTAAAGTCGTCCCCCCTGAAGTCGTCCCTCCTGAAGTCGTCCCCCTGAAGTCGTCCCCCCTGAATTCCCCCCCCCCTAAAGTCGTCCCTCCTGAAGTCGTCCCCCCTGAATCCCCCCTAAAGTCGTCCCTCCTGAAGTCGTCCCCCCTGAAGTCGTCCCCCTGAAGTCGTCCCCCTAAAGTCGTCCCTCCTGAAGTCGTCCCCCCTGAATTCCCCCTAAAGTCGTCCCTCCTGAAGTCGTCCCCCCTGAATTCCCCCCCTAAAGTCGTCCCTCCTGAAGTCGTCCCTCCTGAAGTCGTCCCCCCTGAAGTCGTCCCCCCTGAAGTCGTCCCCCCTGAAGTCGTAACTGTAACTGTAACTGTTTTTATAAAAGTTTTAACAATAACATCTTGTTAAATGTTTGTCATGGATTAAAAGTGTGAAATATACCTTTTTCTGGTGGAGGACACGCTGTTTGCTTGTCTCTATGGAGACGTTATCATTTACCTGGATTGTTCCACAGTATGGCATTGCCCTATTGATCTCATCATGAAGCCAAGCGAGTGACAGCCATGTTACACGTCAGATCTGTGTAGAGGTGACCCCACTCTCAGTAAGAATACATGTTAATCAAAACATATTTTGGCAATAAAAACACCCATAAGTGAATTATTACAGGATAGGCTCTGGGCGTGTTCATAGTCACACTTACCTGGTGCAGGTTTGAGCCCAGTTTAGTCCTGGTCTAGACTTTGGTCCTGCTCTGGTTTGGTTTCAGGTTTGGTCCTAGTTCAGTCCTAATTTTGGGTGCTATTTTAAAGCCATACTGTGGAACATTACAGGTTAAACTATTACATTCAAGGAGACAAGCAGGTTTCTGGAATCCCACCAAAAGGAAAAATATAAAGCAGTTTGTAAATTAAATATTAAATATGTTTCTCTTGTAGTTCACACCACAGCGTCTCAGCCCCATGTGACCTCAGCTCCATCAGACCCAGAGAAGACCACAGACCCACAACATGAACCTGTCAGTTCAAAGAGTGAGTAGATGAACAGAACACACAGTAAATGTCACATACCACTGGTTATTGTGGTAAAGTGTAACCTGCAATGAGACGTGCTGTGCTCATAGTTCAAGTTACAAACTGTAGCTTTAAATATATAATAGATATGAGTTTTGTCCATTGACCATTTCACATGAAAACATAGACATGTTTGTGGTCTCTATTTTGTATTTTCAGAGATTCCTCCAACAAAATCAGGTAAAATATGTACATTCATTTAAAAAAAAAGAAAAAGCTAAAAAATTCATACATACATTATTTCTGTTACTTCAGAAACGTCCAAAATTGATCTCTGGGTCATATTTATAATATGTGGAGTTTTATTGGTCTGTGTGATCTCGGGATCAGCTTTTTTCTGCTCAAAATGCAGAAATGGTAAGAAATATTGCTATACATTTGAAAAATAATATTAAAAATATTTACATAAATAAAAATAATTTTGAATTTAACTGTTTTTTCCCTTTTCAAGCAAAGCACAAGAACAAGAGGTAAGTTTTTGTTTTTAGTCAGTTTTTTAGTCATGTAAATAGATGATACAATCGTGCTTCATCAATTCATATTTACATATTTGTTGATAAGAGAAATTTGAAAAGAAAATAGTTTTGTTTATTTAGTTTTGAGTTTGAGCTCCACAGTTATGTAAAATTATGAAATGTTTTTAAAATGTGTATGAGAGGTTTTCATGTTTTTCATATTCGGACTTGGTTTGGTGAAACGGTGCATGTGGTGAATACTTCTGGCTTTACAGTGGTTAAGTGACCGTCACCTGCTTGTTTCTATGGAGATGTCACTGCTCTGCCTGGAATGTTCCACAGTGTGACATTAAACAGCTCTACCTTACATTTATTCAATTACAGGTGGTTTTATAGCTCAAAATACCAAAAACAACAACAACAACAACAACAACGGGCTGCCTCTCCACAGATCTGATCTGTAACTTGGTCTGGTCTGGTCTCCATGAAGATAGAAAGGTTTAATGCCATATTGTGAAACATTCCAGACAAAGCAATAACATCTCCATGGAGAAAAACATTTGATGGACCCTGCACTAGAAAAGTTACACAGTGCAGCTTTAAGTCTAACCTGTCATAAACACTTTTTATTCTTTGGCTCGATATCGTTCACTTATTTTTGTTTCATTTTTAAAGCTCCCGATGCAACGCCGTTGGTACGTACACAGCCTTGGTATTATTGTTAATATTGATACTTTGCAGTGACGTTGCACTGGGGGTGTTCTAGATGTATGTCTATGGCAGAAGCGTTCAGCAGCTACTATGGTGACACACATTAGCAAACACTGCCTGATCAGTTTTAAGATTGTCTGAAAGAAATACAAAATGAAATTAACACATATCAATCCTTTTTCAGGAGCCTGTGATCGATATGAGCGTTCATGTTCCTGTTTGAGTTTGATTTTGAACAAAAACTGCTTTAACCTTTTAACTTTTAACTGCTCACCTGTTGTAGTTCCAACTGAACCAGCTCTTTATTGGGGCCAAGCACCAAAGGTGCGAGGCACCATAGTGTTTCTACTGATTATTATACATTATTCTTCTACCCATGGGAGTCTATGGCAACCCCTAGAACCGTCTGATAAAAAGTAGTGAAATTTGGCATGCAGATTCCAGCCAGTGACCCACAGCGATTTATAGGCCCCCACCCCCAACCGTCTAGTGCCACCAGCAGGTCAAAGTTGCAGGAATTTTCAGGAATTTTCTGCGTTGCTAGGCAACACAGAAATGTACCTTTGATCTGTCATTGATGTGTCTTTGATCTAGCCGAAGTGAGCTCATATCTCGGGAACCCTTCATAGGAAGCCTGGGAGCCTGGGAAGCCTGGCTAACAGACCCTGTTAGACCCTGTTAGACCCTGTTAGACCCTGTTAGACCCTGTTAGACCCTGTTAGACCCTGTTAGACCCTGTCAGACCCTGTCAGACCCTGTCAGACCCTGTTAGACCCTGTTAGACCCTGTTAGACCCTGTCAGACCCTGTCAGACCCTGTCAGACCCTGTTAGACCCTGTTAGACCCTGTTAAACCCTGTCAGACCCTGTCAGACCCTGTTAGAGCCTGTTAGACCCTGTCAGACCCTGTCAGACCCTGTTAGACCCTGTCAGACCCTGTTAGACCCTGTTAGACCCTGTTAAACCCTGTCAGACCCTGTCAGACCCTGTTAGAGCCTGTTAGACCCTGTCAGACCCTGTCAGACCCTGTTAGACCCTGTCAGACCCTGTTAGACACTGTTAGACTCTGTTAAACCCTGTATAACTTTTCTGCTTATAACGTAGCGTTTGATTGGCTGTCATGACAAAACGATAATACATGCTGAGGCCTACATGCACCTTCGGTGCTTGGCCCCACATTGCTGCTTGCAGCTATATTTTTTTTATGTATTTGATTGGGACAGAGCATGTTAATGGACAAACATGAGACAACATGAATGTAAACACACTGGATTGTCAGACCCCCCAGGATTTCACCGGCATTTTTTGTGATTGTTTCGGGCTAAAATGCCTGAATTTGCGGGAGCTTTTCCAAAAAGTTGCGATGAAAGTTGCGGTGCTTTTAAGGTTTTTGTTGCGATTTTGTTGCAGGAAAAAGTGAAAGTTGCGATAAATAGTTGCGATTTTCGCTTTTTGTAATTAAAATTGAGTAATATTTTGAATACTGAGTTATTACTGACAAAGAATAATACAAAGACACAGAGATCACAGATATGGTCCTAAAACAACCTTACCAACATCGAAAATAAATGACTACTAGGAGGGGAACTGTTTCGGTCTTTTGCTGTTATTTTAGTGGGCAAATGGCGCCGCAGACATGTTTCTTTGCCATTAGAAGCCGTGTCCCAGTTCCCAGAGTGCGCGGCTCGGAGCGTGGCCCGAAGGGCATGTGCGTCACACATTTCGACAGAACACCGGCGCGACGACTGCTGTCTCATTTCTTTTTTGTCCCATGCGCAGTTAACACGCGGTCCGAAGACCACAGTCGGTGGTCCGCGGACTGCAGTCGGGGCTGAGCAAGTGTGCACCGCCTTGACTGCAGTCTGAGCCCCCTTCGGGCCGCGCTCCGAGCTGTGCGCTCTGGGAACTGGGACACGGCCGCAGTTTCGTTTTGTCACACGGAAGTAAAGCAGAATGTTGCGGCTTCCAAACTCAAACCTTTTAGCCGCCGAGAATATGAGGATGGGTCCTATGGCTCGCAGATTTGTGACGCACAAAGAGGAGGCTATGGTGACAGATACGCTGAGATCCAGCAGGATGAAATGGAACTCATGAAAACCAGCAGGATGAACAGATTAACGTGAAAGATGAATGAATGGTTTGCGTTCAACAAAAAATACGGCTACACCCCAACCCTGACTCTCTCCTCTGTGTGACAGGTGAGCGCGCGCTTTTACACGCACACACTTCCGTAGGTGCACACACCCACACTCACGTGACCCACCGCCTCTGCCGCACACACACACACAAACGCACCGTGCACCTCATCTCAGTTATGTCTCCTACACAGAAGGAAGTTGGTCGGCGTTCAATACGTCGCCGATGATTGGTCAAAATTAGTAAAAATTGCGGAAAAGTGGCGGTGATTGGTCAAAATTGCAACACCGCCCTGAATTCACGGGGATTGGCTGAAGTTGCGTTGAAGTTGCAAATCGCAACATCGCGAATTCCTAGAGGGTCTGGATTGTAGCCTAAGGATCATTTCCATCCGTTGTCCCAAAGGGCTGGGGTCACAGGGGGCTAAACAATAAAATATTGTACACTCATTGCACAGTTCCCATCACCGCAGGGTCCAAAATATTGCACAGTCCAAAAAATTGCACAGTCCAGTCATTGGACAATTTCCATTATTTTACAGTCAATTTGTCCACACCTTCATTGAAAATATGTGTCTATAGAAGATCAATTAAAATCACAGTGCTCCTGGACATGAGGACAAGTTTGGTTTGACCATAACCAATTTTTCATTTGAGCTTTAAAAGAGCTGTACATAGGGCATTGTCTCAGTGTTGGTGGGAGACTATTCCACAGATTCCCACCTTGGACAGATAACACATCCACACCAGGTCATACCTGTGGGGTATGACCACGCCTGGTCCATATGTGGACCAGGCGGTCCACATATGGACCTTTCTGAATTGTCTTTGCATTTGATATTCTCCTTTAACAGTGGTGATGTGAGGGAGTGTAGAACCTTGTAAATTAGACTCTTTCTGATCATCCATCCATCCATCTTCTTCCGCTTTTCCATTTCTGGGTCGCGGGAGCAGCATTCAGATTATGTTAAAACAAACCTCAGATTAAAGTCTTAAATTTGAGTAACAGATCTTTAGTCAGAGTAGAGCCTCCAGTTAGCTTCACAGAGAATGTTGATGACATCAGCTGCAAAGTGTCACTTGAATAATATATTTCCATGTGTACGTTGTAATCCATCTGTCTGTTTCAGAGTGTGTGAACACACAGAATCAGCCCGTCAGACCCAGCACTCACATGGTGCTTATGACTCTTATGTTTCTATTCTGCCTCCATTAGTGTTTAGGAAGTCGCTTTACAGATAACGAACAGTTTCTCCAGTAAACACCCAGGAAGCCTCGGCTGTTCGACTGTAAAACTGTAACAGACAAAAAAATAAATACATATTACAATTATGTTTTCACATTCAAATGAACAGAGGATATGTAGAGCTACATAAAACAATGTAGAGCAGCTTAATACAATTTAATATCTGCATAACAATAGCTTAACATCAGCTGAACTTCCTAAAAACATCTATAAAACAAGCAGTTAGCATGATGCTAACATCAATGGAAATTCCCATACACATGCTAGCTCCATTAGCATCATACATTTTAGCCTGAATTTGACGTGTAAAACAACTTAAAGTACCTCATAAAAGTTTACAGAGTGAATTAACTTATCTTATAACACCACAATACTTACAGACAGATATTTTCATGGGCCAGATGACAGTTTACAGGATTTACACACAAGTAACTGAACAGTTGAAAAGTCTAGAACAATATGGCAGCTAAGGTAGCTCAGAGTGGACAAAATAGATAAACTCAAAACAAAAATCTTCTTTCTCCACTGGGACAGAACAGGTTCTTAAAGGTCCCATGGCATGAAATTTTCACTTTCTGAGGTTTTTGAACATTAATGTGAGCTCCCCTACCCTGTTTAGCCCCCCCCCATGGCTAAAAGTTGTGAAATGTGAAATGTGTAAACTGAGCATTTGCGGTCCTTTTCTGCGTTTGACAAAAAGACAGCCCAAACGGGCGATTCTGAACAAGGGAAATTTCTGACGTCACACTCAAAAATGCAAATGCAGTTCTACCGCCCGTCTGGATGTCTACCCACCGTCTCTGGAACTCATGGCCAGAGAGTTTTGACCGCGAACGAGCTACGCAATGCAAGATGCATTTTTTAATTTCCCTGGAGGCACGTGAGAGTGTTTCCAGGCTCGGATGTCCTTTATCCGAGCCTCCGAACCTCTGAAACAGCAGTGGTTTAATTTTATTTTCTGTGGAAATGTGTTTATTTTTCAATGGAAATCGTCTCATATCTTCCTCTGCGCTTAAACGCGGAAGTGGGGCCTGTGCACATCGCACCGCTAAAGAGGAAAGAGCAGAGAGTTTGGCCACACCCCCACCCGCTGCACTGGCCTGTCTCTGTCCTCCTCATTTGCATTCAAGCAACATCGCCCAGAATAAAGTGTTTGAGAGACATATGTATGACTCTGACTGTGTTCATGAGGCTCTCTCATGCACTGAGTGTTGATTTTGAAGAAGGATTCATTTACAGTATTAGGGAACCATTAAGGCGCCATATAAAAGCATCAACAAGTACCATGTCATGGGACCTTTAACCTACAGTGTATTTTTCTCTTTATCTTTGTTTATTTTAATATTTTCTTTTTTCCTTAAGCAGGTTGTAGATGATGATCATTTCTACACTCTGATCACCTCAGTGCCCAGCACCCACTGCTCCAAAGGTTTGTTTCATAAACTCATCTTCATTGGTTTTAAGCTCTGGTAACATAACATAAGTCTTCATCATTTTTGAGAATCACTGAATCACATTTAATCATAGAAAATATTTTACTGATAAATATTTCAAAGTCCAAAGTCCAAGTCAAAAAACATATGTACAGGTCGCACACACACAGCATTTGAAATAGCAGCGCCCCCTAGGCCCACAGTGAACATAAAACATCTGATAAACAAGACAATAAACACCAGGACTAAAACATCACATATACCCAGTGTTGTCCCTGAACGCGTTCATATTTTGGGTGAACGTGAACTGAACGCTCTGTATTACTGCCTGATGAACGAACTGTGAACGAGTTCATTCTGGTGTCTGTGAACGACACACGCTATCTCTTCACCTCTCTCCCTCTCTCCCTCTCTCCCTCTCTCCCTCTCTCCCTCTCCCTCTCTCTCTCTCTCCCTCTCTCCCTCTCTCCCTCTCTGCCTCTCGCTCCGCCTGGTTTGCCTCAAACCTTTCTCTGCTCCTGCAGGAGCGCTCACAAACTGTTTCCTGCTCTCTGGACTCTGTTCCCCTCTTGCTCTCCTCCTTCTCCTCCTCCTGCTCTCTGAACTCTGTTCCCCTCATGCTCTCCTCCTTCTCCTCCTCCTGCTCTCTGGACTCTGTTCTCCTCATGCTCTCCTCCTTCTCCTCCTCCTGCTCTCTGGACTCTGTTCTCCTCATGCTCTCCTCCTTCTCCTCCTCCTGCTCTCTGGACTCTGTTCCCCTCATGCTCTCCTCCTTCTCCTCCTCATGCTCTCTGGACTCTGTTCCCCTCATGCTCTCTCCTCCTTCTCCTCCTCCTGCTCTCTGGACTCTGTTCCCCCCATGCTCTCCTCCTTCTCCTCCTCCTGCTCTCTGGACTCTGTTCCCCTCATGCTCTCTCCTCTTTCTCCTCCTCCTGCTCTCTGGACTCTGTTCCCCTCATGCTCTCCTCCTTCTCCTCCTCCTGCTCTCTGGACTCTGTTCCCCTCATGCTCTCCTCCTTCTCCTCCTCCTGCTCTCTGGACTCTGTTCTCCTCATGCTCTCCTCCTTCTCCTCCTCCTGCTCTCTGGACTCTGTTCCCCTCATGCTCTCCTCCTTCTCCTCCTCCTGCTCTCTGGACTCTGTTCTCCTCATGCTCTCCTCCTTCTCCTCCTCCTGCTCTCTGGTTCAGGGGCCTCAGAGTGGTGCGCTAAAGGGGGCCACATTAAAGGGGGAATCACTAATGTTAATTTGTGGGTTTATTTTGTTTTCTTAAGTCTCTTAGTTAATTAAGTCATATCATATGGGGGTTATTTATAGTCTGGTTAACACCTGACCATATCACAAGTGAGATATGGGTCTGGAAACTCGCTTCGAAAAATCCCGTAGCGGAGGTGTGGTTAGCGATTGCCAACGGCCGTTTATTGGGCGTTATGAATGTCTATCATTGAGCGTATACGTAAGTCCATAGCCAATCATGTCAGTTGTCAGTTCAAACTACAAGCTTCCGTTTGTCACGTAGTACGCGTCACCGTCTTGCCGCCCCTCCCCCGCTCTCTGATTGGGGACCTAAATCTGGGACTCTCGCTTGGACGAGCTGCCAGGCCGCCTTCCAGTTCGAAACGAACGGAAGCGGCCTGGGAATTCCCAGGCTAGGTTATTTAAGTATTTTCTTTATCATGTTGAATTGCAGGTGTTTTATCTTTATGGGGACTGTTATTTATAGTTGGATAAGGATGTGAAATTGGATATGAAGATGGAGATAACACATGGTTTGATTGTTAAAGCTGATATAATAATTGCTGTCTATGGTTCTATATGGGCTTTGGCAATGATATTGAAAAATAAAAGCTCGCAGCATGTATTGAAAAAAAAGAACTATGAACTAGTTCATTTTTTGGAACTATGAACGAACTACTAACTATAAACAATTATGAACTATGAACGAACTAGTTCATTTTGAAATGTGTGAACTGAACTTTGAACTAGTTCATGTAGAAAATGAACTTTCCCAACACTGCATATACCCGTAGCAAAAGTACAGTAAACTTGTGTATAATACAAATAGTCAGTTAATGTATTCATGCATTTAAATGTTAATAAATGTTCTAAAACAGAGACAAGCTGATTTACGTCTGACTGATTAATTATTTCTTATAATTTTGATGATTCTGTTCAAATATGATTGGGGTTTTTTTTCAACTCCTATGAATAAACTGTCTGAAATTGCAAAGCTTTGACATGAATACATTGAATATGAACCATATGTGTGGCTACATCACAGAAGGAACACATAACAAACACATTAAAAAATCCTTCAAATTAGGAATCATTTCCTTGAAACCCTAAAATACTTCTAAATTTGGAAACATAAATCAGATTTGATGACATTTTTGATTGTATTTTTAGAAGAGAATGAATAATCCTGTGTAAAATTGTAAAACCAAAACTCACTAGTAAAATTGTAAAAAGCTTTATTATGATTGTCAAAATTGAATGAATTTCAAACAAATACTGGAGCGATGGGGCTTTCTCTGTCACTGAGCCCAGACTCTGATACGCCACTATCACAGATTTTGGTTTAAATCCAGGCTCAAAACTGATCGATTCAGTCTTTTAATACTCAGTAATGCAGTGAGACTTTGCACAACGTGTTAGGTTTAGCTTTTACATCATTATTTAATGTTTGGCATGTTTTTATATTGTGTTGATTTTAATATAAAGCACTTTTGGCACCTTGCGTGTTGTAAAGATTTTTATAAATAAAGTCTGAGTGATTGAAATTTGGTGATTCAGCTAACATTTGGTTTTATTTGGTTTTGACAGGTTCTGCAGACGTCAGGGACAACCAAAGCAAAGACACGGACAAGGTGAGGAGAAGTTATTGGACATTTCAATTTAAAGTTTTAGAGGACTTTCCTGTTTCCATGGAGATATTGTTGCTTTGCCTGGAATTTTCCACAGTATGGCATTAAACTCATATCTTCATGGAGACAAGCAGAAGATGAGCAACATCTGAGCGATTTAATAAATGCAGATACGTGTGTTTAATGCCGTACTGTGGAGGATTCTGGGGTCGTGGACTCACAACTAGAAAAGTTACATAGTGCATCTTTAAGTAGTCAGAAAAAGTAAATGATGTGATTGTTGTTTTGTGTTTCAGAGTGACGATTATCACCTGTACTGCACCATCGAGGAGGAACCCGGATCAGTGGAGAACGTTCTCTACAGCGCTCTGTGAACCTGCTCCAACTCAACTCTGATGGAGCTCTTTGACCAGCAGGAAGATTAGATTTATTTTTTTATTGTTTTGTTTTATATTTGTGTTACATAAGGAATGCACAAATCACAACACAGTAGCATAGAGTAGACAAATAAATAAACACATTACACATTACACACTGCAGAAAAATACAATGATTGTTATTTAAAGTATTAAAGTATTTGTAGCCTGTGCTCAGAACCACCGAATTCACTCTCTGAGCTGCAGAAGCTGCACTAGCACTGACTCATGACTGGCTGCGGTGCTGGGGATTAGGTAGTGACCAATCAGATCAGAAAGATGCATTTTAGATTTAAACCAACTGGATTTCAGCTTTGAAACTGGCAACACAAATGAGAGAGTCATGTGAGGCTCATTCTGCTTTCTGATTGGAGAATCGACTTGAGAAGCAACATCTTGCATGTCCAATAAGAATACATTTTTATATTATTATTATGTATTTTATTTTACTTTTTATATATTTCAGAAATATTTGTTTTTAATGAGCACATAAGCTACTGCAGGAGACCAAGTTTAGATTAGATTCAACTTTATTATAATTACACATGTATAAATACAGGTAACGAAATGTGGTTTAGCATCTAATCAGAAGTGGAAGGAGCAGCAAGTGTGATATATACAGTATATACAATATAGACTGTATGGTTGTAGTGAATTATGTACAAATAAATAGGGCAATATGAACATGTGGGAGTACTTTGTTAATCTGTGTAGGGGATATAAACAGATATATTATAAACAAGTATACAGTAGAGCTATTAGTATATACAGAGGACAGAGGACTAATGCAGGACTTTGTGGACTGGTGTCAGCGGAACCACCTCATCATCAATGCAGGGAAGACCAAGGAGATGGTGGTGGACTTCCGCAGACGCCACTCTACTGCCCCCTCAGTGAACATCCAGGGAAGGGACATTGAGAGAGTGGACTCTTATAGGTACCTGGGTGTTCATCTGAACAACAAACTGGACTGGACTCATAACACAGAAGCACTGTACAGGAAGGGCCAGAGTCGGCTCTATCTCCTGAGGAGACTCAGGTCTTTTGGAGTGAGAGGGCCACTCCTGAAGACCTTCTATGACTCTGTGGTGGCATCAGCCATCCTGTACGGTGTGGTCTGCTGGAGCAGCAGCATCACAGAGAGGGAGAGGAAGAGGCTGGACAAGGTTCATCAGGAAGTCCAGCTCTGTCCTGGGCTGTCCTCTGGACTCAGTGCAGGAGGTGGGGGACAAGAGGGTCCTGGCTAAGGTCACCTCTATGCTGGACCATGAGTCTCACCCCCTGCAGGACGCTCTGTCGGCTCTGGAGAGCAGCTTCAGTGACAGACTGATTCACCCTCGCTGTGTGAAGGAGAGGTTCCGCAGGTCTTTCCTTCCTGCTGCTGTCAACAACAAACAACAACAACACTGTTAACATGTCATTCAACTTATCTGCACTTACAAATATTCAACTATACTCAAGAGTCTATTTTTAAGTCTATTTTAAATTATCCTAGGCCATTATTTATTTATTATATTGTTCTGTTGCATGCTACTTTTTCTTGCTGTTCTTGATCTGTGCGATGCAACACTGGAATTTCCCCACTGTGGGACTAATAAAGGCATATCTTATCTTATCTTATCTTATATGATGAGCTATGAACATGGTGGACACCAGCACTCTAGTCAGAACTGACGAAGTAGCTTGGATGAGCTGCGAAACGTCTTCGACCAAATAAACTGTCCAGTTGACAAATTGAATTTCTCCTTTTGCCGTGGATTCTACCTGGACGACTGAGGGATTCTTCACACATCTTAAGCGATGAACAAGTATACAGGTGTGCTGTAAATATATAAGTGAATAAATATAATATGTATGAACAATATGTACAAGATATGTACCAGATCAGGGGTGTCCAAACTTTTTTCATCAAGGGGCACATATCTAAACACAGACAAAGCAGAGGGCTGATCGAGGGCCGTAGACTGGTGCTCAGGACAGTCAATAATTGAAATATCTGCATGTTTAACACGTTAGAATGAGCTATCAGTCCTTTATTCATGCTAAGATCCTCAAAACCACACAATAAATATTACATTTTGTTTTATCAAGGTAGATTTTTTAAAAAAAACAACAACTTGCAGTCAAAAGTTCTGGTCAAGATAATTTGGGCCAATTCACCTGGAAGCCTGAGGGCCAAGAAAAATGTGTCTGAGGGACGCATTTGGCCCACGGGCCATAGTTTGGACATGCCTGTACCAGATGAACTATAACACAGAGATATACAGAGGATATACAGTATTGATCATATACACATGTGCTTTGGGTGGAGTGCTAATCAGACCCTCCAGGAATTCGCGATGTTGCGATTTGCAACTTCAACGCAACTTCAGCCAATCCCCGCAAATTCAGGGCGGTGTTGCAATTTTGACCAATCACCGCAACTTTTCCGCAATTTTTACTAATTTTGACCAATCATCGGCGACATATTGAATGCCGACCAACTTCCTTCTGTGTAGGAGACATAACTGAGATGAGGTGCACGGTGCGTTTGTGTGTGTGTGTGCGGCAGAGGTGGTGGGTCACGTGAGTGTGGGTGTGTGCACGTACGGAAGTGTGTGCGTGTAAAAGCGCGCGCTCACCTGTCACACACAGGAGAGAGTCAGGGTTGGGGTGTAGCCGTATTTTTTGTTGACCGCAAACCATTCATCTTTCACGTTAATCTGTTCATCCTGCTGGTTTTCATGAGTTCCATTTCATCCTGCTGCGCTGTCATAACTGTGTGCGCTCTTTTTGTAATAAATGCACAAAACATATCTGGATCTCAGCGTATCTGTCACCACAGCCTCCTCTTTGCGCGTCACAAATCTGCGAGCCATAGGACCCAACCTCATATTCTCGGCGGCTAAAAGGTTTGAGTTTGGAAGCCGCAACATTCTGCTTTACTTCCGTGTGACAAAACGAAACTGCGGCCGTGTCCCAGTTCCCAGAGCGCACAGCTCGGAGCGCGGCCCGAAGGGGGCTCAGACTGCAGTCAAGGCGGTGCACACTTGCTCAGCCCCGACTGCAGTCCGCGGACCGCTTAACGACTGCGGTGTTCGGACCGCGTGTTAACTGCGCATGGGACAAAAAAGAAGTGGGACAGCAGTCGTCGCGCCGGTGTTCTGGCGAAATGTGTGACGCACATGCCCTTCGGGCCACACTCCGAGCCGCGCGCTCTGGGAATTGGGACACGGCTTCTAATGGCAAAGAAACATGTCTGCGGCGCCATTTGCCCACTAAAATAACAGCAAAAGAGCGGGCCAAACAGTTTCCCTCCTAGTAGTAATTTATTTTCGCTGTTGGTAAGGTTGTTTTAGGACCATATCTGTGATCTCTGTGTCTTTGTATTATTCTTTGTCAGTAATAACTCAGTATTCAAAATATTACTCAATTTTAATTACAAAAAGCGAAAATCGCAACTATTTATCGCAACTTTCACTTCCTCCCGCAACAAAATTGCAACAAAAACCTTAAAAGCACCGCAACTTTCATCGCAACTTTTTGGAAAAGCTCACGCAAATTCAGGCATTTTAGCCCGCAACAATCACAAAAAATGCCCGCGAAATCCTGGGAGGTCTGGCTAATGGATGTGGGGATTGGGTAGAGTTCATTGATATTGGAAGAGATGGAGAGGTGAAGGGGGGTGGCATGGAGGGGGGGTGGCATGGAGGTAGTGGTAGTGGTGGCATGGTAGGGGGCGAGAGTGGTGGCATAGTACGGGGACATGGAGGTTCAGTGGGGGGTAGAGTTCAGCAGGGAAACAGCTGTAGGACAGAAACTGTTCCTAAACCTGCTGGTTTTAGTCCGAAGGCTCCTGAAGCACCTTTTGGAGGAAAGGAGTTGGAGAAGTCTATGGTTGGGGTGTGAGGGGTCCTTTAGGACACTATGAGCCCTGCGGAGGCATCACTTTCTCTGGACGTCCTCGATGTCAGTTAGTGGGGTCCCTATGATGCGTTCACCACCCTCTGTATTGCCACTGATTATGACCAATGAATGTTTGCAATTAAACTAATGTTGTAAATATGCATTTGTATTATATTTCTACAAATTATATATCTATACTAAATTATATACACTTGTGTACTTAAAAGGGTGCGGGGAATTCAGATGAGGTCTGTTCATGAGAAGTGAGTAGAAACTGCAGTGGTTGAGTTTCCTGTTTCTGAGCGCTTATACTAAAAGCAGAAGAGTCTGTGTCAGTCTGAACTCGACCGCTGTCCATCATGGCTGAGTATCTGCTGCTGCTCTTCTTCATCAGTGAGTACTTATTTTGTTGTACAATCTCCAGCTACTGCTGCTGCACAAACACATGATATTTACATTAATATTATAAATGTATTAGAACAATGACCACATTGGTCTGGAACACAACAAGTTCTGACCAGTGCATACAGGCGATGTGTCCTTGGGCAAGACACTTCTCAAGTTCTGTAGGAATCTGCTGTGTGCTTCATTGATTGACAGCCCAGCTTCTGTCACTCTGCCCCAGGGCAGCTGTGACTACACCACCCAGTATGAAGTGAATGAAAAATGCAGTTTAAATCTGAACCGTACTACCACTATTAAACAAAAGTTCAACAAAGTTCAACTGTAAATATTTTTTTTCCAACATTGGGTAAATTGATTAATACAACATACATCTGGTCTGTGGATAAAGCAGCTGTTCTCAACTATATACAGAAATATATATATATATTTTTTTTTTTCAAATTAAGCTGTATTTTACATGGTCTAAAATATCTATACTTTTTCTCAGCAGATCTCTTCTCTTTGACCAAAGGACGAGGTGAGCCCCTTGTTTATAATATTTTATTTTAAGAAAACATGTGCAGTTTTAAACAGGTTGTAGAATATAGTTTTAGATCAATATTGTGATTTTAAATGAATAAATTAAAAATAATCTATGTATGTCAGACATATGTACAAGCAACGTGTCTTTTTAAACTGAGACCTATTTATTATTAGTTATAAACCTGCGACCTGCCTGTGAGGTTTCTGTAGTTTCTGACCACAGACCTGGCTCCTCCCACTTTGACTGCACATCCCTCAGTGATCACAAAGACAGACTCAGTTACTCTAAACTGTCGACCTCCACCTTCTGTCTCTGTCCCTGTGTCTCAATGTTATTTTTACACGACAGATGGAAAAAACTTGCAAAACTCCAACTGCAGCCAGTCTGTGAGAGGCTCTGATCTGCTGATGGTGAAACAAAAACCTCCTGCTCAAGTTAAAGTCCAGTGTTACTATGTTGTACAATGGGGACAGGCTGTTTCTACATCTGACCATAGTGACCCAACCCCTGTCACTGTTCACTTACAAAGTAGGTTATTACATTTTGGTGTATTGTGTACTTGTATGGTGTATGGTGTACTTCAGTAACACAAATATGTTCAAGAAGCACATAACAACCACTTTCTAAACCACTGTGTTCCTTTCAGTTGATATGAGAAAATATTATCCAAACCTGCTCCACGTGACCTCAGCTCCATCAGAGCCAGAGAAGACCACAGATCCACAACATGAAGCAGGAAGTGACTCTGAAGTCGTCCCCCCTGGTAACTGTTTTTATAAAAGAATTTACAGTCACATGTTTGTCATGTGTAAAGATAAAGCAGTTTGTAAATTAAATATTATACTATTGTTTCTCTTGTAGTTCACACCACAGCGTCTCAGCCCCACGTGACCTCAGCTCCATCAGACCCAGAGAAGACCACAGACCTACAACATGAAACTGTCAGTTCAAAGAGTGAGTAGATGAACAGAACACACTAAATGTCACATACCACTGGTTATTGTGGTAACGTTTAACCTGCCAGGAAATGTGCTGTGCTTGAGGACCCATCTCCAGATCATGAGGTAGTCTTGGTCAAGACTACCTTAGCTGGAGGATTGTACCTTTGGTGCATGTTTTGGTTGATGAGAGAATCATGCAAACCCCACACCGGATATTAAACCCAAACCAATTTTTTTTCTGTGAGGCGTGAGTGCTATCCACTCAGACACTATGCTGCCACTGTTGTTGTAAGATAACAACTGATATAATGTTTTTATTTTAATTCATAGAGCCTTCTTTTTTTAATCATGGCCACCACCAGTGCTTTCAGATGATACTGGTTTGATTTGAATTAATCATATACTCTTTTGTACTTATTTTTTTTTGTTCTTCATGCAATCTTCTTCTAATTGGATGGTAAATTGATTTATGTTTTTAAACGTACAAAATCTTGTGCACCCTGATTTGAAGGTAATCAAATGAGTGAATTAAAACACTAGTCACTTTTGAGAAGAAACATCTTTGTAACTTGGCTTAAAATCTAAAAATGTGAACCAATTCAACAGGAGCATCACCTCACCTGACTGTACAAAATCAGAGCACAGCCTGGTTTTGGCCATTGAATAAATGAGGTTGTCTTGTATCAAACAGAGGTCTCCATCTGGCTCCTGGTGGCGCTGACGTCCTGTGGTCTCGTGGTGGGAAGTGTCCTGACAATTCTGCTTTTTTCCTGCTCAAAATGGATTAAAGGTGAAATATTGTGTCACTGTTCACCAAGCATCTTCTGATACTTGATCTGATGCTGACGATTTCTTTCTTTAGGCAAACGTCATCAGGGTAAGTACCGATAACCTTTTGATGGATAGAAGCCAAATTAATGAATGACCTGTAGAATGTGTTATATCTACATTTAAATACTTTTCTTAATCTCTGTTGTCTGTTTTTCCTGACAGTTGACTAGGCAGAAACACCAGGTGAAGATAACAATGTGTACTATTTTTAATATTTGGTTTTGGATGAGATTAATTTAAACATAATAATAATAATAATAATAATAATAATAATAATAATAATAATAATAATAATAATAATACATTTTATTTATAATGCACTTTACATTTGACCTCAAATCTCAAAGTGCTACACTTGCAACAATAAAAGAACATTAAAAACATCATAAAACGTTGTAAAAGAACATAAAAGAACAATTAAAAACATCATAAAAACAATTAGAAATATCATAAAATATTGTATGCTTTTCTAAAAAGATGAGTTTTGAGTCCTTTTTTAAAAGTTTCCACCGTCTGTGGGGCCCTGAGGTGGTCAGGTAGGGCATTCCACAGACGGCTCGGTCCCCCATGGTCTTGAGCCGTGTCCTGGGCGGGAGCAGACGGTGCTGTTGGCCTGACCGGGTCCTGGCTGAGGTGTGTAGTGTGAGCAGGTCTGTGAGGTAGGTGGAGGCATCACCGTGGAGACAGTGGTGGGTGTGCAGGAGGATTTTGTACGGAGGTGCACGGGGAGCCAGTGAAGGGTGTGGAGGATGGGGGTAATGTGCTCATGTTTCCGCACCCTCATCAGGACCCTGGCAGCGCTGTTTTGGACATACTGGAGCTTTTGGATGCTCCTGCCAGGGATCCTGATGAGGAGTGCGTTGCAATAGTCCAACCTGGAGGAGATAAAGGCATGGACGAGCTTCTCTGCAGCCGGGAGGGACAGTGAAGAGCGAAGTTTCCAACAGATTTCAGTACAATGGACAAAGTGGAGATCCAAACTGAAGATGATTATGAGCAAGTGGAGGATACAAGAACATACATGCCTTTGGTAAGGGGTCCTGAATACCTATAAACCTGTTAGGGATATTCATTAGCTGAAAATTCAAAAATTAACCAAATTTGTCAAACTGAGGTGAGATTTTTGAGCAAAATCTTGAATTCGGGAAAAAGTAAACTATCCTTTATTTATTTTAACTTTATACATTTGTATTTTTAACAAAGGAAATCACGCCAATCTTGCCAACAGTCTGTATCACTCTTTAATTGTCTTTCTGTTTAATTGTTTTTCTGTTTTTTTTATTTTTTATTTTTATTTTAGACCAGAGCTATCTATGATATCTATGATGATAACTGATATCTATGATGACATCTGCCTGAGTACTGTGTGAAAAGGTGTTGTAATTTATACCACCAATATTTACAAAGAACCTTTAAACTGTATATGGTATAATGTCAACTGTTACATTTTATTAATATTCCAACTGTCTATATGAGTAAAAATATGTGTAGTGTTGTATATTGCGTATTCTATCAAGAGAAAAGATTCAAAAATGTTCAAATTTACCAAAAGTTTATTTTCTTAATAATATTTCTAATACAGAGCTCTGGGTCCAAATTTCTGCCCTGGTGCGTACAACTACGTACAACTGACCCAGCGCACACACATTCTTCTGCTGCAGCCACGCAATCTTCCCTTCCTCCAGTCTTCCCCTCCTCCACAGAACACTCTCCAAATGGAACCAGATCCTTCCTGTCACACATTCCACAGAGAGACAACCCCCATTGTGCAGAACACATTCATCTCCAGTGTTCATTCGACTAACACAAATAAATGTTTATATGTTGTATGAAGAAATATGATTATGTATATGCATGCACCTAAAATTTATTAATTCAACTATTTCAGTAGCTTTCTTGCAGGTGGGATCCAAAAAGACAGTTAAACTTTTCTCTTAAACTTGAATCTTTTTTATGTCATATATTCTTGTGATGATGAAAAACAATGAACCGTGTGCCAGATTCACCAATATTTGTATTCTGTAAGCTGCTCTAAGGTTGTTCCATTGGCAGTTGTACAATGGAACTTGTAGGAGTTAGAAGCTCTACTGTGACTAAAACAAGCAGAAACAAAGAGGATAGAACAAGAAGCAAATGTTTTCACAACGGTTTATTAAATAAAGATAACATGAAGGTGTAGGTCAGTGGTGTATGTTTTGGGGGCATGTATAAATGAGTCAAAGTAAAGCTACAGGAGGCAGCTGGTGGTCTGGGCCGGAGAGGAGCCAAGTAGAGAGTGAGCACCAAGTCAATCTGAAGCCTGAGTGGGCAAAGCCCTCAATTTGCTGGGCAGACAGGAAAGAACACAGAACAATACAGAGCTCCACAATAAAGGGATGCTCTTTGGCCGTCATTTTTGTAATTGTTGTCAGTGACATCCATCTGCAGCAAAAATAGAGATTACATTAGTGTGGAAATGGTCGTGCAGACTGTCCCTTTAACTAGAACTAGCTGTGTATTGTATTGATACGATTCCTTACAAAGCTTGACTGAACACTGCACATTTTAAGCTTTGGCATGCCTCTTTCTATATTTTTTAATGGATAATTATGCTGTAGTTTTGTTTAACTTAGTTTGTAATATACAGCAATTGACATTTATTAGATTTCATTCAAAATGTTCTACAAATGGAGTTGTTTTTTTTCTGTCAAGCACACGCTACTGCAAGAGACCATGTGCCACTGATTAACACCAATGATTATTTGCAATTAAATGATTGTAAATGTGAATGTCTGTATATTTTTATGAAATAGAAGAGATATAACAGTAAAGTATTTTTTTTATTAAATCATATTGAATTTTGTGTATTTAAAAAGGTACGTGTCATTTACTCACTAGGTGTGAGCCAGTGGTCAAGGTGTGAGGTCTCTGTATCTAAAGTTTGTCCCTTTGAACAGCACAGAACAAATCTCCCCTTTACACTAGTATTTGTGACCGACTGTTGCAAAACCACAAGTCGTCCCGTTTTGAGTTATTCACAGATTCTGAAAGTGCAGAGTCTAAGCTTTCCAACGATGCCTTACACATGGAAATCTGAGAACATTTGAAGAATTTTTCGGCCATTTGAAAGCAGCACATTCTGAAATCGACGAGCTGAGAAAAAACGAGTTAAAAATCTGCTTGTGGAACAGAAAGGAACTTATTTGCATGACATTAAGATAAGCCCTCCCCCATCACTGACATTACCGTGGTGTGGAGTTTCAGGGCAGGTCAGAATTAGAAGATACTTTGTTAAAATGGAAATGCTTTTATAACAAAATGTCCATATAATCATTCAATAATTCAATAATACACAGCATATTTAAAGTCAAAATCACCTGTATCAATTTAATACAATACAAAATAGTACAGGACACTACCACACAAACACACACACACACACACACACACCTAAATCCTGTTTTAGCCCTGGTTTAGTCCTGGTTTAGCCATGATCTAGTCCTGATTTAGCCCTGGTTAGTCCTGGTTTTAGCCTTGGTTTAGTCCTGGTTTAATCCTGATATAGCACTGGTTTAGTTTTTTATATATTTATTTATTTATTTATTTATTTATTTGACAGGGACAGTGTACATTAATGAACATTCCTGTAAATGTACCAGATTTAGCCAAGAGGCTAGTTTTTATCTGCAGTCCCTGGACAGATGTTAGATTGTCAATCTAAGAAAAAAACAGGTTAAAACAATGTACATACACAATTATTTACACTATTTACATTCTTTCAGGCTCACTCATAGTGACAGTCATGCACACTTGGTAAAACATTAACAATACATACAACACACACACACACAGAACACACACACATCTGGCACCCCTCAGTAACACAACAAACAGGACAGAACAAAAAGGAAATTAATGTGTGCAGTGCTGATTTCAACTAGCCACTTTTTTAAAAGAGTCTTAAAAGTGTGATATGATGGTTAGTCTCTGATATGTTTGGGAGTATTGTTCCATTGATGTGCTGCATTGATGAAAAATGAGGACTGTCCAAAGGTGCTTTTCCTGAGTGGGATTATGCAGTCCCCTCTAACTGCCCCCCTGGTTACCCGGCTTGAGGATGGTTATGAACTGTGAAAGTGGGGGTGAAGAGAGACCATGTATAATTTCAAACAGAAGGCAGAGGTTTGTGTATCTGATCATATTGTCCCAGTTCAGTAATTTGAGTTTGTGTAATATTTCAGTGATGATATTGGATTGGTTTCTTGTCAAGTGTTTTTATTGTTCTTTTGTATAATGATTGCAGTGGTTTGAGGGTGGTGTTTGTGTTTGACCATGTGGTTAAACAGTATTTAATATGGGAGAGTATCATGGCATGCATATAGACTGTAGCGGTATTGAGTGAGAGCTGTGGTCTTATGAAACGGAAGTTGGAGAGATGGAATTTAATTTTGTTGCAGACTTTATTGACCTGAGATTTGAAAGTGAGTTCAGTGTCCATTTGTACTCCGAGATATTTGTATTCTTGCACGATTTTGAGTTTATGTCCATCTACAAAGATGTCATGATGGGTTATGGGATTAGAGGGTTTGGTAAAGAACATTGCTACAGTTTTATTGACGTTGAGTTGCAGGCAGGACTGTTTTAACCAGTTAGAGACGTGAACCATGGATTGTGTGAGGACTTCTGCGACTTGTGAGGTGCTTTTGCCATGTGTATATATTACAGTGTCATCTGCATAGAGTTGAATGTGGATGTTGGAACAGACTGCAAGGAGATCATTTATGTAAAGTGAGAACAGTAATGGACCAAGGATAGATCCTTGGGGTACACCGGTGGGACACAGGAGGGGGGGTGACTGGTGACTCTGAATTCGGACTGTCTGTGAGCGGTTTGAGAGGTATGATGCAATCCAATTTAAGCTGTTTGTTGAGAAGTTGAAGTGGGACAGTTTTGATAAAAGTATACAGTGATTCACAGTGTCAAAGGCTTTTTTTAGATCAAGGAAAACAGCTCCTACCACGCCTCCTTTGTCCAGCAAGGCTTTGAGATTTTCCACAAAATAGCAGTTGGCAGTCTCAGTTGAATATTTATGTCTGAAGCCAAACTGCATAGGGTGAAGACCAGGTGGGGCTGTGACTAGGTGTGTGATGATTTGATTAGCAATTATTTTCTCTGCCACTTTAGATACGGATGAAAGAATACTGATTGGCCTGTAATTACTGATAGATAGGGGATCACCGCTCTTGAATATTGGAATGACCACTGCTGCTTTCCAACCATTAGGGAATGTGTCTTGGGAGATGGACTGATTAATTATTTTTGTTATGGGTTTGGTTAGAGTGGTACTGAGCTCCTTCAGCATGAGAGTATCCATTCCAAAAGCATCTTTTGTCTTTGATGGTTTAAAAGCATTAATGGCTTGCTGGACTTCAACTTCAGATACACTCTGGATGCTGAAAAGATTCTCAGTCGGAGCTGTTGGCCTCACAAGTGTACTATCTAGATTAAAGGACTTTGCGATTGGAGCTACCAAGTCAAAAAAGTAGTTATTTAGAGTGTGTGCTATTTCCTTGGGATTGTTTAAGAGTTGTCCGTTTACCTTTATTTCCAGAATTTTACTTTTCTTTTGTTGTCCTGTGAGTTTCTTTAACTGATCCCAGGTTGCCTTGATGTTCCCTTTTGTATTTTCAATGATAGTTAGAAAGTAATCAGCTTGGGCCTTTTTTTATAATTTTAACAACTTTGTTTCTTAATGACGTAAAAATCTGTCTGTCTGTTGATAACTTTGTTTTGAGTGGTGTTTTTAATGCGAGATCACGGTCTTTCATAAGTTGAATCATATTTGAATTAATCCAAGGAAGTGAGCTTTTGTTATTTTTATGTTTAATTTCACATGTGAAATTATTAATTATACTTTCTAAAGTTGTGAGGAAGAGGTCACTGTTCTTATCGACATCTGTCTCCCTAAGGATAGTATCCCAATCCGTATTCTTAACTGCAGTTTTGAAAAGTTCTTTTTTGTGTTTGGGAATTCCAATAGTATTTGGTTTTCTAACATTTGTTCGAAGTCTTTTTTTATGGAGTTTTCTGGTCCCAAGTGTCAGGTTGTGGTCCGAGAGACCAGTTAACATATTCAATGATTTAGTGATCCTCTCGGGCTGATTAGTAAAGATCAGGTCAATTTGGGTGCTGGTTGTGTTAGTTATTCTAGTTGGTCCATTTATTACTTGTTCAAGATCATATTTATCAGTTATAGCTTTAAGATTTTTTCTTGCTTTCACATCCTCCCAGTTAATGTTAAAATCTCCCATTATAATGATCTCTTTTTTATGTTTACACACTTTTAATAGGGCTTCAACATGTTCATAGAACCTGCTATCCGAGGATGGTGGTCTGTAAAGTACTATAATGGTGAAAGACATTTTTTGGCACAGGGTGACCTCTACTCTTAGACATTCAAGCTCTAGGTTTGGAAACTGTATTTCCTGACAGGGGATGGAGTCTTTGACATATAACATGACCCCACCCCCTTTGGCTCCTTGCCGATCTTTCCTAAAAATACTGTAACCAATATTTTTTTAGGGCAGCTGATGGTGTATGAATGTGGAGCCATGTCTCCGAAATCCCTAGGAAATCCAGATTTGAGTTTTCTAGGAGATGAGTTATTTGATCCGTTTTGGATATAATGCTCCTTATGTTAAGATGTCCCCCTAGAAGTCCTGATGGTTTTGTGGTAGCATCCCAGATAGTCCGGGAGTGATTGACAGTTTTAAACAACGCCCATTTCCTGTGTTTTATTATCCCCGGATGAATACGTTTCCTGTTTATCAGAGCCTTAGCGACAGCCATTGAGTCAGCTCGGCTAGCAGTTTGATTTGATTGTGGTGCGTGGATTTTGGCCTGCCTTGCGTCCAGCGACGAAGCCGTGATGGCTATCGCTGGCTCGTCCCCTTCGAAGCGTGGATCAAGTGCTGCAGTGCTCGGGCCGGGTCCACACCACCTTCCCGCATGACCACCGCCACCTCCAGCCGCCGGTGTTCTAACGAAACATCCTACCAGTCGAGAGGTCCTGCCGAACATTATGTAATACTTGAGAGTTCGTACTGCGCATGCGCAGAACATTACATCACTCCGTACTGCGCATGAGCAGAACATTACCAGCTGAGCGCTCAACTGTGCTGAAAGAAAAGCTGAAAGAAAAGCAGTAAGTACTTCACGTTTTCTACACGTTTTCTACTTAATCTAACCCAATGCCGATTTCTAGCCTTTGTGTGAATCTTGTTTGAGTCTGTGACCGACCCAACTACTTCTTATTGGCTTCTTTTGAATAATAAAACTGTCCGTATGAACTGTCTAAACGTGGCATAATTTTTGCGGACTTACAGCTGTCGTTTGATAGTTATGGTTAAGTTATGTTTGGAACACTTCTGTATTTCAGTCTTTTCAGTCTTTCAGTCATTTGAAACAACTAACTTCTGCTGCTTAAGTGAGCGAATTTAGCCACTTATGAGAAGCAATTACATCACCGTGTTCAAGCTCGCATTTACACGTGCAGAAATTGTATTGTTATATATATATATATATATATATATATATATATATATATATATATATATATATATATATATATATTTTGTTTGTTTCTCTAGGTGCAGTGTGGGACGTGTCTTTGATGGGCCCATTTCGAATGTGTCAAATATACAGATACACACAGATTATACTTGTAGTAAATGTTCGTAGTTTGTAAATTTATTGTAAATTCATGTAAAGAGTAGTGTAGTTTTGTTTTAAATATTTAGATTTTGAACATGGAAATAGTAGATTTTTAGTTTTTGAGAAATAGTTTAAATAGTGTACAGGGTGTAAATGTTGTGTAATAACTAGATATATTTTTTAGAATTAGTTTTTTGTTTTTGTTTTTTGAAATTTTGATAATGTGTAAATGTTGTGTTATAATAATAAATGTTTTAATGACCAACCAAAAAAATGCTTCATGTTTTTTTTTTTTTAATTATAATAATTTATAATCATTTTGATTTGTAATTTGAGTACATGTGTGTCAAAGCTTACTCAAGTGAGGTTCATTTGTATAACAGAACATGGTTACATAGCATCAGAACACGCTTCCACATTAGCAAGTGCAGGTAAGTAAGTACATTTAATTTATATAGCACATTTAAAAACAGAACTGGCCGAAGTGCTGTACAATGTCAAAAAGCTATAATTAAATAAATAATTCGGCAGCATAAAATACATAAGAACATTTGACATGGCAACAAGAAGTACACATAAGATTAAATAAAAGACAGGATAAAATATAGAGATAAAAAGAGCTAAGAGGCAAAGGCCACAGTGTACAAATGAGTTTTTAGTTTGGATTTAAAAGTGGTGATTGTTGGAGCAGATCTAATGTCAGCAGGTATAGACTGTTCCAGAGACGTCCTACCTGCACTGCAGAACGTCCTACCTGTATATTAGAACGTCCTACCTGCACTGCAGAACGTCCTACCTGCATATTAGAACGTCCTACCTGCACTGCAGAACGTCCTACCTGCATATTAGAACGTCCTATCTGCACTGCAGAATGTCCTACCTATACTGCAGAACGTCCTACCTGCATATTAGAACGTCCTACCTGCACTGCAGAACGTCCTACCTGCATATTAGAATGTCCTACCTGCATATTAGAACGTCCTATCTGCACTGCAGAACGTCCTACCTGCATATTAGAACGTCCTACCTGCACTGAAGAACGTCCTACCTGCATATTAGAACGTCCTACCTGCATATTAGAACATCCTACCTGCACTGCAGAACGTCGTACCTACACTGCAGAATGTCCTACCTGCATATTAGAACATCCTACCTGCACTGCAGAACGTCCTACCTGCATATTAGAACGTCCTACCTGCACTGCAGAACGTCCTACCTACAGTGCAGAACGTCCTACCTTCATATTAGAACGTCCTACCTGCACTGCAGAACGTCCTACCTGCATATTAGAACGTCCTACCTGCACTGCAGAACGTCCTACCTGCATATTAGAACGTCCTACCTGCACTGCAGAACGTCCTACCTGCATATTAGAACGTCCTACCTGCATATTAGAACATCCTACCTGCATATTAGAACATCCTACCTGCACTGCAGAATGTCCTACCTGCACTGCAGAATGTCCTACCTGCATATTAGAACATCCTACCTGCATATTAGAACATCCTACCTGCACTGCAGAATGTCCTACCTACACTGCAGAATGTCCTACCTACAGTGCAGAACGTCCTACCTGCACTGCAGAACGTCCTACCTGCACTGCAGAACGTCCTACCTACACTTCAGAACGTCCTACCTGCTTATTAGAACGTCCTACCTGCACTGCAGAACGTCCTACCTACACTGCAGAACGTCCTACCTGCATATTAGAACATCCTGCCTGTATATCTCTGCAGGAGTGACGTAGTACGAACTCTCAAGTAGTTACGTAATCTTCTGCGCATGCGCACGGCTTGGCAGCACCGCTCGTAACGGGGGTAATTTTACCAGAACTTCATACCTGCACTTACTAATGTGGAAGCTGTTTTCTGATGGTGTAATTTCAGAATGTCCTAACTGCATAGAAATAAACATACATTAAAACCAAAAAAATGACATCGGAAGCACACGGCAGGATTTTCTGAGAGGGTAGGACGTTTCTCGGGGGTAGGACGTTTCGACAGAACACCGGGTCCCTCAAGAGACTCACTGCGGCGCCAGCCCCTTCCATGTGGACTGACGCCCGGACATCGGTCATGAGAGCAGCGGTACTCCATGGTTGAGGAGGATGCATAAGGTTAGCACTCGGTTCACAACACGGTGGCATAGTACAAGGGTAGCATACCTGTGGGACAGGGGTGTCGCGTGTACCTCCCGACTCTGCTAGCATGGCTACCTCCGGTGTTTCAGTCTGATGCGGCCCAGGGCAGGTGGTGCATGTCTCCAATTAGTATCAAGCAGATGGTGATCAGAAGCATATTGTTGATGATCAGCTTATTGCCGAGGTTGTAAAAACCTATGTTTTTATTTCCCGGTGAGCAGCGGCATCACAGCGCGCCGCGTTCATTCAACCGGAACCCGGCTACCGGAACACATCATCACATAGTCCTGGTTAGTCCTGGTTTAGTCCTGGTTTAGTCCTGGTTTTAGCCCTGGTTAACCCTGATTTAGCCCTGGTTTAGTCCTGATTTAACTGTGGTTTAGTCCTGGTTTTAGCCCTGGTTTAGTCCTGGTTTAGCCCTGGTTTAGACCGGATTTAGCCCTGGTTTAGTCCTGGTTTTAGCCCTGGTTTAGTCCTGGTTTAGTCCTGGTTTTAGCCCTGGTTTAGTCCTGGTTCAGTCCTGGTTTAACCTTGGTTTAGCCCTGGTTTAGTCCTGGTTTAGTCCTGGTTTAACCCTGGTTTAGTCCTGATTTAGCCCTGGTTTAGTCCTGGTTTTAGCCCTGGTTTAGTCCTGGTTTAGTCCTGGTTTTAGCCCTGGTTTAGTCCTGGTTCAGTCCTGGTTTAACCTTGGTTTAGCCCTGGTTTAGCCCTGGTTTAGTCCTGATCTAGCCCTGATTTAGTCCTGGTTTTAGTCCTGGTTTTAGTCCTGTAGCCCTGGTTTAGTCCTGGTTTTAGCCCTGGTTTAGTCCTGGTTCAGTCCTGGTTTAACCTTGGTTTAGCCCTGGTTTAGTCCTGTACACACATGTACACACACGTACACACACGCTAATGTTGACACAAGGCCGCTGCTTTCATCTCATATCTCCATTTGATGCAGAAATAATATGATAATAATATGACTCACCCCGCGTTGCCGTGTTGTCTGATAATTCACGTATCTCCATGTGTATGTGCGTATCACATACTGTGTATCCACGGACTGTCGACAGCTAAGGAGAAACGGTTGTGTCCCAAACCTGTCATGTGTCCAAAAAGAAGTTAAAAGTCCATCATTATCACCTTTTGATGGCAGGACATCTGGATTGGCCTGGGGGATGTTTTCTGACCCATCACTAATTGGAGCTGAGCAGATAAAAGAGTCCCGATCTGCCGGACAGTCATTTTACGGGAAACTGCAACCTCGGGGGGGCAACATCAGAAAACACCGATGAACTGTTCCATCCAATCTGTGGAAACCCCCCTGGCGCTGAATAACATTGCGGAAAATTTATATGGAAGTGTGGGTCAGCGGTACAGTCCGTATTCATTATCACACAGACACAGAGTCGCACAGACCTGCAGGAAGTTGGGGGTCTGGCAGAAACCAGGGTTCTGGCAAATTGTCTGTTCGGCTGGGTTCTAAAATGTATCGATTATGTTAAATTTCCCGTTTGGTGTAATCAATTCTCTTGAAAAATGTGATCCAACTGGACTTTGTTTTGACTGCATCTTCTGCACAAACACGTCCAAGGTCGACAGCTGCGGCCTTATCTACACAGCACTCTACAAAACAAAGCACTTCACATTTGGCTCACACTGATATGGTTTATGTAATACTCCCCATTTAGGATGTCTGCTTTACTTCAGTTTTCAATCAACTTCATTGATTTCTGATCTGCTCCCTTGTGCCACCTTTGTCGCCAAAGAAAAAAACACCGTATGTTACCTGTCCAATTGTTTTTCTGTCATTACATGTTGTGAATAATTGTCATTGATTGTAATTGCGTCTTTTCCACTCTGTATCTCCGAGTCGGTGGTGCACACATGCGCGTGGCCCCTGCCCGAGCCGCTCTATCACTGTCCTGCCTGGCTAGCGGGGAAATGATATTTCGAATTGCTCTATGTACATGTACATATGGTTTTTGGACAATAAAGCAAACTATGACTATGACATATCCTTATCCTCTTGAAATGCCGCGTACATATTCACAAGTTCCTCACAGCTGATAAGCGAACAGGCGAAAACACAACGGCGCTACTCGGAACATAATTGGCGGGAGCGGGAGCGTGGGAAATTATGGTGATTTATACACGCCTCCTTTCTTTCCAAAAAACAAGCCAATTTGATATACAAAATGTATGTTTTTAACATACAGGGGCTGCGGATGGAAATTAGCTTTGTAGCTATACTCTGGTGCAGAACATCTCTGTCTTTGTACATAATGTCTCTGTACATTGTCCCTTCAAATAAAGACTAAACTAAACATCACTAATGCTGTTATCTGAAACATGGGTTTCACTAATGACGACATGTGGCGGATTTCCGTGTGGTCGGTCACATTTCTGACTGCGCTATTTGCTGCGTGGAAAGTTTCATGCTTTTCTGAGCGCTTATACTAAAAGCAGAACAGTCTGTGTCAGTCTGAACTCGACCGCTGTCCATCATGGCTGAGTATCTGCTGCTGCTCTTCTTCATGAGTGAGTACTTATTTTGTTGTACAATCTCCAGCTACTGCTGCTGCACAAACACATGATATTTACATTAATATTATAAATGTATTAGAACAATGACCACATTGGTCTGGAACACAACATCCAAGTTCTGACCAGTGCATACAGGCGATGTGTCCTTGGGCAAGACACTTCTCAAGTTCTGTAGGAATCTGCTGTGTGCTTCATTGATTGGCAGCCCAGCTTCTGTCACTCTGCCCCAGGGCAGCTGTGACTACACCACCCAGTATGAAGTGAATGAAAAATCCAGTTTAAATCTGAGTGTCTTGAAAGGGACAAACAAAACTAAACAAAAGGCCAGAACCGTACTACACCTTTAAACAAAAGTTCAACAAAATATACTGTATATTTCTTTCCAACATTGGGTAAAAAATGGGTGATTAATACAACATACATCTGGTCAGTGGATAAAGTCGCTGTTCTCAACAAAATACAGAAATATTCAAAAAAAAAAAAAAATTCAAATTAAGCTGTATTTTACGTGGTCTAAAATATCTATACTTTTTCTCAGCAGATCTCTTCTCTTTGACCAAAGCACGAGGTGAGCCCCTTGTTTATAATATTTTATTTTAAGAAAACATGTGCAGTTTTGAACAGGTTGTAGAATATAGTTTTAGATCAATATTGTGATTTTTAAATGAATAAATTAAAAATAATCTATGTATGTCAGACATATGTACAAGCAACGTGTCTTTTTAAACTGAGAGCTATTTATTTATAATCCTGTGAGGTTTCTGTAGTTTCTGACCACGGTTTATTTTCCACAGACCTGGCTCCTCCCACTTTGACTGCACATCCCTCAGTGATCACAAAGACAGACTTAGTTACTCTAAACTGTCGACCTCCACCTTCTGTCTCTGTCCCCATGTCTCTGTGGTTTTTTTACACGACAGATGTAAAAAACTGGTAAAACTCCAACTGCAGCCAGTCTGTGAGAGGCTCTGATCTGCTGATGCTGAAACAAAAACCTCCTGCTCAAGTTCAAGTCCAGTGTGTCTATGTTGCAGAATGGGGACAGGCTGGCCATAGTGACCCAACCCCTGTCACTGTTCACTTACAAAGTAGGTTATTACATTTTGGTGTATTGTGCGAGCTTTACTTCAGTAACACAAATATGTTCAAGAAGCACCTAACAATTAATAATTTTAAAATCAAAGAATTAGACAAGTCCGAGCCTGCCTAGTAACTGCATTCTGTATTATATTTGTTCATAGATAAGATAATTAAAGCAAATTATTTTCATTTCAACATTTCAACTCCACAAGTGAATACTCATGGTGTGATGGTACTTTTGTTTTAGGTATGAAACCAGAGATAACTCTTCAGGCCTTTGATACAGAGGTTATTATCTCCTGCTCTCCACCTCTTTCTGCAACTGACTCCAAATGTCACCTGTATTTTGGAGAATCCACACAGCCACATTCTACAATCAACTCAACGAAGAAGGGAGAGAGATTGTTATGCCAGTTTTATGTTTCCAAGATGGATTTTGTGTTAAATTTCCATAAAGTTCAGAGAAAAGTGTTCAGCTGTGACTTCACTTCAGGAAATGGACCCGTCGATCGCTCTCCTCGCAGTGAACAAAAAGACTTGACTGGTGAGCCTCAAAACATTCACACACTTTTGTTTTGTTGTTTCTAAACCACTGTGTTCTTTTCAGTTTATATGAGAAAATATTATCCAAACCTGCTCCACGTGACCTCAGCTCCATCAGACCCAGAGAAGACCACAGACCCACAACATGAAACAGGAAGTGAGTCTGAAGTCGTCCCTCCTGAAGTCGTCCCCCCTGAAGTCGTCCCCCCTGAAGTCGTCCCCCCTGAAGTCGTCCCCCCTGAAGTCGTCCCCCCTGAAGTCGTCCCTCCTGGTAACTGTTTTTATAAAAGCATTTTCAGTCACATCTTGTTAAATGTTTGTCATGGATTAAAAGTGTGAAATATACCTTTTTCTGGTGGAGGACACGCTGTTTGCTTGTCTCTATGGAGACGTTATCATTTACCTGGATTGTTCCACAGTATGGCATTGCCCTATTGATCTCATCATGAAGCCAAGCGAGTGACAGCCATGTTACACGTCAGATCTGTGTAGAGGTGACCCCACTCTCAGTAAGAATACATGTTAATCAAAACATATTTTGGCAATAAAAACACCCATAAGTGAATTATTACAGGATAGGCTCAGGGCGTGTTCATAGTCACACTTACCTGGTGCAGGTTTGAGCCCAGTTTAGTCCTGATCTAGACTTTGGTCCTGCTCTGGTTTGGTTTCAGGTTTGGTCCTAGTTTAGTCCTAATTTTGGGTGCTATTTTAAAGCCATACTGTGGCACATTACAGGCTAAACTATTACATTCAAGAGACAAGCAGGTTGCAGAAAACCCACCAAAAGGAAAAAGATAAAGCAGTTTGTAAATTAAATATTATACTATTGTTTCTCTTGTAGTTCACACCACAGCGTCTCAGCCCCATGTGACCTCAGCTCCACCAGACCCAGAGAAGACCACAGACCTACAACATGAAGCTGTCAGTTCAAAGAGTGAGTAGATGAACAGAACACACTAAATGTCACATACCACTGGTTATTGTGGTAACGTGTAACCTGCCAGGAAATGTGCTGTGCTTGAGGACCCATCTCCAGATCATGAGCTAGTCTTGGTCAAGACTACCTTAGCGGGAGGATTGTACCTATGGTGCATGTTTTGGGTTGATGAGAGAATCATGCAGACCCCACACCGGATATTAAAACCAAACCGATTTTTTTTTCCTGTGAGGCGTGAGTGCTATCCACTCAGACACTATGCTGCCACTGCTGTTGTAAGATAACAACTGATATAATGTTTTATTTTAATTCATAGAGCCTTCTTTTTTTTAATCATGGCCACCACCAGTGCTTTCAGATGATACTGGTTTGATTTGAATTAATCATATAAACTATTTGTTTTGATTTTTTTTGTTCTTCATGCAATCTTCTTCTAATTGGATGGTAAATTGATTTATGTTTTTAAACATACAAAATCTTGTGCACCTGATTTGAAGGTAATCCAATGAGTGAATTAAAACACTAGTCACTTTTGAGAAGAAACTGTTTTGTAACTTGGCTTAAAATCTAAAAATGTGAACCAATTCAACAGGAGCGTCACCTTACCTGACTGTACAAAATCAGAGCACAGCCTGGTTTTGGCCATTGAATAAATGAGGTTGTCTTGTATCAAACAGAGGTCTTCATCTGGCTCCTGGTGGCGCTGACGTCCTGTGGTCTCGTGGTGGCAAGTGTCCTGACAATTCTGCTTTTTTCCTGCTCAAAATGGATTAAAGGTGAAATATTCTGTCACTGTCCACTGTACCAAGCATCTTCTGATACTTGATCTGATGCTGACGATTTCTTTCTTTAGGCAAACGTCATCAGGGTGAGTTCTGTTAACCTTTTGGTGGATAGAAGCCAAATGAATGAATGACCTGTAGAATGTGTTATATCTATATTTAAATACTTTTCTTAATCTCTGTTGTCTGTTTTTCCTGACAGCTGACCAGGCAGAAACACCAGGTTAAGATAACAGTGTGTACTATTTAAAAAAATTTGCTTTTAGATCAGATTCATTTAAACGTGTCGATTTCCAACAGATTTGAGGACAATGGACAAAATGGAGACCCAAACTGAAGATGATTATGAGCAAGTGGAGGATACAGGAACATACATGCCTTTGGTAAGGGATTCTGAACACCTACAAACCTGTTAGGGATATTCATTAGCTGAAAATTCAAAAATTAACCAAATTTGTCAAACTGAGGTGCGATTCTTGAGCAAAATGTTGAATTTGGAAAAAAGAAGACCATCCTTTATTTATTTTACCGTTATACATTTGTATTTTTAACAAAGGAAATCACTCCAATCTTGCCAACAGTCTGTATCACTCTTTAATTAATGTCTGTTATTTCTGTTTTTTTTATTTCATTTTAGAACAGAACAACTGATATCTATGATGACATCCGCCTGAGTACTGTGTGAAAAGGTGTTGTAATTTATACCACCAATATTTACAAAGAACCTTTAAACTGTATAATGTAATGAACTGTATAAACTGTTTGAACTGTATAATGTCAACTGTTACATTTTATTAATATTCCAACTGTCTATATGAGTGAAAATATATTATGTGTAGTGTTGTATATTGTGTGTTCTATCAAGAGAAAAGATTCAAAAATGTTTAAATTTACCAAAAGTTTATTTTCTTAACAATATTTCTAATACAGAGCTCTGGGTCCAAATTTCTGCCCTGGTGCGTACAACTACGTACAACTGACCCAGCGCACACACATTCTTCTGCTGCAGCCACGCAATCTTCCCTTCCTCCAGTCTTCCCCTCCTCCACAGAACACTCTCCAAATGGAACCAGATCCTTCCTGTCACACATTCCACAGAGAGACAACCCCCATTGTGCAGAACACATTCATCTCCAGTGTTCATTCGAATAACACAAATAAATGTTTATATGTTGTATGAAGAAATATGATTATGTATATGCATGCACCTAAAATTTATTAATTCAACATTATTTCAGTAGCTTTCTTGCAGGTGGGATCCAAAAAGACAGTTAAACTTTTCTCTTAAACTTGAATCTTTTTTATGTCATATATTCTTGTGATGATGAAAAACAATGAACCGTGTGCCAGATTCACCAATATTTGTATTCTGTAAGCTGCTCTAAGGTTGTTCCATTGGCAGTTGTACAATGGAACTTGTGGGAGTTAGAAGCTCTCCTGTAATGAAAACAAGCAGAAACAAAGAGGGTAGAACAAGGAGCAAATGTTTTCACAAAGGTTTATTAAATAAAGATAACATGAAGGTGTAGGTCAGTGGTGTATGTTTTGGGGGCATGTATAAATGAGTCAAAGTAAAGCTACAGGAGGCAGCTGGTGGTCTGGGCCGGAGAAGAGCCAAGTAGAGAGTGAGCACCAAGTCAATCTGAAGCCTGAGTGGGCGAAGCCCTCAGTTTCCTGGGCAGACAGGAAAAAACACAGAACAATACAGAGCTCCACAATAAAGGGATGCTCTTTGGCTGTCATTTTTGTAATTGTTGTCAGTGACATCCATCTGCAGCAAAAATAGAGATTACATTAGTGTGGAAATGGTCGTGCAGACTGTCCCTTTAACTAGAACTAGCTGTGTATTGTATTGATACGATTCCTTACAAAGCTTGACTGAACACTGCACATTTTAAGCTTTGGCATGCCCCTTTCTATCCTTTTTAATGATATTGCATCCGTATCTTCATTATTAAAATGTATATTATTTGCAGATGACACCACTCTGTTTTATTCAGGACCAGATGTTAAGGATGTTCTAGAGGTCGTAGGGAAAGAGTTTAAAAAATACAAAACTGGTTTCATTGTAATAGATTGTCCTTAAATATCAGTAAAACAAAATTCATGGTATTTAGTAGTAAGAAAAAAAGTGTCAATGCCACATTATTTATTGGAGATGAGGAAATACAGAGGGCACATGAGTTCAGATTTTTGGGTGTTATGATCGATGAACATCTGACATGGAAATCCCATATAGATTATGTGAAAATTAAATTATCACAAGTAATAGCTGTGTTATATAAGGTAAAAGAGTCATTAAATATGAGAGCTTTTTATTTGTTGTATAATTCATTGATTGTTCCATATCTGACCTATTGTATAGAAGTCTGGGGTAGTGCTTGTAAAACTTATGTTAATTCTGTTTTCATTTTACAGAAAAGAGCGGTAAGAATCGTTAGTTGAAGTGGATACAGAGACACAACAAACCCAATATTTATACAATTAAAAATATTGAAATTCAATGAACTGGTTGAATTTCATATTTTAAAAATTATGTACAAAGCAAATCAGCAAACCTTGTCCACTAATTTGCAAAGTAAATTTAAAAAGAGAGAAAGTCATTATAATTTTAAAGGAATTGAAATCTTTAAAAAAAAAACAAATTTAGAACAACAACAATGGAAAAATGTGTTTCAGTCAAAGGTGTGAGTCTATGGAACAATCTAAATGAAAAACTCAAAGCTTCAAAATCTGTTCAAGTGTTTAAAAGAAATGTCAAACATGATATGCTAAAAAAAGTATGAAATATGAACTGTCCTTTTGTGTTAATTAACATGTATTTAATATTGTGCACGTCATGTAAATAAGTTCCTCAGTGTAGTTGGAACTGATGAAATGTTGTAAATGTCTGATTTTGTGTGAAAAGGGGGCAGATGTTATAAGTTTATACTTCTTTCTGCTCCTTTTCATTCACATGGTTAAATGTTACAGAACTATTTTGTATTCATCTTTTATGAATGAAACAAATAAAGAAATGAAATGAATGAAATGAAGTGCACTGTTTTGGTTTTGCAATGGGTGTGGGAACTGAATTGAACAGAGGATATGAGGTGGCGGCCATTTTAGGTGGATCTGCTGTTAGTGGCTCTTCACTTGCAGCCTCCATTTTAGCAGGATCAGTAAGACGAAGCTCGGCAATGGACTCGCTGATCTGCGCCATCATTTCTTGCAGCACCTCAGCATAATCCTTTCCAGATACTTTTGCCACTTGTTTAAGGTCAGCTAAATATGTCTTAGTCTTTGAGCTTCCTACTTTAGTAGAGTAAATTTTTGATAAGTTTTTAATACTACATTGATTTCCTGCACTCTTTGTAAAAGCATACGGTAGCAGCGGATCTAATAAAGGTATAGCAGACCCAGATTCCATGAAATTCTGATTCTGGAAAATCAACAAAAACTGCTCTGTTAACTAGCCCAAAATGTTCTAAAAAACTGACCCACTTCTCCTGTGTCATCTTTGCTAACACCATCTACTATTACTGCGTTTTGAATTTTAATAGTAAGCGCCTCAAAAACCTCCATTTTCCAGCTTAAGGGTCAATATTGGTGAGACTGTTATCTGAAACCAAAATGTGTGTTAAATACTGTACCAAATCCTCCTGGCTAGCTCGCCACTTTATGTAACAAGTACGCAGGTTAATAATGAATAATGAATAGGCTGTTAGCGTAACGTTTGTAATTTAGGCTGATCAGAAGACTGGTCCGGCTCTGGGAGGAAATGGACAGTAAATAACCACAGACACAGGAGGATTAAGGTGCGGTTGGTACCATGTATTGATAGTGAAAGGAAAAAAACTTTACAAAACACCCATAGAACCCTTAGTATTTACAATCTGCAGAAACTGATTTTGACATCTTCACAATCTGTCTTGATTGATCATTGATATTGTTCATCCGGAATAGTTCAAGATTTAGTATTTGTCCAATAGTGATAACCGTTCACACAGTACACTCATTATACAGTGCGATGACTGGACGAAATAAACCTGCCCAATGTCCAGCAAGGTCCCAATGTCCATAAAGGGTTTAATTGTCCTCTGGTAAGTATTGTCCATAGGTGTGACGCCTGCGTGATTGTGTTTGTATGAATAAAAGAAAAAAGGTGGGGGGCAAGGCTGCCAGAGCCTCCTACCGGACTAGCAGGGGGCGCTCTGGAGAAGATGTCCGGCTCCCAACCAATACTTTTAGCTCGCCATCCGGTCTCCAAAAAGGAGAACCTGGCCTGGACAATACAGTATAAACAGGACCATGTCTTAGTAAACATCCAGTGTACACATAAATTCTTCATAATTCCAATTATTCCATTTGCAATAGTAAAATGCATTTCATTTCAACAATCATTAATAAAGTGCATTGGTCTAACACATTAAATAGAATATCATAATTTCCCTAATAATTATATGGTGCATAATAAAGTGCAAACTACAGATACTCAGATACTACACCTTTAAATGACACATTAAGATTTAGATACAAAACAATAAGGTTTGATTGCCAGCATCAACATAGAGAAGCGAGTTGTGACACAGCCAGTCCATAGTAAATGCATTGACAGTGGCTAATGCTAACAACACAAACAACAGACTCACCAATTCCCCTTAGTTTCTGACGCACGGCGCAATCAAATGCGTTCAGCCCCCGCGCTGGTTGGTCTCTACAGGCAGATAACGTAGCGATGGCATTAGATTGCAATAAACCAGTATAATACAAGTGAAAATGACATTTATTTGCGCAGACCGACCTGTCGCAGCTGTCCCGTGCTCCTTCCCCAGGCTTCTGATTAGGAGCCGTACAAACAGCTTGTAACACGCGCTACGAGTGTTGTGATTGGTTTGGTGTGGTCACGCATGTACGTACATGAGGCCGCAGCATTACGTAACCTGGTGACGCTCACGTAAAGAGAAACGCCACCAAGTATTTTAATATGTTTAATAGCGGATTTGGCAGTGAAGTTGATTACAGATTTTCACCCTGGTTACAGCTGCTTGGCCCCAATAATAGGAATTAGTACAAACACTATAGGTGCCTTGCAGCTTAGCGCTGCTTGTCCCCAAATATAGCTGCAAGCAGCAATGTGGGGCCAAGCGGCGACCCAGCCTAATTTGATGAGATGCGTTAGATCAGACTTCACCCGAGGATCCCAGGGATACCAAGTTTTTCCAAATCGGAGTTACGGTTCAAACGTTGCAAGCAGAAATGTCCCTAAAATTTTGACCTGTTGGTGGCGCTAGAGGGTTTGAGCTGGGGCCCTGTAATTTTTTGTGGGGAATCCTGGGAAGGACACAAACATCTGTGAAAGGTTTAAGGTTTAAAATAATCCTATGAAGGGATCCCGAGATATGAGCTCACTTCCTGTTTGGAGACTTTTAGGATGCGTTTGATTGGCTGTCACGAGAAAACGATAAGAGATAGCAAAAAATCCAGGAAAATTTCTGATGAGGCTCAGTCCAAAGATGCTATGTACCAAATTAGAGCAAAATTGGTCCAAAATTGAGTGAGGAGAAGCATTTTGAGTGTTTTTCATAAAATTCAAAATGGCGGACATTCTATTCCGGCGGACATGACGGCATGAGGTGCATTTGATTCGACTCGGCCCAAGGATCCCAGAGATACCAAGTGTTGCAAAATCTGACTTAGGGTTCAAAACTTACAAGCAGAAATGTCCCTAAAATTTTGACCTGTTGGTGGCACTAGAGGGTTTGAGCTGGGGCCCTGTAATTTTTTGTGGGGAATCCTGGGACAGACTAGAATATGTGTGAAAAGTTTGAAAATAATTCTATGAAGGGTTCCCGAGATATGAGCTCACTTCCTGTTTGGCGACTTTTAGGACGTGTTTGATTGGCTGTCACGACAAAACGATAAGAGATATCAAAAATCCAGGCACGTTTCTGATGAGGCTCAGTCTAAAGATGCTATGTACCAAATTAGAGCAAAATTGGTCCAAATTAGAGCAAAATTGTTTTTCATCAAATTCAAAATGGCGGAAAATCTTCCTCGCGGAAATAGGGTCATAGGGTGCGTTGGATTCGGCTTGGCCCAAGGAGTCCAGCGATACCAAGTTTTGGAAAATTGGACATACGGTTCAAAAGTTACACGCAGAAATGTACCTGAAAATTCCTGCAACTTTGACCTGCTGGTGGCGCTAGAGGGTTGGGGGTGGGGACCTATAAATTGCTGTGGGTAATGAGGAGACTGGCTGGAATGTGCATGCCAAATTTCACAACTTTTTACCAGACGGTTCTAGGGGTTGGCATAGACTCCCAGAGGCAGAAAAATATTTTATAAATATAGCTGCAAGCAGCAATGTGGGGCCAAGCAGCGGCCCAGCCTAATTTCATGAGATGCGTTGGATCAGTCTTCGCCCGATCCCAGGGATACCAAGTTTCTGAAAATCGGACTTATGGTTTAAAAGTTACAAGCAGAAATGTCCCTCAAATTTTGACCCGTTGGTGGCGCTAGAGGATTTGAGCTGAGGCCCTGTCATTTTTTGTGTGGAATCCTGGGACAGACTAGAATACGTGTGAAAAGTTTGAAAATAATCCTATGAAGGGATCCCGAGATATTAGCTCACTTCCTGTTTGGCGACTTTTAGGACGTGTTTGATTTACTGTCACGACAAAACGATAAGAGATATCAAAACATCCAGGCATGTTTCTGATGAGGCTCAGTCCAAAGATGCTATGTACCAAATTAGAGCAAAATTGGTCCAAAATTGAGCGAGGAGAAGCATTTTGAGTGTTTTTCATAAAATTCAAAATGGCGGACATTCTATTCCGACGGACATGACGTCATGCATTTGATTCAACTTGGTCCAAGGATCCCAGGGATACCAAGTTTTTGAAAATCTGACTAACGGTTCAAAAGTTACAAGCAGAAATGTCCCTCAAATTTTGACCTGTTGGTGGCGCTAGAGGGTTTAAGCTGGGGCCCTGTAATTGTTTGTGGGGAATCCTGGGACAGACTAGAATACATGTGAAAAGTTTGAAAATAATTCTATGAAGGGTTCCCGAGATATGAGCTCACTTCCTGTTTGGCAACTGTTGAGATGCGTTTGATTGGCTATAACGACAAAACGATAAAAGATATCAAAACGCCGGGTAAGTTTCTGATGCGGCTCAGTCTAAAGATGCTATCTACCAAATTAGAGCAAAATTGGTCCAAAATTGAGGGAGGAGAAGCATTTTGAATGTTTTTCATACAATTCAAAATGGCAGAAAATCTTACCCGCGGAAAATGACGTCACAGAATGCATTGGATTCGTCTTGCCCCAAGGAGTCCAGGGAGGCCAAGTTTTATAAAATCGGACATACGGTTCAAAACTTACAAGCCAAAATGTACCTGCAAATTTGATCTGCTGGTGGCGCTAGAGGGTTGGGGGTGGGGACGTAAAATTTGTTGAAGGGCATCATGAGACTCTCTAGAATGTGGGTGCACACCATTTGTTGGATGTGTTGGATCAGTCTTCACCCAAGGATCCCAGGGATGCCAAATTTTTCAAAATCCGACTTACGGTTCAAAAGTTACAAGCAGAAATGTCCCTCAAATTTTGACCTGTTGGTGGCGCTAGAGGGTTTGAGCTGGGGACCTGTAATTTTTTGTGGGGAATCCTGGGACAGACTAGAATCAATCAATCAATCAATCAATCAAGCATTTATAAGGCGCTTTTCATACAAATACGTGTGAAAAGTTTGAAAATAATCCTATGAAGGGTTCCCGAGATATGAGCTCACTTTCTCTTTGGCGACTTTTCTGACACGTTTAATTGGCTGTCACGACAAAACGATAAGAGATATCAAAAAACAGGGTAAGTTTCTGATGCGGCTCAGTCCAAAGATGCTATGTACCAAATTAGAGCAAAATTGGTCCAAAATTAAGGGAGGAGAAGCATTTTGAATGTTTTTCATAAAATTCAAAATGGCGGAAAATCTTACCCGTGGAAAATGACGTCACAAGTTTTAGAAAATCGGACGTACGGTTCAAAACTTACAAGCCGAAATGTACCTGCAACTTTGACCTGCTGGTGGCGCTAGAGGGTTGGGGGTGGGGACGTAAAATTTGTTGAAGGACATTATGAGACTGTGTAGAATGTGGGTGCACACCATTTGTTGTGGAAATTACAAGTTAAGTTGTAGAAACAGAAGAATTTTATTGATTTTCACAAAATCCAAGATGGCGGACATTCTATTCCGGCAGACATGACGTCATGGGATGTGATCAGTCTTCGCCCAAGGATCTCAGGGATACCAAATTTTTGAAAATCGGACTTACGGTTCAAAAGTTACAAGCAGAAATGTCCCTCAAATTTTGACCTGTTGGTGGCGCTAGAGGGTTTGAGATGGGGACCTGTAATTTTTTTGTGGGGAATCCTGAGAAGGACACAAACATCTGTGAAAAGTTTGAAAATAATCCTATGAAGGATCAAAGGCAGGGCTCTCAAGGCTCACGCATTGAGAGTGTGACACACGCAATTCGACGTATTCACACGCGCACACGCCACACATGGCATTTCTCACGCTGATTAGTGTTTTTTTTTTTTTTTTGTGTGTGTGTGCCCAGAAAATCGGTCTGTGTGGCTTAGTTTATGCAGGCTCCGCACGTTTTCAGCGCCGACCCCTCCCCCTGCTCCCCCGAGCAGGGGGAACAGGGGGAGGGGGGGACGGCGAGCAGACGCGCCGTCCCCCCCTCAGGCACGTCCTGAGCCTCAGTCCCGGTGCCACGTCTCCTCTGAGACGCACCGACTCCGGTCCCGGTGTCTCCGTCTGTGCGTAACGTGTCCCCCCCGACGGCTTACGCGCGGAATACGCGCGGCCCAGAGCCGAACTGCCCGCGGTGAGACGCGGTGAGACGCGGGCCCGGTGCATTGACCAGACTCTTACATGAATCCGTTAAAAATGTCCCGCTCCCTCCTCCCCGCCCCTCTCAGCGCGCACTGACAAAGTGCGGTGATGATAAAACAAACTGAGAACCATCAGGTAATAACTTAATTTATATAACTCTCATTAGTTGCTTTGTAGTTTAAGTTTGCTCTTTAGACAAACAGGGCTCTCAACACGCAATTCGACACGGCATTTCTCACGCAATTCAAGCGCCAAAAATTGTTCACTCGCACCCCCCCCCCCCCCCCCCCCGGTCCTCGGAAATTACAGTCACACGCACGACCCCGCTCAAAACTTGAGAGCCCTGATCAAAGGAGAAGTTCAATTTGTCAACTGGACAAAGTTTGTTTGGTTGAAAACGTTTCGCCGCTCATCCGAGAGGCTTCGTCAGCTTTGGTTATTGTACTGGTTAGACCCTGCTTATATCTAGCTGCCGGGAGGCGCGTCCTACAATGACAAAAGCTCTGAAAACGATCCCCCCTAATCTGTCTCTTTGTTTTTCAAATTACTCTGACGGCTGGTTTCGACCCCCTATTCAACGTCTAACGACCCTCTCCACCCCTCTGCCCTGGCTCTGTTTGACTGGTCTAAGAATCGCATTATAAATGGGAGACAAGTTATGTCTCACTCCCCCATTTCTGTTTAATGACGGATTCTCTTTTTTGACAAAAATAGCAGACAATAAATAAAATAAACAGCAAACAGCAATAAATAACAAAAATAAACAGAAATGGGGGAGTGAGACATAACTTGTCTCCCATTTATAATGCGATTCTTAGACCAGTCAAACAGAGCCAGGGCAGAGGGGTGGAGAGGGTCGTTAGACGTTGAATAGGGGGTCGAAACCAGCCGTCAGAGTAATTTGAAAAACAAAGAGACAGATTAGGGGGGATCGTTTTCAGAGCTTTTGTCATTGTAGGACGCGCCTCCCAGCAGCTAGATATAAGCAGGGTCTAACCAGTACAATAACCAGAGCTGACGAAGCCTCTCGGATGAGCGGCGAAACGTTTTCAACCAAACAAACTTTGTCCAGTTGACAAATTGAACTTCTCCTTTGATCATGGATTCTACCTGGACGACTGAGGGACTTTTCACGAATCCTATGAAGGGTTCCCGAGATATGAGCTCACTTCCTGTTTGGCGACTTTTCGGACGCGTTTGATTGGCTGTCACGACAAAACGATAAGAGATATCAAAAAACCGGGTAAATTTCTGATGAGGCTCAGTCCTAAGATGCTATGTACCAAATTAGAGCAAAATTGGTCCAACATTGAGTGAGGAGAAGCATTTTGAGTGTTTTTCATAAAATTCAAAATGGCGGACATTCTATTCCGGCGGACATGACGTCATGGAGTGCCTTTGATTTCACTCGCCCCAAGGATCCCCGGGATACCAAGTTTTTGAAAATCTAACTTACGGTTCAAAAGTTACAAGCAGAAATGTCCCTCAAATTTTGACCTATTGGTGGCGCTAGAGGGTTTGAGCTGGGGCCCTATAATTTTTTGTGGGGAATCCTGGGACAGACTAGAATACGTGTGAAAAGTTTGAAAATAATCGTATGAAGGGTTCCCGAGATATGAGCTTAACTGGAATTTGCCATTCTTTTGAGGACAGTGAGGTTCAGATCTTAGCCAGGGAAAAGAACTGGTTTGAGAGGGGAGTTAAAGAGGCTATTTTTGTCAAAAAAGAGAATCCGTCGTTAAACAGAAATGGGGGAGTTAGACATAACTTGTCTCCCATTTATAATTCGATTCTTAAACCAAGTCAAAACAGACAAAGAAACATTAGGGCAGACAATCCAGGGCAGAGGGGTGGAGAGGGCCGTAAGGCGTGAATAGGGAGGCTAAACTAGACGCCAGAGTAATTTGAAAAACAAAGAGACAGATTAGTGGGGATAGTTTCAGAGCTATTTCAGTGTAGGAGCTCCTCCCTGCAGCTAGATATAAACAGTGTCTAACCAGCACTAGAACCAGAGCTGACGAAGCCTCTCGGATGAGCGGCAAAACGTTTTCAACCAAACATACTTTGTGCAGTTGACAAATTGAACTTCTCCTTTTATCATGGATTCTACCTGGACGACTGAGGGACATTTCACGCATATGGAGACTGAAGGAATTCCACATGTGTGTGAAGAAAAGGTTAAAACTGAACTGCATGTAAGAGCAGATCTGCAGACTACACCACTTCCGGACCCAGATATGACTATTTTCTGTGATGGCTGCTCTTACAGAGCAAAAGAGGGACACATTGTGTCATCTTATGCAGTTGTGGAATAACTACCTCTGAATGAATATCATTTGATGGAAGCTCAACAAATCAGTAAGGGTTCTGCGCAAGTTGCCGAGATAACAGCAATGTTACAAGCACTACAACTTTCGGAAGGCAAGGCAGTAAACATCTATACGGATTCAGTTTATGCATATAAAACTGTTACGTTGTCATTGGCTGGTTGGATCAGAAATGGTTTCAAACTTGTGACTGGCCTACCAATTAAGCATGAATCATTGATCAAGCAACTGATAAATGCCATTCAACTGCCATCAAGACTTGCTATTATGAAGTGTAAAGCTCACAACAAAGGAACAGATTCTATTTCTCTTGGAAATAAAGCAGCAGATCAAGCAGCAAAAAAAGTTGCAGATCATAATATAAGAAATATGCTCATCCATACCGAAGAGGAGCTGGAGATGTTACCTGATGCAAATGTGATTGATACAGCATACATAAAGGAGATCCAAGATGCAGGGGGAGCATATGAGCATAATGCTTGGAGACAACGAGGGGCTACTAAAGACACTACAGGAATCTGGAGAAATCATGCAGGAAAAATTGTAGCTCCAATTCCACTACTTCGGATGCTCTATGATGAATACCATACTCCAACTCATCGCAGTTATGAAGCTATCTTAAAACATATTGATCTGTGGTGGCATCCACACATGAAGTCTATAATGCAATACTGGATCGATGATTGTCAAGTTTGTCAAACTATGAATCCAAGAAAGACTTGTAAACCGCCTCCAGGAACTTATGCTTTACCCAATAAGCCTTTTGAAAGAATAGTCATAGATTTGACAGATATGGGTCCAGAGATGAGAGTTTGAGGATTTCGATACCTATTGGTCATTGTCATTGTCATTGAATACACAAGATGGGTTGAAGCATTCCCTTGCAGAAGAGAAACTGCGATGGAAGTAGTAAAACACTTAACTACTGATGTTTTTCCAAGATGTGGAATCCCTAGCAGTTTGAGGTCGGACAATGGTTCGCATTTCACTGCAAAAATTGTTCGAGATGTGCTGAAGGCTCTTAATATCAGTCAACGTTTCGGCACTGTTTACCATGCTGCCAGTCAAGGAGTTTGTGAGCGGATGAATGCTACGGTTAAGAGAAAACTTGCAAAAGTTTAGTAAACTGCTAAACTCGATTGGGTCACTGCCCTACCTTGTATTGATGGACATTAGAAACAGTGTAAATAAAACCACTTCCTATTCTCCTCATCTGTTGTTGACGGGCAGAGAAATGCACAAACCTGAAGGCTTGTACAATGAGGATGCACCGTTTATAGAGTGGGATAAACGACACCACTCGTATGTTCAACAGTTACAAAAAATTGTGAAGCAACTGCATAAATGCAGGCGGAGAACATATGACCTACAAGATATAGCTGATCCAGACACTGAAGTTCTTCCAGGATCTTGGGTGTATGTAAAGGTCCATAAGCGAAATAATTGGACTCAACCATATAAAACTGGGCCATATCAAGTTCTGCAGTGCACGGGAAGATCGGTTCAAGTGCAAAGAGAAGATTCAAAAGTGTGGTATCACTTATCACACTGTTTTAAAGCATCAGTAGACCCAAGTGAGCGACATTCTCCCAATCGAATTGACAATGCCGCTGAATCTACTATTCAGGATGAAGAGAGCCAATCGACTCCAGAAATTGGTGATGCCAAGGAACCTAAAAACCACTCTCGTCCACCTTCTGCTGCTGGGGATCCAGGAGAGGAGGAGGAGAAAAGGGGGAGAAGGCAAAGAAAAAGGGAAAGGACAGTATGAGTCTTCTTTTTGGAAATATTCTCGATGTGTATTTCTAATTATGCTAATGATGCTATTCTTTGTTGTTTTAGTGTGGGGTTACATTCTACTTATCCATGAAAGTTTTGAAACTGACCTCGGACAAAGCAGCTCACAACAGCCAACAGTCAAAACTGCAGTCTACGCTACATCTGAGTGGGCAAAAGCTAATACAGGTAAGAAACAATGGGCACTAAAAAGAGACAAAAGACAATGGGCATTAAAGAGTGACACCAAAATTGGTAAAATACTGTTATGAGGGACAAACTTGTAATTTACATTTTGACGTATGTGAAGTGCTAGATTGTATGCTAGGAGTACCTGCTATTGACCATGCATTAAATGTCCAAATTATCTGCAAAGACACTTGTCTGACAAAAGCAAATAATTTTGATGCGTTCGTGGATAATGCCAGGGTTATAACTAGTACCAGTGTACAACATAATCAGGAAGGAAATGCTTCTCAGATTGACTTTCAGCAAAGAGTTACTTTAACAAAAATTAGAAAGGATGAAGCATCTTATCAAATGGGTCTAAGTAGATGTAGAGAGCGCAAAGCAAGCACTAACCGATGTAATCCTCTAATATTGTCTATTAAAAATCCAACCTTCAAAGACTCTGGAATATACTCCATAAGTTTCCAGTGTTTGGAAATTATTTCTGTACCATGTAATAGAAAAATGAAATGATTTTGAAGGCTATATTCAAGTGACAATTTTAAAGGCCAATAAGCCAGCTCTGGAGAATGATTTACTTTCTCTAACTGAAGCAATAAAAATTGAAACAGGGCATGAAATTAATGAAAATACATGGTTAAAATGGGTACAGTACACTGCCCATACTTTGACTTCAGAAGACTGCATACAGCTGCATACTGCTCTACAGCTAGACCACAACTGACTACCACATCTATACCATATTCTAATGAGAGAGATTTGACCTGTATACTTAAACTCTTTACTAGAAAGTCATTTGATCAAACTGATGAATGCTATTCCCCTCACAACAAATTACCTGCAGTAACTTCAAAAGACACACCTACATCTTGGGTTATATGTACAGCTAAATATACTTGTTTTCTTCAGGATACTGTCAGTACATACATACTGACATACAGATAAAAAAAGTAGTGATAGAAATGCGATAGAAAGTTTTATTACTAATGTTATCCTGTCAAAAACATGGTCAGGTGTTTGCACGCCAATTATGTTGATTACTCCATTCACTATAGGCTCAGCAAATTTGTTAGACTTGAAACAAATCCAAATATCATACAGGGGTAGCTCAAGGGATAAACATATCCATAAGAGGTCATTGTCTTACCCATCTCAACCTAAACTAGCGGGATCGTTTAATGAGGATATTTATAGTAGTGCGGTTGGTACACCAGTCCAGATGGGTTTAAAGCACAGAATGAAATTGCAGCTGGATTTACTTCAGTTTTGTTTGCAGGAGTAACTGCTACTAAAAATGCCATTTGGATAAATTATCTCTATTACAATCAGCAAAGGTTTATAAATTATACTATTTGAAGCAATAGAGGGTATTGTGGAGCAACTTGGTCCAACATCACTTATGGCTTGGCAAAATCGAATTGCCCTTGATATGTTGCTGGCCAAAGAATCGTCAGTGTGCAGCATGTTTGGAGCAGAATGTTGTACTTTTATACCCAATAATACTTCACCTGATGGAAGCATTGCTAAGGCTCTAAACAAACTTAAGTCATTATCTGCTGAAATTGCTAAAAATTCTGGTGTCTCTGAGGACTCCTGGACAAACTGGTTTTATAAACTGTTTGGACCATGGGGAGCTACAATGTTATCTATTGCTACTACAATGCTGACTGTGATCATTATTTTGATCATAATTGGATGCTGTATAATTCCTTGTCTTCAATCATTAGTAGAACGACTGATAGCTACTGCTTTAAAACAAAGATCTCCTACTTCCCAAATTTTGCTACTTTCTGTAGAATCTCCGGAATTTGTGGATTAAGTTTAGCTATGATTGCCCAGATTAAATTTTCACTAAAATAAGGTCTAATTCTGGTCTCATATGGTGCTCCTTGTTTCTTATTCTGAAGTGTCCGAGAGTCATGTATTAATTTGTGTGGTGATGCGAAATTTAAAAAGCTAAAGCTAAAATTAATATCTACTCTTTTGTTTTTGATTTTGTTGAAGCGATCACATGTTGCTATGTGATCGAAAGGGGGAATTGTGAGTTGTTTCATTTTATAACAGTGACTTGTTTTAGTTAGTGAGAGACCTTTCACCTTGTTCTTTTTTTGTCTTTCTAAGAGTGTGAAACTGCCCATTTTATTCTGTCCAGTTGTCTCCCATATGTCGTTTTATGGAGTTCCCAGGAAGCTAAAACTGTGGGAAGTTAAATACTTCTGAATTTCTCAATTAGAATTTTTTTAAAACTCTGAACAAAGATGTTTGAATTATTTTTATTCTGAATTTTAGTTGCTGAACTTTTAAGTGTACTTTGTCAATATGTTTCAAATTCAAAATTTAACCTTTTAAATATTCAGCACAAATACAGTATTTTCAAGGCGTCAGATTCAACAGTCAAAATAACAAAAAAAAAAGTCAGTGCTTTTACTTACTTACAAGTCAAGGCATGTATTTTGCAGTTAGAAAGTAATGCCAAGTAAAAAAAATAATAATTTAAAAATGACTTTTATTTTTATTTGTGAACTTCACCAAATCCTTAATTTTAACTCATAATATAATGAATATAATAATGTAGTCATATTATTTTGGTATTTAGGCACTGAAAAGTATAAAACATCATTACTATCCATCTATCCATCTTCTTCCGCTTTTTTCCATTTCTGGGTCATGGGGGCAGCAGTCCAAGCAGATCTGCTACCCAGAACACAATGCACCAGCCCCCATGGATCCTACCGTGGGTGGTGGGTCGACAGGAGGATGGCCCACGTCACAACTGGCCTTGATGTACTTCTGTCATGGGGGCTACCAGTGTCAGCAGAAAAAAATACTCATTACTAATCGTTTACAAATCCACATGTACAATTTGGACCATGTAGAAAAGTAGAAAAGTTAGGAGAGGGAGTGAGATTAAATAATTTTTTTTTCTTCCACTCTGTTTTTTTGTTGTTATTTCTGTTATGATCATAGTAAAGGGAGAAATTCAATTTGTCAACTGGACAAAGTTTATTAGGTCGAAAACGTTTCGCAGCTCATCCGAGCTGCTTCGTCAGTTCTGGTTCGAGTGCTGGTGGACACTGCTTATATAGAGCTAACTATAATGAAATTACTCTGAAACTATCACCTCTTTGTTTTACACTTTCTGTCTGGCGTCTACGTGAAGAGTCCCTCAGTCGTCCAGGTAGAATCCATGATAAAAGGAGAAATTCAATTTGTCAACTGGACAAAGTTTGTTTGGTCGAAAACGTTTTGCCTCCCATCTGAGAGCCTTCGTAAGCTCTGGTTCTAGTGCTGGTTAGACACTGCTTATATCTAGCTGCAGGGAGTAGCTCCCTACACTGAAATAGCTCTGAAACTATCTCCACTAATCTGTCTCTTTGTTTTTCAAATTACTCTGGCGACTAGTTTAGCCTCCCTATTCAAACCTAACGACCCTCTCCACCCCTCTGCCCTGGATTGTCTGCCCTAATGTTTCTTTGTCTGTTTTTGACTTGGTTTAAGAATCGAATTATAAATGGGAGACAAGTTATGTCTAACTCCCCCATTTCTGTTTAACGACGGATTCTCTTTTTTGACAAAAATTGCCTCTTTAACCCCCCTCTCAAACCAGTTCTTTTCCCTGGCTAAGATCTGAACCTCACTGTCCTCAAAAGAATGGCCCTTGGCTTCTAGGTGAAGATGTATGGCAGATGACGGTCCACTCTGGCACGCCCGCCTGTGTTGGTACATCCTCTTGTGAAGTGGCTGTTTGGTTTCCCCAATGTAGCGCTCACTGCAGTCTTCACTACACTGAATGGAGTAGACCACATTGCTTTGTTTGTGGCTCGGTGTTTTGTCCTTTGGGTGGACGAGTTTTTGTCTTAAAGTGTTTGTGGGTTTGAAATAAACTGGAATTTCATATTGTCTGAAAATCCTCTGTAGTTTTTCCTCTTGGGTTCGGATTCTCTGTTGTCTTGTTTCTTGTCCTTGTCTCTCTTGGTTTTGTTGAAAGCCTATTTAGGATATCCACAAACAGAGAGGGCTTTCTGCACGTGTTGTTCTTCTTTCTCCTTTCCCTCTGTGCTTGTGGGAACCACTTGGGCCCTGTGTTGTAATGTCCGAATAACTCTCAGTTTGTGAGAGTTATTCCCTTGGTGCTCACTCAGCACCAAGGGACCGCTGATCCGGGACCTCGTCATAGACCGACAGCTCGACTTTCTATGCCTCACGGAGACCTGGCAGCGGCCCAATGACTTCGGTCCCCTCAACGACTCCACTCCGCCGGGGTTTGTTTACAACTGTCAGCCCCGTACATCTGGCCAGGGCGGAGGTCTCGCGATGCTTCACCGTGAGAGTTGGAAAGTACAGCCGGTGTCTGCTCCTCTCTTCTCCTCATTCGAGTGCGCTGCCTCAATACTACCTGGACCTACACCTACAATTGTCGCCACTGTTTACCGCCCTCCCAAACATAATAAGGACTTTTTGAATGAATTTGCACAACTTCTCACTCATCTCTCCTCTCTGTCTCCAAACACAATAATCATGGGTGACTTTAATATACACATGGACAACAGTAACAATGCACTCTCCAAAGATTTTAAATCCTGTTTAGATAGTTTTGGCCTGCAGCAATATATCAATTTTCCAACCCACAGTAAAGGACATATTTTGGACTTGGTTTGCTGCTCTGGTGTCACCCCTACTGACTGTAATCCACATACAATCCCATTCACTGACCATATGCTACTTACCTTCAATGTAAACCTTTCACTTTCCAAAGTCACCCTCCCCCGCACCATCTCATTCCGTAATATCAAGGACATTAACACTGACACTTTTTCATCTGAAATTAATAACTTCCCCAGCATAAACATTACTACATCTACACAGGACTTGGTTTCCCATTATAACATCAACCTACACACCCTTCTTAACACCCACGCTCCCCTCAAAACTAGATCCGTTTCCTTCTCCCGCTCTGCACCTTGGTTCACCTCCACACACCGACAACTCAAAGCTAAAGGACGACAACTGGAAAGACTCTACAATAAAACTGGACTCACCATTCACAAAGAAATGTACAATAACCATGTCATCTTATACAAGGACAGTCTATCTTCAGCCAAAACCGCATACTACTCTGGACTAATTCATTCAAATCAAAATAACACCAGGACCCTGTTCTCAATCCTTAATAACATTACCAAACCCCCCGACTCACTCCCTTACCACTTACAATCCACTGACTTCTGTAACTCACTCATGTCCTTCTTTACATCTAAGATCACTAATATCCACCAACAGCTGATTTCATGCGGAGCTGCAGTTTCTACAATTTACTTTACCCCTGCTTCATACCCCGGTACCCAATTTTCCAGCTTTACCCTCCCTTCTGTCATGGACATCATTGAAATTATTAAAAAATCCAAATCCTCCACCTGTCCCCTTGACCCACTCCCCACAGCCCTTGTTAAAACCTGCCTCCCTGTACTAGCTCCCCTCATCACCAATATTATCCACTCTTCTCTCACCTCTGGCACTGTCCCCTCATCACTCAAAACCGCCATAGTCACTCCAATTCTTAAAAAACCTGGAATAGACCCCAACAATTTCAATAACCTCCGCCCCATTTCCAACCTACCCTTCATCTCCAAAATTCTTGAAAAGACTGTTGCCTCTCAACTTCACACCCACCTCAGCAATAACAATCAGTTTGAACTATTCCAATCAGGCTTTCGACCCCTCCACAGCACAGAAACTGCACTAATAAAAATCACCAATGACCTCCTTATAGCAGCTGATACTGGTTTACTTTCCATCCTCATCCTCCTTGATCTTACCGCAGCTTTCGACACTATCTCCCACAGCACCCTCCTCCATAGACTATCTTCAATCGGCATTACTGACACCCCCCTCACCTGGTTTACCTCATACCTCACCGACCGCACACAGTATATTCATCTCAAATCACACACATCCAACACCTTTCCTGTCTGCGCGGGGGTGCCCCAGGGCTCTGTCCTGGGGCCCCTCCTCTTTATCATCTACATGCTCCCTCTTGGCCATATTTTCCGTAAGCATAACATTCATTTTCATTGCTACGCGGATGACACCCAGCTCTACCTTTCCTCCAAACCCTCCTCATCACTCCCACCATTCTCCCTTACCCTCTGCCTACAGGAAATCAACTCTTGGTTCTCCTCCAACTTCCTAATGCTCAATAGTTCCAAAACAGAAGTCCTCCTAGTAGGCACTCCATCCACACTCTCCAAATCTAACAGTTTCTCCATTAACATTAATAACTCAACTGTCCATCCCTCTCCTCAGGTCAAGAGTCTGGGTGTCATCCTCGACAGCACACTTTCATTTCATTCTCACATCAATAATGTCACCCGGTCTGCATACTTCCACTTACGCAACATCTCTCGTCTCCGCCCCTCCTCACTCCTCACACCACTGCCGTCCTAGTCCACAGCCTTGTCACCTCCCGCATCGATTACTGTAACTCTCTTCTTTTTGGTCTCCCCAACAAATCCCTTCAGAAACTGCAGCTCCTGCAGAACTCTGCAACCCGGATCATCACTCGGACCCCCACTATCCATCACATCACCCCCGTACTACAACAACTCCACTGGCTCCCCATAAAACAGCGAATTCACTTCAAAATACTCATTACCACATTCAAAGCATTACACAACCTAGCCCCACCATACATATCTGACCTCATCCACATCACCACTCCATCCCGCACCCTCCGCTCTTCCTCCTCTCTTCAGCTCTCTGTCCCTTCTGCCCGTCTCATCACCATGGGGAGCAGAGCCTTCAGCCGCTCTGCTCCTCAGCTCTGGAACTCTCTCCCTCCTGACCTCCGTAATATAGACTCTCTCCCACTCTTTAAATCCAGACTCAAAACCCACCTGTTCAGACTGTCCTACCTCTCATAGCCAATCACTCCACTCGGATTTTGTTTTTATCTTGTTTTATATGTTTTATATGTTTTATTGTATTGTTTGTTTGTGCTTTTTATTCATTTTAACCTTGTACAGTGTCCTTGGGTGTTCTGAAAGGCGCTTTTAAATAAAATGCATTATTATTATTATTATGTGCTGCAGTGGGTGGTGTGAATCAAAAAGCAGGTATTGGTCTGTGTGTGTGGGCTTCCTGAAGACCTCTACTTGGAGTCGCCGGTCTCCTCCTATCGTTACTGCACAATCTAAGAAAGCCAATGTGTTATCCTTGGCATCTTCACAGGTGAATTTGATGTTCGGATCTACAGAATTGATATATGCAGTAAAAGGTTCCAAATCTTCAATTTCTGAAAAGGTATCATCAACATAACAATACCAGTGTGTGGGTGGAGTGCCTGGATATGAGGCCAAAGCTTTAACCTTAGATGTCGACAGGAGCAACTTATTCCCAAAGTTTTACAGAAGAAAACACGGGAACCAGGGCAAAGGGCAGCCAGGTTAACCCAGCGTTACCTGAGAGGTGCAGCTAGATATAAGCAGTGTCCACCAGCACTCGAAACAGAATTGACAAAGCAGCTCGGATGAGCTGCGAAACGTTTTCGACCAAATAAACTTTGTCCAGTTGACAAATTGAATTTCTCCCTTTACCATGGATTCTACCTGGACGACTGAGGGATTCTTCACACGTTATGATCATACTTTTTTCATATGTATGTAAAAGAATATAAATTGCTTACTTGCCCAAAATAAATAAATAAGGTAATAGAAAGTTGTTTTTTTTTATGTCTTTAATGAGTTCAGAGTATTCAGTGTTCGCCTTGTGTTTTCCTGCTAACGGGACTTTTTATTTTCTTTTATTTGTGCAGAACCACCAGTAAATGTACAGCTAGGTTTTTGGTCCTTCCTTCAGCTGGCGGAGCACTCAAATAACACAGCGCAGATAAAACTAAAGATTAACGAACCAAGACATTCAGCGACTGATTAAGTCGTCATAACCCATAAAGATACCTGTACTTTTATCTTTACCTTGGTATTGATACTTTGCAGCGGATGTCGATGAATGATGAAAACCAGTAGATCAAAGATTAAGGATCAAAGTCAGCTTTATTGTTATTGATCCTTGATCAATGTTATACTAAGAGCACCCTCTTCAGGTTTGGAGCACTTCCGTTGTGTTCCGGTGATTTTGCATTGTTTTTCATTTGCAGGTGTTTTCTGATTTTCATCGTTTTGAGCTTTGCATCGTTTATCTATTTGCAGCACTTTTTCAGTTTTGCTACGCATTTGCACCCATCGGCTTAAAGTTAACTTTTGCTGCTCTTTTTCCTTTCATATCTTTGTTTTCATCTTTTTCGACTAATCATGGTGAGTATTGCTAAATGTTAAATTTTCTGTTAAAGCCAAACATTGTCCTTGGCGCACATTGTTTAAGTACTAGTTCTTTCACTCATTCAAATGGACAATCTTAACGTTTATATCTAGGTCACAGCTGACCGCTTTTGTCTACAGATCCTTAACTTGCAAAATTTTACTTCACAATAAATACGTAAAAGTACTTCCCTTCCAACATTAATCATGTCAGGGATCTAGTGAATCAATGAAATTTTGATTAACTACTTTAATGAAAGTTTTTGTTTTATTTATATAGCGCTTTTCACAGACATGTGTCACAAAGACCCTTTACAGATCATTATCCGTTCACTCCACATTGAGGCCCAGCACTGCTTAGTTTCTGAGATCTGACGTGGTCAAGCTTTGACAAGCTGGTATGTCCACAATGAGATGAGAGGTTGTGGTGCTATTCAGCAACTTAAGTCCTTAATTAAAAAGGAAAACACTGATTGCTACAATAATCTCTGAAATAAGTTGCGAGTTTTTACTTGTGCATAGGCTTGGCCTTGCAAGGGGTGCACTAGCCTACACTAGAATGGCCAATGATCCCCCATATCCCCCAAATATGTTTGCTGTTTTCATAGGACATTCACTCTTGATGTAAAAATGTTCAAATGGCAACCACATAGTGTTCAAAATGAGACTACAAGAACTCTATATTATAAATTACTTCAGGGGTTTACAATGCAAACATGGTTTGGGAGGTCGGCACTTGCAACCATAAAAAGCTCTAAATTGACATGTTAAAGTGTACCCCCATTTAAGAATTTGGCACCCCCAAAACAACTCTAACTAAAAATGTGTGCTGCCGCCCATGAATTGTAGTAATTCTCAATAGGTTTCAGTACATTTTACTAATCTTGGAAGTTGTGAACTCTGACTTTTTGGAAAGAGTTGCAATTTCCATCTTAGTAGCTTCTTGGCAATTTTGATGGCCGCTCAAGGAAAGTTGTGTACTTTGCTCTTTCTAACCTAAGCATTTGTTTTTCCTCCTCAGCGTGAGTGCATCTCTATCCATGTGGGTCAGGCCGGAGTGCAGATCGGGAATGCCTGCTGGGAACTGTACTGTCTGGAGCATGGCATCCAGCCCGATGGACAGATGCCCAGTGACAAGACTCTGGGAGGAGGAGACGATTCCTTCAACACCTTCTTCAGCGAGACTGGGGCTGGCAAACATGTGCCCAGAGCAGTGTTTGTGGACCTGGAGCCCACTGTTATTGGTTTGTAATGGAAATGCTTTACATTAGTAGAGATGCGTGTGTAAGACAAAGGTGAGATTTTGAACTGCTTACAGTAAATGATCTTAAAGGTCACTATGATCCTCCCATGGACCCACCACCCGCGGGAGGATTCAAGGGGGCTGGTGCATTGTGTTCTGGGCCGCAGATCTGCTTGGACTGCTGTCCCCGCGACCCAGAAATGGAAAAAGCCAAAGAAGATGGATGGATGGATGGTGCACCATGTAGCTTGTCTGAAGGGCACACCACCACTTGTCTCCATGGAAACATTTCTCCATTGCCAGCCTGTCCCACAGTATGGCGTTAAACTTGTCTCCACTGAGATGAGTCTCGTGCAGTGACTACATTACAAACCATGAGCACAGGTTTTACCTGTTATTGCTGGACTGCAGCTGCATAGGGCTCTTGAATAATCTGCTCTTGAATAATTGTAATGGTTTCTACTCCTCACAGATGAGGTCCGCAGTGGAACCTACCGACAGCTGTTCCACCCAGAGCAGCTGATCACAGGGAAAGAGGACGCTGCCAACAACTATGCTCGCGGTCACTACACCATCGGCAAAGAGATCATCGACCTGGTGCTGGACAGGATCCGCAGACTGGTGAGAAGCGTGTGAAGGCTGAGTGTGCGTGTGTCACTGTGAGCTCGTCTTTAAACGCTGTGTGTCCACAGGCTGACCAGTGCACGGGGCTGCAGGGCTTCCTGGTGTTCCACAGCTTTGGAGGAGGCACCGGCTCCGGTTTCACCTCTCTGCTCATGGAGCGTCTCTCTGTCGACTACGGGAAGAAGTCTAAGCTGGAATTCTCAATCTACCCCGCCCCCCAGATCTCCACTGCTGTGGTGGAGCCCTACAACTCCATCCTGACCACCCACACCACCCTGGAGAACTCCGACTGTGCCGTCATGGTGGACAATGAGGCCATCTACGACATCTGCCGCAGGAACCTGGACATCGAACGCCCCACCTACACCAACCTCAACAGGCTCATGAGTCAGATCGTCTCCTCCATCACAGCCTCTCTGCGCTTCGACGGAGCTCTCAACGTGGATCTGACAGAGTTCCAGACCAACCTGGTGCCCTACCCTCGTATCCACTTCCCTCTGGCCACCTACGCCCCGGTTATCTCGGCTGAGAAGGCCTACCACGAGCAGCTAACCGTAGCAGAAATTACCAATGCCTGCTTTGAGCCTTCTAACCAAATGGTGAAATGTGATCCTCGTCATGGTAAATACATGGCCTGCTGTCTTCTGTATCGTGGTGATGTCGTGCCCAAGGATGTGAACTCCGCCATCGCCACCATCAAGACCAAGCGCACCATCCAGTTTGTGGACTGGTGTCCTACTGGATTCAAGGTGGGCATCAACTACCAGCCGCCCACTGTGGTCCCTGGAGGAGACCTGGCCAAGGTGCAGAGGGCCGTGTGCATGCTGAGTAACACCACAGCTATAGCAGAGGCCTGGGCACGTCTCGACCACAAGTTTGACCTGATGTACGCCAAGAGGGCCTTTGTGCACTGGTACGTGGGAGAGGGCATGGAAGAGGGCGAGTTCTCCGAGGCCAGAGAGGACATGGCTGCTCTGGAGAAGGATTATGAAGAGGTGGGCATCGATTCTGCAGTTGGAGAAGGCGATGAGGAAGGAGACGAATATTAGGCTTGAATCAGATAATCTTATGCATACGCCATTGTTAAAGGGATAGTTCAGTTTTTTTATGTGAATCTGTATGGCGTTTACTTCAGCAGTGTCGTGCATTAACACTGACTTACAGTTCGGCTCTGACAGTGTCCTCAGAGCCGAATTCTGCCCCGGTTCTGGAGCTGACGAAAGTAGTTCCGGCAAGTTAGCGGGGACATTTAATAAATTTAATTTAATAAATTAATTAATAAAGTTTTTCTTCTCAAAACAATATTTCTCCAAAAAGTGATATATTTGCGTCACAAAACAGTTGTCCACGAAAAAGTCAGAAGTCATAATCGCTTGGTGCTATTTTCTGTGGATTCGTATCACTGCGCGCCTCTTTGTTCAAGCCTGTTCAAGTCTGTTCACTTGTAAGTAGCGATGTGATGCAAATATATCACTTTTTGGCCAAATATTGTTTTGAGAAGAAAAACAAGCTTCAGTAAATGTCCCTGCTAACTTGCAGGAACTACTTTCGTCAGCTCCAGAACCGGGGCAGTATTCGATTCTGAGGACACTGTCAGCGATAAGTCAGTGTTAATGCACGACACTGCTGAAGGGAATGCCATACAGAGTCACATCAAAAAAACAAACTATCCCTTTAAACCACACATTTTAACATTGTTTGTGAAATGTATTTTCAATAAATATGAACCCGGAATTCAGTGTCTGTCTCAAATGTCTATCAATTTATTTTTATAACCCTTGACACATAAGTGGTTTATCTGGAGCAGCTGTGACTCCCTAAAACGAAAGTAGTGCATGAGTGCACTCTAGTGGTGCTAAAATGAATCAGCTTTAGTCCACGTTCAAATTTGCTGCAATTTTTGTGTTTTTGCCTAGACCTTGAATTGGTTATACAAGTACCATGCCAACCAAGCCTGTTTTTGCCCAGAGATTAACAGAAGCGTATTAGATAGAAGTTAGGCCAACGTTTTGTGCTGCCCTAATATGCTTGTTAAAAACATTGCAAAGATTGTGGTTGGTGGGCTTATAGACATGATTAAAAAATATTATATTTGAGGACAAACTAAATATGCTTTTTATACTTAGGCTTGCTATACTATTTGATTAGCATATATTGTATAGATGGGTGCTGGTAAACCCAACATATACTGTAAACAAGGAAAGGAAGACAAGACAGATTAGGTTTTTCACTTGCAAGCAGAGAACGATCAGAGAGAAAAGCCCAGGTAACAAATGCTCTGGCACAATCTGCTCTGAGCGCCCTGGTTCTCTGTGCTCTCCGCTGCGTATTTATTCAGTTTCACAACCCTAGTTACAACCCGCTGCCCTGCCCTAAAGGGGTGGGGGGAAACGTGGCAGGACAGTGATAAAACATAAACAAAAAACACTTGTAAGATAATTCCAGATATGGCATCTATCAGCTGTGACAATGTCACTGTGACTTAGATAGTGAATGCAGGAGCCAAGCTGTCTGCTCACTTCTGCCCTCAGATATCTGACATTTCTGCAACTCAAAAACATATGATCACAAGTCACGTACACATTTAAAACTTCATTTCTAAAGAATAAAGAATCACAAAAGTTGATAATATACACAATTATTCCATAATTTCCCTCCTGTTTATTAATTTTTGTTATATCCTGTGTAACCTCTTCTTTGCAGATTTTCAGTTACCCGTTCATTGTTATTGTACACTCAGAGGGTGTCTAATTTCTTAGACTGTTTCTTGGAATAAGTCAGTCAATTCATTTTGTAAATCTGTTTCTTCGTCAATGGGTGTCACTAGAGTGCCATCATAACCTGCCAGCAAATGCATCATTCCTTCCTTGTCTTGTGGTAAGGGTGAGATGGCAGTTGTAATTAGTCTATTAATTAATGCTCTTAAACATGGAATACAACAACACCCACATAAGGTCAAAATTGCTGCAAATACTGCTACTGATAGTAGGACTGACGTTACCAGGGCTTTGTATTTTCCAAATACATCCAGCCAGCTGTCCCACATGGATGTATCTATCTGTATCTTGGTCCTTCATGCGCTTGTTCATAGCTCTTAGGCCATCCAAGGCCTTTGTGAGTTTACCTTTGGGAGCGGTGTTATTCGGGATAAACGTACAACACACATCCCCAAAGATTGCACAAACTCCTCCTTTCTCGGCTAGTAACATGTCGAGCACTATGCGATTCTGGAAGGCCATGAGTGAGGTAGCTTTAAGTTGGTCGTGTACAGCAGATAGTGCAGTTTCGGTGTAGTTACCAAGTTTCTGGACGTTATAGTGGATGTAGTTGATTCTGTCTACATTTTTGTTAGGCGTAATTGGAAGGAATGCAGCTATAACTGGTATGTTTTCAAATCCTGCTGCAATTTGATTTGCTAATTTATATTCGTCGGACACGCCCCTAGGGATGCCCACAGCGTCAATGTAGGTGGGGTCATTCTCTCCTAACCACGGGGGGCTAGTTCGCTTCCTTCTATTTAAATGTCCTGGAAGCACAAGTTGGTAATGTGCACTTATCTCTTCTGCAGTCATTGGTTGAACTATCACTGGCATAATCAGTGTAACTAAAGCTGAACAAGCTGAAGTATTAGACTGTATTTTGTCATAGATCTTGTCTTCACCGCACCACCACCACACATCTGATCTGGATATTACTTTCATGTTGTCACCTCCACTAATGTTAGTTTCACAAAATTCCTGCTGGATTTTCCCTAAGACGTTTTTTGTTCCATTGAAATTTATACACGTAAAATTTTTAAGTGCTACTTTAGCATCAAATACTGGTTTAATCTTTACAGGTTGGGTGACTGGAAAAGTTTTATCTAAGTCAGAACAGTTTGGTGGATTGGTGTTAGTCATTATAGGTATTATACATGTCTCGTTAATGGGTGCAGGGACTACTTTCAAAACTGGTCTAGATCCCAAACATACTAAACAGTCTGATAGTGTTGAATTAGCTGCTTTAACAACCGCCATTAACAACCAGTTGTTATTTAGTCCTGAAATTCCTGTCGCTACTAAAAAACAATTTTTGCACTTTGTTTTTTATCCTAATCTTTGTCCTAGTGAAAGTTCGTGGTCCTATCACTAGACTTTCCTTCTGCTGAGGCAGTTCTGTCGAGTCAGCCTGTGTCATGTTAGAACATATAAAAAACTTTATGCATGGGTCTACTCCTGATTTATGAATACTTAATGATAAGGTATAACATGGTACTTTCAGACCATGACCTCCTGATTCTATTCCTTCTTCCAATGGTTCTGCTGTTGTGTTAAAGAGCATTACTAAAGTTAATTTGCCATTCAATTTGATCACTTCCATCTTAAGTCTTCTAGCCCATTTTTTAGACTCCTGTTCCCACCCATAACTATCTTTAGCCCACGTTTTATCTGTGGTGGCAAACATGTCTCCCCATCCAGCATAAAATGTAGTCATATACCATGTATACCCTTCCCATTCATCACCTTTATATCCCCCTATCAAAAAGGTATTCATTGGTATGTGAATCATACTTATGAATTTCAATGTATTGAAACAAACATATGGTACAGGAGCGTATCCGTTTTCCTTTTTTTGCATGGATTTTTTGGTATCAGGGGTGGAACTTGGGCTGGGATAGGAAATCTCGCAATCTGTCTTTTTTGTCTTCGTAGGATTGCTAGGGGAGTGGTGGTGATGTTTGTTTCATTTTGTTGTGGAATTCTGTGTACACCAGATGTTATATAATCACTATGGAGACAGGAAGTCTGAGAGCTGATTTCTTCTGACCTGGCCAGGACATTAACAATTCCAGGAAACAGAGCAGTTTAGTGGCCAGGAATGTCAAGCTGACATGGACCCGGTTACTGGTTACGAAAACCAGTTATGAAACCAAGCCAGAAGCCATTCCAAATATGGGCTTGATGTGAAGATATGCTCCAGAGTAAAACTGTAGGGGGAGAGAGTTTGTTGCTGAGTTTTCTTCCATCCTGGGTCAGAAGATATTCAGACCTTGTCATTCTGTCTCCGGCGTCTATTCTTCTAAAAAGTTTCATATAAGCTCACTATACAATAATATTTTGTAATTTGTACTTGTGTGCACTATTTTTGAATAAATATCATTTAATTGGGTAACTCGGCCTCAGTGGAACTTTTTGAAAATCCACCACAGAAAAATTGGCGTCACGAACTACAGGAGGAAAAGGGGCAGAGCGGAGCTGGGCATCGCTTCTCAACAGACAAGGTAAGCAAATCTGTTTGGGGGGTTTTACACCAGTGTCCGTTAGGCTTCTCCAAAAAAAACAGGTGCGGGAAGAATAGAATCGGGACAGTGACAAGAATTGCTTGTATTTATGCATTGTATAATTGCTTATAGTGTGTTATGGTAAAATAAATAAAAATAAAATTATTTTAAAAAAAAGGTTTTTGGAGGAAGTGCAAGTCTATTGACTACGTAAAGTTGTATTTTTGGGCCGTCCGTGGCTGAGGATTGGAATAATACAGAATAAATAGAGGGCTTAAACGTGTAGGCCACGGTTGCAGCCGTTCTGGTCACAATTTTGATTAAAGAGACTGCGACGACGTCCGTTCCTGTTTAACGCAGGCTGCGAATAATTAGGTGAAGCCCCAGTAAAGTTGGCACAAAAGCTGGTGAGGGTTGGAAATTCTGTAAAAAAAAAAAAAGTTAAGTGTAGCCAGGAGATGCCAAAAAGAAATCGCAGGGCAGGAAATGGAGACGTAACTCTACATGCGTTTTGGCCCTAAAAGAGTTAATTATTTGGTTGAGTTAAATTGTACATGTGTCGCTGTAGAGTCTGGAGTAAAGAGAAATTAACCAATGACGTTTTTTGCCAGGCATGAGTGCGATCAGGCATGCTGCGCTGTTTCTGAGTGAAACGAAACCGAATTGGGTGAAAAAGTGAGAAAAAGGCCTTTTAAAGTCCTGCAGAAAAGCGCTATTTGTAAAATATGTATATAGTTTAAAAGTCCAGACAAAATAACATATACAGTATTAAATTTGTGGTGCAGTTGTGTTTGTGGTGCAGTTGTATAAAAATCATAGTGTGCCTTTAAAAATCATAGTGGGCTTTAAGAATCATAGTGCGCCTTTAATGTTGAAATTCTAAATGTGAGTTGGGAGGGGTGAGCCCCCACCTTTGCGTTTGTTGAAATTCTAAATGTGAGTTGGGAGGGGTGAGCCCCCACCTTTGCGTTTGTTCAAACTCTAAAGTTGAGTTGGGAGGGGCTAGCCCCCACCTTCGTGATTGCTCTATAGTTGCTGGCAAGCTCTATTTTTAGATCTGCGTGGAACGTGTGCGCAGTAGACAGTCTGCTATAAGAGAGGGGCTGTGAGTGAGTGGGAAGCCCTCCCCTCCCCGTCTCTGCTGCTGAAGTTTAAAGCAGTGTGTTTTAATATTGTGCATTGTGCTGGACTGGTTTGTCTGATCTGAAGCCATCTGTTTTTGCAAAAGTAGAAGTTCCTTTTTGAGTGAGCGTGTCAGCGGTGTTGTGGCATTATATGTGGCAAAAGTAGTTCTAACGTTTGTTGGACCTGAGATCTTGAAGACTTGTGCCAACAGTGAATAACAATAAGTGCTAACTATGGAGTTAGGGGTATTGAATGCAGTACAGATGCTGGGAAAATGTAAGCAGTTGCTTTCAGATGAAATTGAAAAAATATCGAGAAAGTGGGCGATAAGAACTCAAAAGGATGTGTCCCCCTGGCCTCAAGAGGGCACGTTCGATTTGGAACAAATTATGCAAATGGGGTTTTTGATCAGAAATTACAAAGCTAAAGATAAATCAGAAAAACGACAGAAAAAACAAGATCGTGAATTGGCGATTTTACAGCTCTTTGAAGAGCAAGGCAAAAAGTTAAGACAAAGTTCAAAAGATCATGTGAGAACAGAGCTTAAGAAGAGGGGACTTAAAGGAGAGGCATTAGATAAAACATCACCGCCTCCAGATGCGGCACAAATGCCATTGAGATCTTTACGAGTTGTGGGAGACTTTGTGATGGAATCTGAGAAAGGTACATGTTATCCATTGGGTGACCTAGAGGAGGCAGAAGAAAGGATGCAGAAAGATGCTTTAACCCCATGGGAAGGACAGAAAGGACGGAGGAGTAGTGGCTACCACAATGAGATTAAGAAAAGGCTTCAGAGGGGAAAGAATAGAACAGAGAGAGGACAGAGAGGAGGATTGTAGAAAAAGAGAGACAAATGTATGGTGGGGCAGCGTAGATGACAAATCGATTGTAGATGTAGAATTTTCTGGGTTGCCTATGCCAAAAAAGAATGCTGAGAAAAAAGCTACAATTATTGATTTTGATGTACATGAACATGGTGAAATTAATGGTGAAGAGGCGCCTAATGGAGCAGATTGTGGACTTAAAGAGAAAAGAGGTGGAGTTAAGGCTGCTTTTGAAGTACAGGAAAAGGGGAGACTGAGTGGAGAACTGACATTACAGGTGGGCGGACCTTCCGGCTCATCTACTAGGTTAGGAGAAGACTCTATGTACCCCCTGCTGGCCAAAGGTCCTAATCTAAGCTATATTCCGTGGTCCACAGTGGACATGGAGGGGTTAATCTTGAAACTTCCCTGTATACATGAGGGAGCCGGTCGGTGGATCATGGCTTTTGAGGAAGAAACGTTAGCTGTGATTTTGGGTGACATAAAAGCTTTATGGGGAAAGATTATGGGGAAACAAGAGATGGAGCAGATTCTATATGATGCGGGCCTGAGCCAATACGTGAACACACAGACTCTGGATGCGGATATTATGAACAGATACAGAAATGCACTTTGGACTGCATTGAGGGGGCGTTATCCGACAAGAATTCAACCTGACAGTATTATCACAATACCCATCAAAGAGGAGGAAAGCCCACAGGCCTATGTTCACAATACACGCAAAGAATGGACAAGGCAAACAGGGGCACGTCTGGAACACGACATCTTTCATCAAACGGCACTGAGAAAGCGCATTATCGAAGGACTGCCACAAGCGGCGCAGAATAAGTTAAATGAGGCAGTTGGACTCTATTACATGCCATTTAATCAGTTTGTTGATCATGTGGTGGATGCAGTGATGAAGGAGAGAGCAAAGAAACTGTGCCAGAAACAAGCAGATAAGGAAGCAGTGAGGAAATTGACACAGCAACAGCTGACAGAGGGCAAGAAGAAGATCCAGGCGATGGTTTCGCCAGCCACTGTCACTGGGCCACCACAAGCTTCAACGGTGCCTCCGCAGGGGCCACCACAGTCGGGGAACATGCCTCCACAAGTCATATATGTGCAACCACAAGGCTGGGCTGCAGGAGGAAGAGGCAGAGGGTTCCGGAGAGGCCCGAGGAGAGGTGGTTGGACAAATGACAGGAGAAACGTCAGATGCTACGTGTGTGGCAAATATGGACATTTAAGCTACACATGCACGGAGGTGCCACAGGAGCAGAGTGGGACGAATGCAGAGAACAGTGCTCCTTATGCTGCCGGACAGGACAACCAGTGGCCTGCTAGGGGACCAGTCAATCCCTGGCGAGGCCCACCTGCTGGATTCTAGGGGTGCCTAGAGAATCCGACGGGAGGTCATCAGCTGGCAACGACACCTAGCCCTGATGAGGAACCGATGCTGCAGGTTCTACTGGTGGGAAAAAAGGTGGAAATGATGGTGGACACAGGAGCTGCTTATACCTGTGTAAACCAGATGGACTCTCGCCATCTCCCTCGATCTGGACATTATGTGAAAGTTGTCGGGTTCTCAGGGACAAAGCAGCTGATACCAAAGTCGGTTCCAGTACCCCTGGAATTTCAAGGACAAACTATTAAACTGCCGGTGATAATTTCACATCAAACACCTATAGACTTGTTGGGTAGGGACGCACTGTGTAAACTAAAATGTGCTATTTTGTGTACATCTGATGGGCTGATTGTGGATGTGGAACATTGCCAAATGAACATGGTTAAAACGAAAGAGGAAATTGTGTATTGGTTGGGACTGAGTGACACTTTTATGACTTCCACCAGAGAGTGGATGGACTTTATTAAAGCAAACCTGCCTGATGCCAGGTCGCCTGTGTGCCCACCACATTGTACTCTTCAATATTTTAAGAAAGACTCTGAGGCACATCCGGACGAGTGGATTAAAGGGCAGCCAGACAAAGTTCAAATGCATGCATCTTCCATTGTGCTCGGTAGACAAGGGGCAGCACTAGTGATAGACAAAAATGACTATTTGGGAAAAGAGTTTAAAATGAAACACAGCCTTCCCCATGTTACACTGTTGGTAAATTCCGGTTACAAATCAAAACATGTGGAGCCTATGGTGGCAGAGGCGTCAAAGGTTAATTTTTTGCCAACAGAAAATAAAAACACTTGGATAAGTGAGGACAACACCAATATTAAAATTTTAATTACAGCATCGGGTTGGGCTCACCCACAAGTAATAGGACTTCCCTGTGGATCAGAAATGTGTCTACAGCACTCGGACATTGGAAAAGAAATGTTGGATGCAATTCCATCACATTTGTGGGCAAAACATGACACTGATGTGGGGCTAATCAAATCAGCGCAACCAGTTGAAATCAAACTAAAGCCAGGGTGTCGTGCCCCATGGGTGAAACAATATCCGCTGAAGCCAGAGGCTGAGGCTGGTATTGAAGCAACCATTAAGGGGTTGGTGGAAGCAGGAGTGCTTGTACGTGAGCCAAATCCATGCAGCAATACACCTATTTTTCCGGTGTAAAAGGTGGACAGAAGCAGATACAGACTAGTGCATGATCTGAGAGCATTGAACGAGGTGGTAGAAGACTGTTCAGCAGAGGTTCCAAACCCACACACTTTATTGACAAATGTGCCAGCTGATGCGAAATGGTTTACGGTGGTTGATCTATGCTCTGCATTTTTCAGCGTACCACTGAGTCCAGAAAGCAGTCATCTGTTTGCATTCACCTACAAAAATTAATCTTACAGGTACACGAGATTGGCACAGGGCTTTAAGCACAGTCCTCATTTGTTCAATAAAATATTGAAGGAGGACATGGCAGAGTTGTCGAACAAGATCTCTAGCACGGTTTTACAGTTTGTGGATGACCTGATCATGTGTTTGCCAGATGGAGACCTGCCACAGAGATTCCATGATGTTGCTGACTATGCTTGCTGAAAAAGGTCACAAAGCCTCATTGAAAAAGTTACAATATTGTAAACCTGAGGTTGAATACCTAGGGCGATTGATCAAGGAGGGGTCAAGAGCGGTGTCACCCGCTCAATTGAAGACTATCACAAAAGCTCCAAAGCCCATAACGGTGAGGCAGATGATGACTTTCCTGGGAATGACAGGATACAGTGCTGAATGGATTGATGGTTATTCTGTCATTGTGCAACCGTTAAGGGAAATGATTAAAAAACAAGGAGCAGGTCAATTAAGGGCTAAATTGGAGTGGACGCCTGAGGGGTGTGTTGCATTTGAGACAATTAAAGCCTTGTTACAGCAGGCGCCAGCATTGAAGCTACCAGATTATGACAAACCTTTTCAGTTGTTTGTATCGTGTCGTCAGAATCATGCGTGTGGAGTTTTGGCTCAAAAATCGGGCATAGGAACACACGCTCAACCGATTGCGTATTATTCAGTAGCATTATCAGCGGTAGAGCTTGGGCTCCCAGAATGCTACAGAGATTTGGCAGCAGCGCATCTGTTGTACGAAAAAGCCTCTGCTCTGACTATGGGCTATCCCATTGAAATTTTGTCTCACCACAAACTGGTAAATTTGATTGAAAAAGGTAAATTTGTACTAACAGCACAGAGGCTCACTGATTACCATCGACTTCTTGAATATCCAGATGTGACGATCACGGTCTGTCAGGTAAAAAATCCAGCAGACTCTGTTCCATTACCGGATGAGGGAGAACCACACGATTGTGTGATGGAGTCCGAAAAATATGCAAAATTGCGGGCGGATTTGAGTGCGGTTCCATTGCAGGAGGCGGAAATGACGTTGTTTGTTGACGGCTCCTGTTATTGGGATGGAGACTCACTCAAAGCTGGGTTCGCAGTTGTCGAAATGAAAGACGGCGAAACGAGGGTGGTGAGAGAGCAGAGCTGTAAGCAGCCATGCTCAGCACAACTAGCAGAATTAAAGGCGTTGACAAGTGCATGTGAGTATGCTGAGGGACGAAAGGTGAATATTTACACCGATTCAGCATATGCACATGGGGTGTGTCATCTGTTTGGAGCAGCATGGAAGGGGAGAGGATTTAAAAAATCTGATGGCTCACCTATCCAACATGGTGAACAGATAGCTAAGTTGTTGCTGGCCATAATGAAGCCGGAGGCTCTGGCGATTGTAAAATGTATGGCACATCAAAAAGATGGCTCTCTGATCACCAAAGGAAACAGTGTAGCCGACGAAGCAGCTAAAAATGCGGTGACTCACATGGTGGACATTGAAGACCAAATGTCCCTAAAAGACATGTTAATGTTACAGGAAGAGGCCTCAGAGGCTGATAAGTTGTTATGGGCTCAGAGAGGAGCCTCAAAAGACATGGAGGGACTATGAAGAAATCATGAAGGGCTAATTGTGGCCCCTAATGGGGTATTACCCCTAATGATACAAGAAGCGCATGGAGTAAGTCATGAATCACGAAGCGAGGTAATGAGAAAAATCAAACAATGGAATTTTTGGGCACCAAAACTACAGCAACATGTAGATAGTGCACTTAGCCGTTGTGACACATGTCTAAAAAGTAATATAAGGAGAGGAGAGATGCCACCAGCAGGACATATTCCTGTACCAGAAGAACTGTTTATGCATCTGGCAATGGATTTTGTAGACATGGTGAGGCCAGTGCAGGGGAAAAGGTATATGTTGGTGGTAGTTGATAGATCCAGTAGGTGGGTGGAGGCGACACCATCTAAACACAAAAATGCAGACACAGTAGCGAAATTCCTGTGCAGAGAGGTGATACCTCGGTTTGGGCTGCCTGCCAGAATTTCCTCGGACAATGGTAGGGAATTCGTAGATAAGACGGTAAAATGTATCTTACAAAAGTTGGGTGTTATATAATCACGATGGAGATAGGAAGTCTGAGAGCTGATTTCTTCTGACCTGGCCAGGACATTAACAATTCCAGGAAACAGAGCAGTTTAGTGGCCAGGAATGTCAAGCTGACATGGACCCGGTTACTGGTTACGAAAACCAGTTATGAAACCAAGACGAGGAGCCAGAAGCCATTCCAAATATGGGCTTGATGTGAAGATATGCTCCAGAGTAAAACTGTAGGGGGAGAGAGTTTGTTGCTGAGTTTTCTTCCATCCTGGGTCAGAAGATATTCAGACCTTGTCATTCTGTCTCCGGCGTCTATTCTTCTAAAAAGTTTCATATAAGCTCACTATACAATAATATTTTGTAATTTGTACTTGCGTGCACTATTTTTGAATAAATATCATTTAACCTTCCTCCTGTGTTAGTTTTCTGTTACCATCCCCGGTGTTAACGGGTCGGTTTCGACCCGTGTCTTAAATCAGCTTTAAAATACACTAAAAATAAAAACTTAAATTCCCATTTTTTTCTCATCTCTTGGTTACCTTGTTAGGCTTCCTTATCCATGAAAATGTTGGGTTTAATATTTTTGTTGTGGGTCTCTGGGCCTTTTTATTGTTATTAGTATACCTCTCGATTTCAATTAAAAAAAGAAAAATTAACCTCAAGAGAATAATATAAATAAATGAAAGGATGTTGTGTTACCCGAATATTGCTAAGGGGTATAGAACACATCTCTGAAATGAATTTGCTTGATTTATTTTTTCCTTTTAAAATTAATAACTATAGTAACATCTATGGTGTTATGGGTCATTTTCGACCCATATATATTTTCTTCAAGAAAATGCAAAAAAAACAAAAAAATGTCAGCAATAGAACTTTAATATAAACACATTGAAACACAGAACAGGTCATAACACAAAATATTGATTTACAAGTTCAAACAAACAACCAATCAAACAAATCAAACCAATAGAAATCAATTATTACTTCCAAAACAATTAGAACACTAAATCAGAGTTTTAAAAAAGTATCTGTGTGCAAGAAATTGTGTGTGTGTGTGTGTGTGTGTGTGTGTGTGTGTGTGTGTAGGTGTGTGTAGGTGTGTGTGTGTTTAGATGCATGTGTGGCAAAAAGTGACACTTTTTGTGTGTTCTTTGCAGAGATATTTCTTGCATCGGAAACACAATATGTTTGTCTTTCTGTCTTTATTGCTTGGGCAGACCTGACACCTCTTTCTTTTAGAATCAGGTGGTCTCAGGGGGGTTGTGGCCGTGGTTGTTCTGGTTGGTGTTGTGGCCGTGGCTCTTCTGGTTGGTGTTGAGGCAGGGCTGGCTGAGTCTGATGCTGATGCAGATTCTCTCTGTGTTGCTGATGATGTGGATGGAGTGCTGGGTGAGCACCAGCATCAGACTCAGATGTGTCTGTGTCTTCTGGCTGGTACTCCACATTGTCCTCTTCCTCAGAAACTTGCTCCTCTGCATCACTATGCTGATCTGTGTCTTCTCCCTCATTTTCTCCAAAAATGTAATCTCGAGCTTCGCTCACCGTAAATCTTCTTTTCATTTTTGTATGCTGCAAATTGGAGATGTGCCGTCTGCAAGTCAAATGAGTGAAGTGACCTGACGTGTCTGGACATGCTCATCTTTGTTTGTTTTGTTTTTTTGCAGCAATCCTGGACAAATGAGCATCCCCAGAAGCTCACATGATTGGGGTAGGAGGTGGCTGTCATTGTGTTGACTGACAATGCATTTATGATTTCAATTTTGGCTCTAATTATTGCTTTATAATCGTATTTTTATAACCGGGTCGAAACCGACCCTAACACTACAAAGGACATAATTTCAACTAGAGCATTTTATAATGCAGTGAAAAAAAATGTTTTTGTTGAATTTTGTTGAAATCAAGGTTCCTGACAAAGTCAAAAAGCCTTGATGCAATAAACAAATTTTAAGTGACTATTTTATGCATTTAAAAACTAAAACGGGCCGGTGGTGACCCTAACACAAGAGGAAGGTTAATTGTGTAACTCGGCCTCAGTGGAACTTTTTGAAAATCCACCACAATTTCCCTGAATGATGGGTGCCTCCCATAGATACCATACTAGTAGGAATGTCATTACAAAGAATGTCAACAATATCCAACACATTATAGCTGTCTTTAGCCATTTTGGTATTCTATTCCTGTGATTTATCGGCATCTTTGTAGTTTATAATCTTTTTACAATGACTCTGATGAATCCAAGTTGCTCTCTCACCTATTTTTAGTGCTGTTGGGGTTGTTAACAATACTTGATAAGGACCTTCCCACTTAGGTGAATACCAGTGTTTTTTCTTAATGCTTTTCACCAAGATCCAGTCCCCTGGTTCCACTAACTCTTCTTCCTGTTGAGAACACGGTTGTTCTACTTCAGTGTTTTTGTTTATTTGTTTTTCAAACATTTTTCTCATGTGTGACGCTAAGTCCATATCTTCCCCATCTTCCCATATTTGTTTAAATTGTGGTATTTTATATGGTCTACCAAAGAATATCTCAAATGGAGTTAACCCTTGAATAGCTGTAGTATTTAATTCTAACTTGACTAAATCTAAACATTTAGTCCATGGTCTTTTAGTTTCTCCTAAACAATATTTCATACCTTCACTTTGATTTAGTTGAATAAAATCCATATGTATTTCTTGAAATGGGTATTGTGGTTCTGGAAATTTACCTCTAGTTGGTCTAAGATTTCCTTGTGGATTATGTTTTGCACATATTAGGCATCTTCTAAAAAATGTTTTGAGTAGTTATTAAATCCATAGTTTGTATACTGCATATTTATCATAGATACCATCCCTCCTGTTGAGACATGTGATTTACCATGGCTCAATATTGCTGCGTATCTATATAAATTCTGTGGTAGTATTGGTTTATTTTCTGGTCACATATATATGTCGTTTTTTATTTGTGCTCCTTTTCTTTTCCATAAGTTTATTTCAGTTTTAGGGCTTTGTTCTTGCATGTCTTGTAGTATTTTTTTGTTTAGTTGGGTCCCTTCCATTAAAGAGTATGTATTTATTTTGTATTCTGCTGCGTCTTTAGCTGTTTTATCTGCCATTGCATTTCCTCTTGTTACTTCATCTGTTCCTGATTTGTGTGCTGCACATTTACAAATAGCTATTTTATTTGGTAATTGTAATGCTTTTATTAATTCTGTTAATAATTCAGCATGAGTTACTGGTTTTCCTGTGGAAGTCTTCATTCCTCTATTTTTCCAATGTTGTGCAAATACGTGAGTTGTCGCATATGCATATTGACTATCTGTATATATTGTTACGTTCTTGCCTTTAAATAATTTGCATGCTTCTGTTAGTGCTACTAATTCTGCTGCCTGTGCTGAATAATTTTGAGGTAATTTATTTGCTTTTAATACTTTATAAGCAATATATGTTACTATATATGTTACTGCATACCCTGTCTGTGTTTTTCCATAATTGTCTTTTTTAGATGATCCGTCTACAAATACAGTTTCTGCTCCTTCAATTGGAGTATCTAATAAATCTTCTCTACATTTTGTTGATTGTTCTACAAATTCTTTACAATTATGTGGGATTCCGTCATCCTCAGTCGGCATTAAAGTGGCTGGATTTAATACTGCACATCTTTCTATGGTTAAATGTGGTTGTGAATATAAATTTGTCATACATGAAAGATGTCTTGCTGGTGATAAAAATTAGTGGTTGCTCTGTAATAGTAATACTGCTACAGCGTGTGGTACTTTGAGTGTTAATGGGTGAAATAACACTAATGTTGCTGAAGCTTCTACTGCTACAGATGCTGCTATTACCGCTCTCAGACAGTGTGGCATAGCTTGCGCTACACTGTCAAGTTTAGTTGAATAGTAGGCTATAGGTCTTAGTTTGGTTCCATGCAGTTGTGTGATTACTGAAGTCATGAATATGCCTTTACAATCTACCATTTGCACAAAGGGTTTTGAATAATCCGGTAAGGCTAGACTTACACTTGAGACTAAAGTTTGTTTTAGATCACAGAATGCCTTTTCTGCTTCCTGCGTCCATTTTAATTTATCTTTCATTGCTATTGGAGTCTCATATATTAGTTGGCTTAATGGATGTGTTAATTCTGCATAACATGGAATCCATTGTCTGCAGTAATTCGTTAATCCTAAAAAAGACATCATTTGTTTTTTTGTTTCTGGTTTTGGTGCATTCAGGATAGCTGCTTTTCTGTCGTTAGTAACTGCTCTGCCTCCATTACTGAGAGAATGTCCTAAGTATTTGACTTCTTGTTTACAAAATTGTACTTTATTTTTACTTGCTTTATGTCCGTTTTCTGCTAGATATTTTAATAACGCTATTGTATCTTTTTGGCATGTTTCCTTATCTGGCGATGAAATAATAATAATAATAATGCATTTTATTTAAAAGCGCCTTTCAGAACACCCAAGGACACTGTACAAGGTTAAAACGAATAAAAAGCACAAACAAACAATACAATAAAACATATAAAACAAGATAAAAACAAAATCAGAGTGGAGTGATTGGCTATGAGAGGTAGGACAGTCTGAACAGGTGGGTTTTGAGTCTGGATTTAAAGAGCGGGAGAGAGTCTATATTCCGGAGGAGACTTGAGGAGAGGGATGGACAGTTGAGTTATTAATGTTAATGGAGAAGCTGTTAGATTTGGAGAGTGTGGATGGAGTGCCTACTAGGAGGACTTCTGTTTTGGAACTGTTGAGCATTAGGAAGTTGGAGGAGAACCAAGAGTCGATTTCCTGTAGGCAGAGGGTAAGGGAGAATGGTGGGAGTGATGAGGAGGGTTTGGAGGAAAGTTAGAGCTGGGTGTCATCCGCGTAGCAATGAAAATGAATGTTATGCTTACGGAAGATATGGCCAAGAGGGAGTATGTAGATGATAAAGAGGAGGGGCCCCAGGACAGAGCCCTGGGGCACCCCCGCGCAGACAGGAAAGGTGTTGGATGTGTGTGATTTGAGATGAATATACTGTGTGCGGTCGGTGAGGTATGAGGTAAACCAGGTGAGGGGGGTGTCAGTAATGCCGATTGAAGATAGTCTATGGAGGAGGGTGCTGTGGGAAATAGTGTCGAAGGCTGTGGTAAGATCAAGGAGGATGAGGATGGAAAGTGAACCAGTATCAGCTGCTATAAGGAGGTAATTGGTGATTTTTATTAGTGCAGTTTCTGTGCTGTGGAGGGGTCGAAAGCCTGATTGGAATAGTTCAAACAGATTGTTATTACTGAGGTGGGTGTGAAGTTGAGAGGCAACAGTCTTTTCAAGAATTTTGGAGATGAAGGGTAGGTTGGAAATGGGGCGGAGGTTATTGAAATCGTTGGGGTCTATTCCAGGTTTTTTAAGAATTGGAGTGACTATGGCAGTTTTGAGTGATGAGGGGACAGTACCAGAGGTGGGAGAAGAGTGGATAATATTGGTGATGAGGGGAGCTAGTACAGGGAGGCAGGTTTTAACAAGGGCTGTGGGGAGTGGGTCAAGGGGACAGGTGGAGGATTTGGATTTTTTAATAATTTCAATGATGTCCATGACAGAAGGGAGGGTAAAGCTGGAAAATTGGGTACCGGGGTATGAAGCAGGGGTAAAGTAAACTGTAGAAACTGCAGCTCCGCATGAAATCAGCTGTTGGTGGATATTAGTGATCTTAGATGTAAAGAAGGACATGAGTGAGTTACAGAAGTCAGTGGATTGTAAGTGGTAAGGGAGTGAGTCGGGGGGTTTGGTAATGTTATTAAGGATTGAGAATAGGGTCCTGGTGTTATTTTGATTTGAGTGAATTAGCCCAGAGTAGTATGCGGTTTTGGCTGAAGATAGACTGTCCTTGTATAACATGACATGGTTATTGTACATTTCTTTGTGAATAGTGAGTCCAGTTTTATTGTAGAGTCTTTCCAGTTGTCGTCCTTTAGCTTTGAGTTGTCGGTGTGTGGGGGTGAACCAAGGTGCAGAGCTGGAGAAGGAAACGGATCTAGTTTTGAGGGGAGCGTGGGTGTTAAGAAGGGTGTGCAAGTTGATGTTATAATGGGAAACCAAGTCCTGTGTAGATGTAGTAATGTTTATGCTGGGGAAGTTATTAATTTCAGATGAAAAAGTGTCAGTGTTAATGTCCTTGATATTATGGAATGAGATGGTGCGGGGGAGGGTGACTTTGGAAAGTGAAAGGTTTACATTGAAGGTAAGTAGCATATGGTCAGTGAATGGGATTGTATGTGGATTACAGTCAGTAGGGGTGACACCAGAGCAGCAAACCAAGTCCAAAATATGTCCTTTACTGTGGGTTGGAAAATTAATATATTGCTGCAGGCCAAAACTATCTAAACAGGATTTAAAATCTTTGGAGAGTGCATTGTTACTGTTGTCCATATGTATATTAAAGTCACCCATGATTATTGTGTTTGGAGACAGAGAGGAGAGATGAGTGAGAAGTTGTGCAAATTCATTCAAAAAGTCCTTATTATGTTTGGGAGGGCGGTAAACAGTGGCGACAATTGTAGGTCCAGGTAGTATTGAGGCAGAGCACTCGAATGAGGAGAAGAGAGGAGCAGACACCGGCTGTACTTTCCAACTCTCACGGTGAAGCATCGCGAGACCTCCGCCCTGGCCAGATGTACGGGGCTGACAGTTGTAAACAAACCCCGGCGGAGTGGAGTCGTTGAGGGGACCGAAGTCATTGGGCCGCTGCCAGGTCTCCGTGAGGCATAAAAAGTCGAGCTGTCGGTCTATGATGAGGTCCCGGATCAGCGGTCCCTTGGTGCTGAGTGAGCGGGTGTTGAGTAGACCGACGCTGACAGTAGTGGAGCTGTGTTTGGCCGAAGAGCTAGCCGACCTGGCTAGGCTGGCTAATGCGCTGTGGTCAACTTTCCGACCGCAGCTACGGGATGGACGTCTTGTTGTGGACCAGATGGATTTTATTGAATGTGAGTCACTGTACTGGAACTTACGGCGAGATCCATGGTGAACGTATCGCCGGGGCTGGTAGGCGATGTCCGGGGGCACGTTAAGCCCAGGTGGGAGCCGTGAAGCGGTGATGTGGTGCCGAAGTTTCAAAAGTTCCACAGCAGAGTATCAGAGAAGAGCTTTGGTTTCCAGATGGACCAGGGACACCAGGAGCCATCCGACACCAAACCAGCGGGCAACTTTATTAATCCACATAGTTTATCGGAGTGGGCCCACAGAGAAGCAGGAGCCAGATGTGGATGAGAGGCGGGTCCCAGGTAGGCTAATGCCCCAAAACACGCACACATGCGACTGACAGTCGAAAGCTCGCACAGAAATAGGAGCTCGGCAGACAATCCCACACTCTCAGGTCAATCACGACGTCCAATTAAGTATAAAAATGTTTTATTTGACCGGCGAGCAGCGGCAGCAAAAACGAGCCAGCGTTCACTCAACCGGAGAAATCAAAATATCATCCACGTAGAGTAAGATTTGACTTCCTCCTGGAGGTGTAAATTTAGACAAATTCGAACTCATAGCCTGTGAGTATATTGTGGGAGATTCGCAGTAACCCTGTGGTAACCGGGTATAACTGTAGCGTTTATTATTGTAGGTGAACGCAAACCAAAATTGACTGTCTTTGTGTACTGGGATTGATGCATTTGAAATGTCTATATATGTCTATAAAATATTGCGAATTTGGTTGTAATGAATTTAGAAGTGTATGTGGATCAGGAACACACGGTGCTCTCTGAATCACTGCTTGGTTTACTGCTTGTAAATCTTGTATCATTCTCCATCCTACAGATGGCACTGCTTTTTGTACTGGAAAAATAGGAGTATTACATGGTGAGTCATTACACTCTATTAACACTCCTGCCTTTAACAGATCTTGTATAACTGGTTTTATGCCTTCTAAGGCTTCAGGTTTCAATGGATATTGTCTTACACATGGTCTCCATTCTGATTTTAATCTTATCTGTACCGGTTCTACTCCTTTTATCAATCCTACATCTGATGGTCCTGTAGACCATAACTTTTCTGATACTTGTTTCAGCAATGCTTCATCCTCCTCAGTGAGGGAATATAAATATCACTGCCCTTCGTCATCTGGTGGCTGGAGGCGCTGAAATGGTTTGACATGTATTGGCCAAAATAATGCCTGTCTAGTCCAGTTGTGACATCCTGTCTCAGTTGTTGGTCCTGTAGTTATCCAGTCTGTACATTTGAGTGTTTTGAGATACACTCTAGTTCAGGGGTCTTCAACGTTTTTCAGGCCAGGGACCCCCAAACAGTTGGCGAACTGGGCCAGGGACCCCCTACTATATATACGGCATAGAATTGTGTTTTATATTAAATTGAGCTTAGTGTCATGTATAAACATTGCTACTCTGTTATGGTACATCCAATACAAGGAAATAATACACAGGTTAATACAGTATTTTACACTAAAAAATATAAAATTATATTATTTTAAAGTGAAATCAAAAGATTTCGCGACCCCCCTGCAGTACCTCCGCGACCCCCCTAGGGGTCGCGACCCCCCTGTTGAAGACCTCTGCTCTAGTTTGTGGCTGCACTATGATAAATAAACTAGGACTAAACCAGAACTGAACCAGGTCTAAACTAGGACTAAACCAGGACTAATTCAGGACTAAACCAGGTCTAACCAGATTTAAACTAGATCTAAACCAGATCAATACATAATAAATAAATACACTTTTTTTCTTCGGGTCCCAGGAGGATATTTGATATAATATGATAATATGAAAAGCAGAATTAAACGTATAATAGTATATAGAATTGCCAGGCGGAGGCGGAGTGTAAACACGCGGCGCGCAGTGATGACGTGCAGTGATGACGCAGAAACATCTGAAAATCGAAATGGCGAACGATACAAACAGCGCAGAGTTGAACCTGTCACTGGAGCAGTCTGACGATGAAGCGCCGGAGGAAATGAGCTTTGAGTCGGCGCGCAATGAAGCTCTGCGCCGCGTGAAGAGCGCCCTGGACACGGCCAAAAGGTGAGCCTGGTGCGGCCAAAAGGTGAGCCTGGACGCGGCCAAAAGGTGAGCCTGGTGCGGGGCAGGAGCCTGGACTGGTCAGATCAGACTGTGTTTCGGCTCAGTGCTATTTTTAACCAGAACTCTGTGTCGTCATTCTTTTTCATTTTTTTTACGTCTCCTCCACAATCTGCATAGATCTTCTCTCTTAACTGTATTATATCTACAGTGTTTAACTTCCCTTTAAAGTTATATTTTGTTGCCCATAATTTTAGGTATTTTATTTTGTCTTTATTTTGTTGCGCAACACTTTTATAATCCTTACTCTGAAGTTTTGTCTGTTTGTTTCCCATTTCGATCAATTTGGTCCAACCTTTTCATCCAGAGGGGAGTCTCTATAGGTTGGGATCTGATTTGTTCAGACAGTGATAATCAGTATTGCAGTATTTTTCACTTTAACCTGTCACAGTCTCAATGTCTAGTACACTTTAACATGTGGTCAGGGGGAAAAATCTTGCCTCTGCTTCTGCAACAAGTCACTGTATTGTTCTGAACAGTTTATATGAATTACAGTGTTAACGGCATGCAATTCCAGTCATACACACTTTCACACAGAACTTTTATTCCTTTATTTGAGTTCGATTTTCACGGTCTTTTATTATCTAGCCAGTAACTAACCTGTTACCCGATAAAGGGATACCGCATCCTTCAGTAATTTACTAACTGTATGTGACTAACCTGTCACCCGTTAGAAGGATACTACTCCTTTCAGTGTTTTACTACCTGCCAGTGACTCACCCGCCACCCGATAGAGGGACACTAGTCCACGTTTTACCTAATAGAGCCTAGGATTTTTAGGGTTTTTCTACGCGCTATGACCCTCAGTCACACACGTTTTAAACTTAGACGTACTCACTCAGTTCTTTTGAATCTGGTTGTCTTCCTTCTTCGGTATCCCGTCAACCCGCAGACTTCAAGTGATGAATCAGAGTCGGCCGGCAAAGGTTTCAGATGCAGTGGCCACTGTCTTTCCCGAATCTCAGACACCCCCTGGAGCCTTTAGGTATCTTGGGATCCAGCTATCGAAGGACCATTTGATGGGTGCTGGTAAACCCAACATATACTGTAAACAAGGAAAGGAAGACAAGACAGATTAGGTTTTTCACTTGCAAGCAGAGAATGATCAGAGAGAAAACCCCAGGTAACAAATGCTCTGGCACAATCTGCTCTGAGCGCTCTGGTTCTCTGTGCTCTCCGCTGCGTATTTATTCAGTTTTACAACCCTAGTTACAACCCACTGCCCTGCCCTAAAGGGGTGGGGGGAAACGTGGCAGGACAGTAAAACATAAACAAAAAACACTTGTAAGATAATTCCAGATATGGCATCTATCAGCTGTGACAATGTCACTGTGACTTAGATAGTGAATGCAGGAACCAAGCTGTCTGCTCACTTCAGATATCTGACATTTCTGCAACTCAAAAACATATGATTACAAGTCACGTACACATTTAAAACTTCATTTCTAAAGAATAAAGAATCACAAAAGTTGATAATATATACAATTATTCCATCAGTTTCTATACTATTGATCAGTTTTCTGAATGAATATATTTCGGGTGAACAAAGAGCTAGTGACATAACGACTAGGAATGAAACAAAAATATGGTCGAAATTAGAGACCGAGTGTAGCGTGCGCAGAGTAACTTATTTGTCAATTCGATCTTTGTCACAAGTTGTCTCATTCTGAAATATGTCCTGCCACAATTTTGATTTTGGAACTTTGGACCAATGAGAGAAAAAACACGTGACTTCACCAGCCAATCTGCTCCTGCGTTTTCTCTTTCCCTGACGCTCATCCACAGAGTCAATTCTTGGTTGAGATGCAGAGGAACCATGTCTGCGGAGGACACGGAGCAGGACATCGCACAGGGACACGCTCCAGCCGCGGCGCTTAAAGCTTTTCTACTAAAGTCCAGCACCAAGACCAACACCAACCTGTGAGCCATCCTGTCAATTAAATCTTAACTTATTTATCCAGATCAGGGGTCAGCAACCTTTACCACTCAAAGAGCCATTTGGACCCGTTTCACACCGTAAAGAAAACACTGGGAGCTACAAAACCCTTTTGAAATTAAAAAAAAATTCAAAATAACACTCCATATAACGTCTTTCTTTGTGCCATAGAATTACATTTTAAAAATGAATTAACTAAAATAAAATACATTTTAATTAAATACAGTGGTCCCTCGCTATATTGTGGTTCACTTTACGTGGCCTCACTGTTTCATGGATTTTTTTATTCCATTTTTTAAATAGTGTATCAACGCGCATTTCTGCATCCTGATTGGCTAAGGGACTGTAGACCTTTGCTGATCCGTCAGTCATTCTCCGTGCCTCCTGTACAGAATGCGTTCAGTTTGCCAGATTTATAAAAATGTTTGATCGCGGTGTGACTCTGAAGTGCTGTACGTTTGCAAAGATTTCTCCCCAACAAAACCCGCCACAGTGAAGCGGTGCCAGGACGAAGAGGCTCAGTCATAAGAACTGTGAAATACACACGAAATACACTTTGGTTTGTTCTCTAATACTGTGCTTTTTTCTTGAAAATCTATGAAAGTTTGTGTGTGAAAACGTTAATTCCAGTCTGAGAAAAGTGTAGAATGTGTGTGGTGAGGCGTTTACAGCCTTAAAACATGGAGAATAATTGTAAAATATAAAGCTGACGACTTCACGGATTATCGTGGGTTATTTTTCGAACGTAATTGACTTTCCACATTTGTAAACAGGACGGGGGTGTATTTGTTCATTAAAAGTCTAATGTCTTGGTTCGTTAATCTTTAGTTTTATCTGCAATGTGTTATTTGAGTGCTGCGCCGGCTGAAGGAAGGACCAAAAACCTAGCTGTACATTTACTGGTGGTTCTGCACAAATAAAAGAAAATAAAAAGTCCCGTTAGCAGGAAAACATAAGGAAAACACTGAATACTCTGAACTCATTACATTCTTTTGCATACATATGACAAAAGTATGATCATAACATGTGTGAAGAATCCCTCAGTCGTCCAGGTAGAATCCATGGTAAAGGGAGAAATTCAATTTGTCAACTGGACAAAGTTTATTTGGTCAAAGACATTTCGCAGCTCATCCAAACTGCTTTGTCAGTTCTGGTTAGAGTGCTGATGGACACTGCTTATATCTAGCTGTAGGGAGGAGCTAACTACAATGAAATTACTGTGAAACTATCCCACCCATCCCATCCCATCTTTGTTTTACAGTTTCTGTCTGGGGTCTTGTTTAGCGTATCCATTCAGTACAATAATGTGTGTTTTCACACCTCTGGACCTGATTTGGCTAGCCCTGTTGTTTTCTTTGTTTGTTTTGATTTAGGTTTGAGAATTAAATTATAGATGGGATGGCATTCTTAAACCTACATCAAAACAAACAAAGAAAACAATATGGCTAGCCAGATCAGGTCCAGAGGTGTGAAAACACCCATTATGGCCCTGAATGGGTATGCTAAACAAGACCCCAGACAGAAACTGTAAAACAAAGAGGTGATAGTTTCAGAGTAATTTCATTGTAGTTAACTCCTCCCTGCAGCTAGATATAAGCAGTGTCCACTAGCACTCGAACCAGAACTGACGAAGCAGTTTGGATGAGCTGCAAAACGTCTTCGGCCAAATAAACTTTGTCCAGTTGACAAATTGAATTTCTTTTACCATGGATTCTACCTAGACGACTGAGGGATTCTTCACACATCTTTACATACATATGTAAAGATGTGTGACATGTGTTACATACATATGTAAAGATGTGTGACATGTGTTACATACATATGTAAAGATGTGGTGGATGGTTTCCGGTTTCCGGTTTGGAGAATGCTGGCGCGTTTTTTGGCTGCTGCTGCCATTCCGTGTTTTTCAGTGTAATAATGCCTGAGGACTCTGCATTTGTGGTTTATTAGTGGTTGACACACTACTTTTATTATCTCATAAACTGTCGGCGTGATTGTGCGTGTGTTTGAGCTACTTTTTGCTTACCTGTTGTGCGTCACCTAGCAACAGCCTAGCTCCCAACACCTCCTTGCAGAAGTCGCAGCCACAACGATGTGGATTAACTGTGTGTGGCTGGTACACCTCTGGTTCATCCTGTCCACTATCCACCATCCAGCGACAGCCCTGCTCCAGTTTTCCGCCTCTGAGTTTAAACTCCATATACATCCACCACATTATGCACCAGCGCCTGCTCTGCTCCAACACCCGGTTACTCTCTATGTGCCTCGCCGCAGACCCATCCACCGTGGCTCACGTCGGACCCTCCAGTACGACAAAACCAGTGCCATCCCGTCATTCTGGTCCACTTCTCACAGCCCAAAGAGAAACACCAGTCGCCGTGCTGAGCGTGCCCTGGCGCGCGTCTTGAGAGCAGCGAACATGGCTTTCGGTGGCTGCATTTTAGTCAACTTCGATCTTCTTAACACCAGCTCTCTCACCAACAAGGGCCATCTCGTATAGAGGTAAGATCGGGCCTAAAAAATCCAGCCCGACCCGACTCGGCCCGCGGGTATTAAAGCCCGACCCGGCCCGAGCCCGACCAATTAACTTGATTTGCAGGCCCGAGCCCGAAGCAAACCCGAAATTTCATATTTTATTTGTGAGGGGCGTTTTTTTGAAACAAATGATAATATAGATGTTTGACGATCATCAATTTTGCTAGTACAGCTGTTTAAATGCCCGCTCAGCGTCGAATGTTCCCCCTAATGTTTTATGTGTCTGAGCAAACACACTAACTCCCTGAGCGCTCCTTGGAACCCTGTGCGCGACATCCGACATGCACCCCCCGCTACACGCGGAAAGAGCTGCGCGTGCTCGCGGCTTGCGCGTGCTCGTGGCTTACACCGGTAGAAGTTTAATACGAGACACATACTTTTGTTTCTGAATACTGGACGATTCCCCCGTATTCAGATGACCCCGCGGCTGAAAAAAAAGCGGAACTCTTTCATCCCTGCGCTGCAGAGGTTTTCTTGTGCGCTGAGAATGTGTGAGCAGTGCGCAACTGCGCAGGCGCGCAGCTTAGAGGGAACGTCGAGGTGCCAGTCTTTTTGCTCTCGTATGAAAGCAGAGCGCCACATTGACTACATTCAGCGAAGCCAACGTAAGTTTCTGTAGCATTTTCAACAATCAATTTGAAGCTTTTCCACACCTCACTCTTACCGGTGCGTGTTTGTCTTTTCAGTTCTCCTGTCTTTAGTTTATCCTTAACTTCTTGCTCCTCCATATTGGGGATACCAGGTCAAAATAGATGCGGACTTGCGGAGGGGAAGATTAAGAGCGGCTCCTGTTTAATAGTTAAATAGCAATTACCTTACAGCGCCTTCTGTTTTATCCAAATTATTTATTTTAAAACAAGTATTCCTTAGTTTAGTATCCACACATCGTTTTATTATACATTTTTATAAACATATATTTATTAAAAAAAAAAGTCAGCGAGAGAGAAGCCCGGCCCGAGCCCGACCCGAAGCAATGATTGACATTTTAGGCCCGAACCCGACCCGAATTTCGGGTCGGGTTCGGGTCGGGCTCGGGCTCGGGCTTAAGATCTTACCTCTAATCTCGTACAGGATCTTGTGGCGGACCTTAAGTTAGACTTTTTGTGCTTGACGAAGACATGGCAGCAGAAAAATGACTTCGCTCATCTCAACGAAGCTACTCCTCCAGGGTTTGTTTACCTCTCCCAACCTCGTGTCACCGGTCGAGGGGACGGTGGTTTGAGGGTAGCTCCTGTGACTGTGCCTGTCTATCACTCGTTTGAGGCGACTGCATGTCAGCTCTCAAGATCTACTCCGACTATTGTTGTGACTATTTACAGACCTCCAAAACCAAACAAAGATTTTTTAACAGACTTTGCAGCTTTTCTAAGACATGTTTCCACATTTTCACCAAATGTCATATTATTAGGGGACCCTAATATTCACTTGGACATGGTCAGTAACTCACTCACCAATGATTTCACATCCTGTTGGACAGTTTTGGTTTGCATCAGTTTGTTAATTTTCCCACTCACTCTAAAGGACATATTCTGAACTTAATCTGCTGCTCAGGTGTAATACCCATAGACTGTAAAGCCAACTTCATCCCATTTTCTGATCATATGCTTCTTACATTTAATGCAAATCTTCCTCTTTCCAAACACAACCCTTCACGCACCATAACTTACCATAAAATTAAGGACATAAACTTGGACATTTTATCTTCTCATATTAGTAACCTTCCAAGTACAGACAGTTTCACAACGCCAGATCAACTTGTCTCACATTACAACACCCATCTGCACAGCATTCTCGATACACTTGCTCCACTCAAATCCAGATCTGTCTCATTCAATTACACTGCACCCTGGTACACCCCCACTCTTAGTTAAAAGCAAAAGGCCGGCAACTCGACAATAAAACTGGACTAACTATTCACAAAGACTTGTACACACAGCACACTCTTCACTACAAAGACTGTATCTCCAAAACCAAATCTTCATATTACTCTAGTTTAATAAGTTCCAACGAAGGAAATTCCAAGACCCTTTTCTCACTCATGTCTAACATCACCAATCCTTCTGACTCTCTCCCATCACACCTCTATTCATCTGATTTCTGCAATATCCTGGCCTCACACTTCACCACAAAAATTCAACATATTCACCAACAGCTTACTCCCTCCTCTGCTCTACCCATCCCTGCCATTCCATTTCCGATATCTGACACCCCTTTCTCATCATTTACCCTTTCTTCTGTCAATCAAATTTCCAAACTTATCAATAAATCCAAAACCTCCTCATGTCAACTCGACCCACTCCCCAAAGCCACTCTTCCTTCTCTAGCTCCTCTAATCACCAATATAATTCACACCTCCCTCACCTCTGGTACTGTCCCCTCTCATCTGAAAACTGCTGCTGTTACTCCCATCCTCAAAAAACCTGGCTCAGATCCGACTGACCTCAATAATTTCCGTCCCATCTCCAATCTTCCATTCATCTCAAAAATTCTTGAAAAAAGTTTCTTCCCAACTCCACGCTCATCTGTCTTCTAATAGCCTGTATGAACATTTTCAATCTGTCTTCCGTCCCCTCCATAGCACTGAAACGGCCCTTCTCAGAATCACAAATGATCTTCTCCTTTCTGCTGACTCTGGTTTATTATCCATTCTCCTTCTGCTTGATCTCAGTTCGGCCTTCGACACCATTTCTCATTCCATCCTCCTCAATAGACTTTCTTCTATCGGCATCTCAGTTCATTCAACTAAAATCCTTCACGTCTCATTCTGCACACATCCATCTCCACAGGTGTTCCCGAGGGTTCTGTCCTCGGTCCCCTCCTTTTCATCATCTATCTTCTCCCCCTCTGCCATATTTTCCAGAAACACCACATCCACTTCCACTGCTACACGGATGACAACGGATGACTCTACCTCTCCACCAAGCCAAACTCCACACTCCCACCATTAGCCCTTGTCACCTGTATCAGTGAAGTCAAATCCTGGTTCACCTCCAACTTTCTCAAACTCAATAGCAATAAAACTGGACTTCTTCTTTTAGGCACCAAATCCACCCTAAGCAAGACCAATAATTTTTCCATTCTCATCGACGGCTCCTCAATCTCTCCCTCCCCTCAGGTTAAGAGTCTGGGTGTCATCCTCGATAGCACCCTCTCCTTCACCTCTCACATAAACAACATCACCCGCTCTGTCTACTTCCACCTCCTCCACCATAGTGTTTCTACTGATTCTTATGATTATAAAATATTCTTTCGCCTCTGGGAGTCTATGGCAACCCCTAGAACCGTCTGGTAAAAAGTTGTGAAATTTTGCATGCACATTCCAGCCAGTCCCCTCATTACCCACAGCAATTTATAGGCCCCCACCCCCAACCCTCTAGCGCCACCAGCAAGTCAAAGTTGCAGGAATTTGCAGGAAAATTGCAGGAATTTGCAGGGTGTTGCTAGGCAACGCCCTGCTCTTAATTGATTCGGCTAGATCAATGATCAAAGATCTTTGATCTAGCCGAAGTGAGCTCATATCTCGGGAACCCTTTATTGGATTATTTTCAAACTTTTCACAGACGTTCGCGTCCTTCCCAGCATTCCCCACAAAAAATTACAGGGCCCCAGCTCAGGCGGAGAGGACGCTGGCGTTTGCTGTTCGCCGCTTCTCTGCAGGTCCCCCCCCTTTCAGTCCTTTCAACCCACCTTCGGATTTCGCTGTGGTTTTTCGGCTGCGGTGTGGTTGGTGTGCTCCTGTTCTGCGAGGCTGGGGAGTTGTTGGTGTCTCTGTGTCCGGGGGCTCTCCTGGACTGATCCCCTCCGTCTGGGCCAGCGGAGCTGACGTTGCTCCTGGCCGCCGCTCCAGCTATCCTGCGGTGTCCGCCTATTCTCCGCGGACGCTGGACCACCTCCGCCATCTGATGGTTCTGTCCGCGGGGATTGTCGTCGCTTTGGACCGTCGCCCTGGCCTGTCATGTCATCTTGGCTTGCGGTGCCTGGCTAACAACAACTAGCACGAGTGCTAGCTCCCTCGTCGCGCCGACAGACACCATGGCGCAGACGTGGGGGCTCCGGAGCGTCATCCCACCGCCACCACCACTCCTGGATTTACCCCGCCGGCCTCGCTACATCCACCGGGGCTTTGGCCGCCGGTTTTCATTCCTGAAACACGGCGGTGAGAGCTCCATCCCATTGATCTGGTCCGTAGCACCCCGTGTCTCACAACAACAGCGTCACCATCCACATCATCAGAGCACTGCCACTCTGGGCACTCATAGCGCCGTGAGCCGGAGCGTCGGAAGACCCGGAGTGGATCACAGTGTTCTGCGCCCACTAAACAAACGGATGTCGCCTAAATATATCACACTTGAACAGTTAAATGTCCAATCAATGTCAAACAAAGCCGGACTCATCCATAACCACATCCTGGACAAAGGGACAGATATCATGTGCCTCAGTGAGACGTGGCAGCAGCCTGGGGTCTACGTGTCCCTGAATGAGGCTTGCCCCCCTGGGTTTTCATACCTGGCCAAGGCCCGCACAACCGGCCATGGCGGGGGCCTCGCGGTGATATACCGCAGTGACATTGAACTATCCCTTCTGTCTACACCTCCAGTTTGCCCTTTTGAAAGTCTGGTTTTTAACTGTAAACACCCACTCTCTGCTACAATAGCCCTCATCTACCGCCCACCTAAAACACAGCCACTTTTCATTTCTGACATGCATGATTTTCTCACTTCACTCAGCACATCCTATAAAAACATTCTGGTCATTGGAGATTTTAATATACACATGGACTCAAACACATGCCGACAAGCCATTGAATTCAGACAAGTATTGGACTGCCTCAATCTTCAACAACTCGTAAATGGCCCTACACACAGCAAGGGCCACACACTGGACTTGGTAATCACGGACTCAATTCCACTCACAAATCCCTTTATATATGACTTTGGTGCCTCTGACCATCAGGCAATTACCATCAAAGTCCCCATTTCCTCTCATCTCACCAAACAAAAACGACAGATCACTTCCAGGAACCTCAAGAACATCAATCCCGAATCCCTCAAACAGGACTTTCAGCTTCTCTCTACCCCCCCGGAATCTACAGCTGCTGACCTGGTGGACTATTACAATAAAAGCCTTAGCTCCATTTTGGACTCCCATGCTCCACTTAAAACATGGACTGTCTCCTTTGCCCGCTCGGCTTCCTGGAACACGAACCAACTTAGAGCCATGAAGAGATCTGGCCGTGTCCTGGAGCGGGCTTACAAAACATCTGGCTTGACGGTGCATAAGTTGGCTTACCGGGAACATCAAAGAGCATATGCAAAGGCGCTCTCCACAGCAAGGTCAGGACACTACTCCACAATAATCAACAATAACCCAGGTAACTCCAAAAAGCTCTTTTCCACCATCCAATACCTTCTGAAACCACAGCTTCCCTCACACCATACACCAACAGTAGCCAACTGCAATAAATTTCTGGATTCTTTCACCTCTAAAATGACCAACATTCGGTCCACTTTCCCGACACACAGCACCTTTCATGACCCTTCAACAGTACCCATAACACAGTACTTTCCCAATTTCACATTCACGATGCAGCAGGAGGTCGAGAAGATCCTCCATAACTCTAAACCATCCACTTGCTTCCTTGATCCCCTCTCATCTCCCCTGCTCAAAACTCATTCCAGATCCATCAGTCCCCACATAACCAACATCACTCTCTTGCCACTGGAATCGTTCCCACTTCCCTTAAAACAGCCCTCATCAATCCTCTTCTGAAAAAACCCACTCTTGACCCTGAACCTCTTTCACACTACCGCCCTATCTCAAACCTTCCATTCCTTTCCAAAATCCTCGAAAGAGTAGTTTCCCTTCAAATTCATAATCATCTCAAAAACAACAGTCGAAAAATTCCAATCCGGTTTCCGCCCATCCCACAGCACAGAAACAGCTCTCATCAGAGTGACCAATGATTTACTCATGGCCTCTGATTCCGGTTCCACATCCCTCCTCATTCTTCTCGACCTCTCTGCTGCGTTCGACACCATCAACCACCACATCCTATTACACCGCCTCCAACACCACATCGGCCTCTCGGACACTGCCCTTCACTGGTTTCACTCCTACCTCGCTGACAGGACCGAGCATGTAGTCCTGGGGGATGCTAAATCAAGCCCCTACAATGTCACCTGTGGGGTTCGCCAGGGCTCCGTGCTCGGCCCCACCCTTTTCACCATCTACATGCTCCCCCTTGGGTGTGCCGTCAGCAGGCATGGAATCAACGACACACAGCTCTACCTCAAGATCACCCCCTCTGCTTCCCCCTCTGCCACTGTCGCCCACCTAAACTTCTGCCTGGAGGAGATGGGGGCATGGATGAGCCAAAACTTCCTGCAGCTGAATGGCTCAAAAACTGAAGCCATTCAAATCGGTACCTCTCATCAACTTCACTCTTCTCCTGTCACCTCTGTTTCACTCTTTGGCCACAGCATTCCCCTGTCTCCCTCTGTTACAAACCTTGGGGTCAAGTTTGACCCCCACCTCTCCTTCGACAATCATGTCACCCACATCTGCAAAACTTCCTTCTTCCACCTCCGTAATATCTCTAAACTTCGCTCTTCACTGTCCCTCCCGGCTGCAGAGAAGCTCGTCCATGCGTTTATCTCCTCCAGGTTGGACTATTGCAACACATTCCTCATCGGGATCCCTGGCAGGAGCATCCAAAAGCTCCAGTATGTCCAAAACAGCGCTGCCAGGGTCCTGATGAGGGTGCGGAAACATGAGCGCATTACCCCCATCCTCCACACCCTTCACTGGCTCCCCGTACACCTCCGTATAGAATACAAATTCCTCCTGCACACCCTCCACTGTCTCCACGGTGATGCCCCCACCTACCTCACAGACCTGCTCACACTGCACACCTCAGCCAGGACCCAGTCAGGCCAACAGCACCGTCTGCTCCCGCCCAGGACACGGCTCAAGACCATGGGGGACCGAGCCTTTGAAGCCGCCGCTCCCCATCTGTGGAATGCCCTACCTGACCACCTCAGGGCCCCACAGACGGTGGAAGCTTTTAAAAAAGGACTCAAAACTCATCTTTTTAGAAAAGCGTACAATATTTTATGATATTTTTAATTGTTTTTATGATGTTTTTAATTGTTCTTTTTATGTTCTTTTACAACGTTTTATGATGTTTTTAATGTTCTTTTATTGTTGCAAGTGTAGCACTTTGAGATTTGAGGTCAAATGTAAAGTGCATTATAAATAAAATTTATTATTATTATTATTATTACCCTCTAGCGCCACAAACAGGTCAAAATTTGAGGGACATTTCTGCTTCTAACTTTTCAACCATAAGTCCGATTTTCAAAAACGCACGTCATCAAATTAGGCTAGGTCATTTCTTTGCCCCACATTGCTGCTTGCAGCTATATTTGGGGCAAAGCAGTGCTAAGCTGCAAGGCACCTATAGTGTTTCTACTGATTCTTCTTCTTATTATTATATATTCTTCTGCCTCTGGCAGTCTATGGCAACCCCTAGAACCGTCTAGTAAAAAGTTGTGAAATTTGGCATGCACATTCCAGCCAGTCTCCTCATTACCCACAGCAATTTATAGGCCCCCACCCCCAACCCTCTAGCGCCACCAGCAGGTCAAAGTTGCAGGAATTTTCAGGTACATTTCTGCGTGTAACTTTTGAACCGTATGTCCAATTTTCAAAAACTTGGCATCCCTGGACTCCTTGTAGCGCACCCTATGACGTCATTTTCCGCCAGGGTAGATTTTCCACCATTTTGAATTTTATGAAAAACACTCAAAATGCTTCTCCTCCCTCAATTTTGGACCAATTTTGCTCAAATTTGGTACATAGCATCTTTGGACTGAGCCCCATCAGAAATATCCCTTGGTTTTTTGATATCTCTTATTGTTTTGTCGTGGCAGCCAATCAAACGCGTCCTAAAAGTTGCCAAACAGGAAGTGAGCTCATATCTCCGGAACCCTTCATGGGATTATTTTCAAACTTTTCACACGTATTCTAGTCTGTCCCAGGATTCCTCACAAAAAATGAGGCGTCACTAATAGGCCAAAATTTGAGGGACATTTCTGCTGATAACTTTTGAACCATAAGTCCGATTTTGAAAAACTTGGTATCCCTGGGATCCTTGGGCGAAGACTGATCTAACATCATCAAATTAGGCTGGGTCACTGCTTGGCCCCACATTGCTGCTTGCAGCTATATTTAGGGGGCCAAGCAGCAAAGGTGCTAGGCACCCTATAAGAATTGCTTTGTGTTGCCTAGGCAAGTTGCCTAGTAACCCTTTGATCTTTCCTTTGATGTTCTGGTCTCAGGATTATTATTATTCTTCTTCTCTATATAGGAAGTCTATGGCAGCCCCTAGAACCGTCTGGTAAAAAGTTGTGAAATTTGGCATGCACATTTCAGCCAGTCTCCTCATTACCCACAGCAATTTATAGGTCCCCAGCCCCAACCGTCTAGTGGCACTAGCAGGTCAAATTTGCAGAAATTTGTCAATTGCCTAGCAACGCACCTAGCAACCTTTGATCTGTCTTTGATGTGTCTATTCTGACAGGGTTAGACCCGGACCCAGTCAGACCCTGTCAGACTCTGTTAGATCCTGTCAGACCTTGTTAGACCCTGTCAAACGGTGCTTGGCCCCCACATTGCTGCTTGCAGCTATATTTAGGGGGCCAAGCACCGAAGGTGCTAGGCACCCTATAGGAATTGCTTTCCGTTGCCTAGTCAAGTTGCCTAATAACCCTTTGATCTTTCCTTTGATGTTCTGGTCTCAGGATTATTATTATTCTCCTGATATGGGAGTCTATGGCAGCCCCTACAACCGTCTGGTAAAAAGTTGTGAAATTTGGCATGCCACATTCCAGCCAGTCTCCTCATTACCCACAGCAATTTATAGGTCCCCAGCCCCAACCGTCTAGTGGCACCCGCAGGTCAAAGTTGCAGAAATTTGTCAATTGCCTAGCAACACACCTAGCAACCTTTGATGTGTTAGATCCTGTCAGACCTTGTTAGACCCTGTCAAACGGTGCTTGGCCCCCACATTGCTGCTTGCAGCTATATTTATTATTATTATTATAAAATATTCTTCCACCTCTGGGAGTCTATGGCAACCCCTAGAACCGTCTGGAAATTTTGCAGGCACATTCCAGCCAGTCTCCTCATTACCCACAGCAATTTATAGGCCCCCACCTCCAACCCTCTAGGGCCACCAGCAGGTCAAAGTTGCAGGTTTGATTGGCTGTCAAGACAAAACAATAAGAGATATCAAAAAATCCAGGCATATTTCTGATGATGCTCAGTCCAAAGATGCTATGTACCAAATTCGAGCAAAATTGGTCCAAAATTGAGGGAGGAGAAGCATTTTGAGTGTTTTTCGTAAAATGCAAAATGGCAGAAAATGACATCATAGGGTGACGTCATGTGTTGCGTTGGATTCGGCTTGGCCCAGGGAGTCCAGGGATGCCAAGTTTTTGAAAATTAGACATACGGTTCAAAAGTTACACACAGAAATGTACCTGAAAATTCCTTCTGTACGCCCAATTCGCAAAAACTTGGAATCCCTAGAATCCTTGGGCCAAGACGAATCCAATGCATCCTATGACGTCATGTCTGCCGGAATAGAATGTCCGCCATCTTGGATTTTATGAAAAACACTCAAAATGCTTCTCCTCCCTCATTTCTGCTTGTAACTTTTGAACCGCAAGTTCGATTTTCAAAAACTTGATATCCTTGGGATCCTTGGGCGAAGACTGATCCAACGCACGTCATCAAATTGACGTGCGTTGATGTGCGTTTCAGCTCTCTCAATGAAACTTGGTGCGCAATGTACCTTCAATACAGAATTAGCCATACCAAATTTGGTGCACATTGGCCACTGCGGGGCGCTACAACATGCAAAAATGTGTTTTGGGTGAAGACTGATCCAACGCACGTCATCAAATTAGGCTGGGTCACTGCTTGGCCCCACATTGTTGCTTGCAGCTATATTTAAACTTATTATTGCAACCTTGTTCTTAATGTCTAATACCCTTGACATGGTTAGATTTGTGAAACAGGATATGGAAATCAGCGGTAAGGCGACTGTTGGTCTGACCCACATACTATGATATCACATATGATATCATCACTTGTTAAAATGTGTTCCAGAAAGATAAGTCCCTGATTCTTCATATCTTGTTTCAGTCACAAACTGTGTATGTTCCTATGATTTATGCAATCTGTGTGTCATGTGATCAACTTAATAAAACTGAAGCTGGCAGTCCCATTGTTGGAAGACATTGGTGAACTGACCCAGGTGCGGTCAGTCTCTCTGTTCCCACTTGCTGACAAGTAAAACTTGAACCTGGTGTCCCTGGTTGTTCTTTTAGTAATACTGTGGCAGTATTGAATCTGTGATCTAACTCTGACATTCTCTTGGTCCTTCGTAGCCGGATTCCAAAATGGACGAAACGAGAGGACGACGGACATCCCACTGAAGACTGTGCACAGCCGAAGGAAGACCACTTTCCCGTGTCCAGTGGGATCCTCCCTCGCCCTCCATGAGTCCTGACGGAATCCGAGATCCAGTGCTCAGATGATCCAGAACAAAGGCAACCAAACACAGGTTAGGGGAAGTGGAATCCCATTAAAGGTGCAAATGTGAGTGTGAATGGGATTTTACGTTGACAAACTTAAAACTCTCTGAAAATCCTACGTTGACCGTTCCTGGTTCTCCACGGAGTAGAAGCTTGTCAATGTGAATTGGCACTGAAGAGCAATGGACTCAGTTTGTGAAACGTAAAAATCCAAATCAGAGTAATTCACCATGGTCAAAAAAAAAAAAAAAAGTGAAAAAGTGGCTAGAAATAAGCAAAAGAAAAAGAGCATTTGACTGCTACATCTGTCATAAGCCCGGCCATTTTGCCCAAGATTGTAAAAAGAAACACTAAATCTATTGCAAGGACACAGAACACCACATGTGTCATTGGCAAAATCTAAAAGAATGGCATGGAAAAATTTGAATCATGAAATGAGGAAAGTCAAAAACATGACTCTATGGTAAAGTACAACTGATCCAGATATTTTCATGAATCCAGAAACTGGATATTATTGGCAAAAATTGAATTGGATATCACATGCCGATCCAATGGTTCATATCACAGAACAAGAATGAGAAATATTTGCGCTCACAAAAGAGGAAGAACTGAGTTTGGCTGAACTTCCTCAGTCTCTGTGGAGTAAAGGCTGTGCGAAGTTGCTGGATATTAGTGGGAGCTGGTACACGCTGTCATATACGCCGGTCAAGCACATCCCAAACATGCTCAATGGGTGACATGTCCGGTGAGTATGCTGGCCATGCAAGAACTGGGACATTTTCAGCTTCCAAGAATTGTGTACAGATCCTTGCAACATGGGGCCGTGCATTATCTTGCTGAAACATGAGGTGATGTTCATGGATGTATGGCACAACAATGGGCCTCAGGATCTCATCACGGTATCTCTGTGCATTCAAAATGCCATCAATAAAATGCACCTGTGTTCTTCGTCCATAACAGCCTTTGAAGAGGAGTGGACCAACATTCCACAGGCCACAATTGACAATCTGATAAACTAAATGCGAAGAAGATGTGTTGCACTGCATGAGGCAAATGGTGGTCACACCAGATACTGACTGGTTCTGAGTCCCCAGACCCCCAATAAAGCAAAAAAAATGCACATTTCGAGGTGGCCTTTTATTGTGGGCAGTCTGGGGCGCACCTGTGCACTGGTCATGATGTCGGATCGGCATCTTTATGTGGCGCACCTGTGAGGTGGGGTGGATTGTCTCGGCGGGGCAGAGGTGCTCGCTGTCACACATTTGGACAGATTTGTGAACAATGTTTGAGAGAAATGGTAGTGTTGTGTATCTGGAGTGAATTTTGGATCTTTGGGTCTTTGGGAGCAAAAACAAAAGTGTTGCGTTTATATTTTTGTTGAGTGTATATGTGTGGTGGGTAAAACCGGGAGATAATGAGTTGGTTCAAAGCAGACATAGAGATCAGGGACAACAGCATGAACAACCACAAGCACAAGCTGTGGCTGACGTGCATTCTCAACCCCACCTCTTTATAACAATAATAAACAAGATAATTTGAATGGAGCTGCAGGAAGGGAGACAGGTGGACCTGAGCCCACAGCTCCCACATTCAAAAGAACAGCAAATAATGAAGCTGTATATCAAAGGGCACCAAACGTCCCTAATCCACATTATACTTTACTAAATTCATTAGAACCAGATTTTATACATATATATATATATATATATATATATATATATATATATATATATATATATATATATATATATATATATATATATATAGATGTATAGATATATATAATTTCTCTTCAGTAATAGATCTGAGCAATGCATTTTGGTCAATTCTAATTGATAAGGATAGTCAATTTGGTTCTCATTTACGTTTAAGGGACAGACATACACATTAAATAGACTTCCACAGGGTTATTGTGACTCTCCAACAATATTTTCAGAAGCAATTACTAATTGTTTAGCTAATTTTGAACCTACATGTAAAAGTCAGATTTTAGCGCAGGAGATACACCTACACCCTCAGATAACATTTTATATCAAGATCAAACAGATGCTCCGCAAATGGAGAAACAATTTTGGCTCAAACAAGGTGCTCAAATATGTAATGACATATATTTATGTCCAGAGAGAAAGCCCATCCTCCAAAAGTCTTTATTTGAATGGGCAGCAATAGAGACACATGGGCATTGCCATGTGTCAACAGGAGGTATGGTAGAGCAAGTACAAAAACAATATACAGCTTATGGATTTAATCCCTATTCAAAAACATTTTTGTAAACAATGTTTGACATGTATAAAATATAATTCACAGGGACAAATTCGTACTTGACGAGGTATGTTTCCAAAACCTTCGTACCCTTCGTACATATGGATTTTATACAATTAAACACGTCACAAGGAAATGAATAGTGTTGTTATTATAGATGCATTCTCAAAGTGGGTAGAGATATTTCATTCATAAAATGTCTGAACAACTCAAAATTCAATTGAAAAATCATTGTGCTTATCACCCTAAATCAGCTGGATTAGTAGAGAGAAGGAATAGTACAATTAAAAATAGATTGGCTAAATGTGTAGAGGAAACCAAACGGCCCTGGCCTGAATGTTTGTCCCTAGTGAAAATGTACATGCATGTCACTCCGGCAGAAGGAAATTCATTGACTCCATTTGAAATTTTATATGGACGACCATTTAAAATACCTAACCTACAATTGAATGATAAAGACCACCCACAATCAGATCGGACCTTAGCAGACTATATGAAAACCACAGTCTTAGAAAGGGAAGTTCAGAAAACAAATAACTTGCCTCCCACTTCTAATTCACAGGAACATCTACGAGTCTCTCCAGGAGAGTGGGTATTCATCAAAGTCATAAGAGGAAATGTTGGTCCAGTCTCCGGTGGGAAGGCCCCTTCCAGGTCATCCTGTCCACACCCACGGCTGTAAAAGTTGACGGATGAACATCTTGGATCCACCTGAGCCATTGTAAAAAACGGGAGAATCTAGCTCCACCTGCTGGTGTGGAGAAGTCTGACTACAAAGGAGAATAGGAAATTTAGCTCCTATTCGTCTCGAGGCAAAGGCTGTGTCAGTGAAGAAAACAGCGATCCCACCAGCACTTTAGTAAAGATGGCTCATCTGCAAAGACACGGTATCCTCGTCTTTCTTGCTGCAGCCCTGACCATTCTGTTCGGGATCTGGATCTGGTGGGACTACAAGGAACACCACGAGCACATGTGGCCATAGACAGACGTAGCACTCAACGTTTCGACTCGGAGTTCAACATCTTCAGTGGTGATGTATGGATCAAAACCTAAGTGCGCGAACGACACGTCACATGTCTCTATGATTCAACTTTGTGTCACAGTTAATGAAACACTATATTTTAAAGTACCATATTCTGTCATGTAATATAGAGGTGTTTTACTGTCGTCTCAAACCGCTACGGGATATTGGGAAGTTTATCCTATGATAGGACAACGGGATAATTCTTGGGGTAACACCGTAGCTTACTCAGGGAAAGATTGGACTCCAGCCCCGAACACATCAGATGCTAGAAAATGGTCTTCAATTGTCACTCTTAATAAATTATCTGATTCTGTAGTGCTTACTCTCAATATGACAGGACAGCCAAATTCTACAGAATGCACTCTGTTGAGACTCTACTTTTATATTCATCATATATTCATATATTCATATTCATATATATTCATTTATATTTTATTATTCATCATGAAGTGCTTTGAAAGAATCATTAAGAGACACATCTGTGATTCCCTCCCCGACGCCCTGGACCCCCTGCAGTTTGCATACAGAGCAAAGAGGTCTACAGATGACGCTATTGCTCTAGCAGTCCACACCTCTCTCAGTCATCTGGAGAGAGGAAACACATATGTGAGAATGCTCTTCATTCACTACAGCTCGGCATTCAATACCATAATCCCCCCCCAAACTGGTCTCTAAGCTCACCGCTGTGAGTTGTTTCGTTTTATAACAGTGTCTTGTTTTGTTTAAGTGAGAGACCTTTCACCTTGTCTCTTTTCTGGTCTTTCTAAGTGTGTGAAACTGCCCATTATTTTCCTGTCCAGTTGTCTTACATATGTTGTTTTATGGAGTTCCCAGGAAGCTAAAACTGTGGGAAGTTAATTTTATCACTGTTTACGGCAAGCAGATGTTTAAGCTAAAAGCCATGTGTTCAGTACATTTGTCTTCTCTTGGCTATATACAGTAAGAAGACGTTCTCTCTGTATCAAGTTGTGAGTAAGATGTAACCAGTGCCATGTAAACCAACTGAATTGACTTCGAATTAAACCCTGTGTGTCAGATCTCCGGCTGAAGTCTCCTGAATTCAATTCCCTACAAATTTGGTGGAAGGATGCGGGCAGAATAGGAGCGCAATACAGCTGGGAGGAAACGACAGGAGCTGCTCACCCAAAAGTCACAGAAAACCTACGGCATAAGAGCGCGCGCCACAAACAGGTACAGACGGATGCCTTTTCTAAAATACTGTCGAAATTGGTCAGATTAAATTTTATTATGACGTAATGAATATGGGACTTTTGAAAAAATTTAACTGTTAAAAAGATTTTTTAGGTTTACGTAAGTGAGCACTGTTTTTTAAGTTATTTGTTGCTTTTGTTGTATGCGCGATGAAATAAGTTTTGGAAATAAGTTTTGGAAATAGGACATAAGTTTTGGAAATAAGTTTTGGAAATAGGAAATAAGGAATAGGGCCCGGGAGTTTTTAAATAAAATACGTATAAAAACCCTTAAAAAATACATCTTTAATTCGTTTTATATGAGTTAATAGTAGATCTACATGTGTAACTAGAGCGCTCTAAAATTGTGCCTGTTCAAATTGAACAAGAAAATTTACGGCTGTAGAATATATTTTTGTGATCAGACGTAAGAATGTGGTATCACAGTATATGCGTGTTGTTTCTTATTCAGTTGAGCTTTGGAGAAGTTAGCAAACAAGTTAGTGTGGATTATTCCCAAACAGAGTATGATATTGTATGCCATTGTAAGATTGCAAAGGGAACAGTATTGCAAATTGGAATTGTTTCTAAGCCCTGTGATGATGATCAGTTAAAAGAAGGGGTGGAATTAGTATATCAAAAAATGCTGCTACCTGCTAATGCTACTTTGTCTATACGTTATGGAAGATTTTCCAGAAATCTGTGAAAAATTGAATGATACTCTGTTATGGGATGTCGATTTAGTAGAAGCCAAACTGTTGTGTAAATGGGTCAACAGACCAAGATTTAAATTTGAGTGTAGATGTAATACCGTCTCATATGAAATTGTGGAGATGATGAGTAGTGATGATATTTGTGAAAATATAATAACAGAGGCAAATGTGAGCACTACTCAGAAAAAGGTGACTGCTCTAGTCACAATGCTGAACGATATCTCATTGGACAGAGAAAGTAGCATTCTTATTAATAGATCAATAAGTAATGAATATGAATCTGAGTCTAATATAACTAACAATAGCTTGTTTGATATTCGATCCATTACGAATAAATTTAATACGTTTGTGAAAAGAGTTACATCTTCAATGGGAATAGCTGCTGAGCAAATTCAGCAAATTCATTTGGACACTGTAATTAAAAAATTTAAAACTGAAATAGTAAAAGAAATAACTAAAAATGTTAACATAACAAAGGCTTTATGTTCATCCAATTCATCCAAGCTGGCTAAAATTTTGCGTGATTTAAAAATGGAATATGAGCTATCAAATTTTAAATTACAAGTTACTCTTGCTACGGTTGTTGTTTTGGGTTTCTTAATTTTATGCATTGTCTTGGTGACAGCTGTGCTGATGTGTATACGTTTTCCAAAATTTCCTGAAGTAGTTCTGCCAGTCTCCGATAATTCTTTGTCTCTTCACAGTTGGGATGATGAATTCAGTGTGGAGGAAAATTCAAGTGTTTACTTGAGATCATTTAATGGCACTGTATGATGGCTCTAATTGTGTTAAAAATGGTTAATGTGAGTGAAATTGAGTGAATGAGTGGCCGTTTTGAACGAGTATGTGAAGTTTTACAATAAGCATTTGATGTACTAATGGGATTTATGCAAGCTATTTTCGTTGTGTTGGAATTACAGAGGATAATTGTGTTGGAAAATAAGTTACAGAAAATATTAGATTGGATTGAAAGAATCAACTAGTATGTCTGGACCTTGTATATAGAATGTTAAAAGTTAAATTCCTGAAATAGCTTGCTATTATAAAAAGTAAAGCTGCAGAAGACAGACAAATGAGTGGAGATATTGTGACATTTTTTAAATAAAATAAATACATTACACTTACAAAAATTAGGTCATTATTTACAAAACATCATTTGAAAATCCTTATTTATGACAGTATGCGGTTCGTCTGTAGTTCGGGCTAGGTTTTTGCAGGAAAATTTGTAGTTAAAAACACTGGAGTTAAATGTTGCACCATGCTTATCGTAAAACATGTTACAGCATATCTATGGTGGTAGTGCACGATTATCTTTCATTTTGGCTTTTCATATGATTTACAGTTCAAAACGTGATTAAAAGTATTGATTGTTTGATCTTGAACAAATAGATATTTTTTATCCAGTAAATGCTGCTCACGTCGCTTTGTGGTCCTGCGTGTTTCTGCTTTATTACGCTGTTTCCCTAAGGTTGTAATAGTTCTTGAGCGAATCTCATAGTAGATATTTGTTCGTTTAAGGCCGATGTAAAAACCCAGGAAGCTCCGTGTAATAGATGTAGTGATGTTTCTTAAATAGACTTCTGTAGGCTTCTGTAGGAGTAATGTTATGTTGGCTTGTGCAGTACGTCTCGCTAATTATTTCGTGTAAAACACGTGAGAGCGCATTGGTTCCGCTCGCATGTGAAGTATAATTTAAAAAATCAATCTTTAATTAAGATACATTGTTTTGAACTGTAAATTTAAATTAATTGATTTAATTGATTATTCTTGTATATCTAGTTTCTAGATTGGGTCAAATTTTAAAATTATATAGAGTAGAATTCTAGAATTGATTAGTCTTTTAAAATTTTAAGTATAAATAAATTATTACTGCTTATATTTTGCTTATAAATTACTCGTTATTTTAGATAATTTGTGTGAGTTAAAAATGTATTTGGTTTCATTCTCCTCTCTCCCGGAGTATGTGGGTGCTCGTGAAATTAAGTCAGCTGGCCTTTTGTATGTGTGCTTGTGTGCGTGTGTGACACTAGGGTGCGGTATGAATGTTTGTTATGGTTGTAGGTTTTGTTTGTGGTTTAATAAAAATATATGGGTTATTGTTCAGTGCCATTGGTGATTAAAATATTAACTAATTAATTATACAAATTAATTTGGAAAATAGTAAATGCATATTAGATTGTTAAAACTATTTTGGAAAATGATTTCAAATATATGTACAGCTTGGATGAGTTGAATTTACAGTATTTAGATTTGCGGGCTAATATGTTAATTTTGGTAAAAAATAAAAAATTCCAATCTGTAATAAGAGGTTTTTGCTTTGTTTAATATAATATCAAAAAACATAAAATTAATTAAAACATTGTTTAAATTTCTTTTATTTTTGCAGAATCTCAAACTTAAAGCTACAACTGGGAATATTCTGCGGGAAGCGAAATATGACTGAAGCTCACGCATTCTAAAATTTCGACAAAAGCTGTAGGTGACTACAGTTGATTAAACAGAGATCAGGCTAAGGACAGAGAGTGACACAGGGGGATCAGTCTTCCTAAAAAATCTACAGGTAGATAGAGAATAATTAGTAATTTCTTAAATAGTGACCTACTTTATCAATATAATTGGTTAGGCGTTTTAAAAAAACAACATTCAATTGGTAATAACTAATTAATAGATAAAGAAAATTATACCAAAATGTCCCAGTTCATTATGTTAGATCAATTGCGGCAATCAATTGCAGTATTGGAAAACAAAGGTGTTGGAAGAGGAGCCAAAACCCAAGAAGAGCCCAAGCAAACCAAGCACTCATTCTAGACATAATCAAAAAATATGTCAAAAAAGGAATGCTTCATCCTGGGAAGGATGCTATAGCGCCTATGGAGGCACAATGGAGAAATATTAAAAACGATTATAAGGAAAAGATAAAGCAGTGCAATTTGGAGTCCGAACATAGTACTATGCTAAGAAAAATAAACCAAGTAAAGATACAGAAGCACAAGAACGAGATGAAACGCCAATTAAAAATACAGAAGTATGAAGAAGAGATGAAATTGATTAAAAAATGCATCAGTGGGCGAAGGAGATGATGGAAATGCAGGAAATGAGAGATTTGTCTTCTGTTCTGGTTCTTAAGCCAAAGGAGAAAAAGGTGGTCCTAAAAGAAGACCTTCTGAAGGAAGTTCCAAGAGAACCTTCTGTGGGAATATATCCAAATCTTGACAAATATGTGGCACCACACAGATATCCCACACGCTCTAAACCTGAAAATTCTGGAGAAGAGTCGGAAGAAGAAGAGAAAGAAATGAGGAGCAGTAAACAACCAAGAAAGAAAATGCACCGGAAAAAGAAAAAAGATGGCAGCCTGAGATGTTAAGAGAACTTGCTCCTCCGCCATATGAAGGTGATATCCGTGAAGATCCAGGGGCAGTAACACCCTCTGCTTCTCTAAACACATGGGAACAAGCTTCGTGCGTGACACCAAGAATGACACACAAGGTACTTGGAGGAGAGTTAGCGCTTATGTCTGTGGAGCCACAACCAAGAGAACTTGAAGAGAAAATGGAATTGATTCAAACCCAGGTGTCGGCATTGACTCGGATGATGGAGATTGATAAAAGATCCAAGCAAAGTAATGAAGAGGAACATATGAGAAGATTAGAACAAGAGCTTAACCAAGAGGGAATACCGGGATCCAGTAAAAGTTGGACGCCAAAGTCAACAAAGAGTCAAGAAGAAGAGGACTTGGAAAAAGGGTCAGCGGAGCATGAAGATGAATCCTTTGCAGTTGAAGGATATTTTAATGGAAATGTTGAACAAACTGAATACAAAGAGGCGTACATTAATGGTACAGTTAATCCCATACCACAGGAATCAAAGAAGTCTACAGGTGTCTTCCCAATAAGGTTAGATGGTCAACAGGTGGTCTATCAACCCTTCTCATTAAAGGATTGGAGTGCTCTAATGCTTAATCTCCCAAAAGTAAGTAAAGGTGGTATCCCGTGGCTAAGAGCTTTGTTTAAAGAAACCGCTGGTGATCGCTTGTGTTGGGGAGATATTCAAGCTGCGCTGATTAAAGTTGCTGATGAAACTGTCGCCGAAAACATCAAAAGAGCCATAGAAGGAAAATTGGGAGGAAGGCTACGTAATAACCATGCTATTCATATTTTCCGTGAAGCCCTAGAGGGAGAACTTAAAGAACGATATCCTACTATGGTTACAGAGGAATTGTTGAGTATGCAAATGAAGGACAATGAAGATTATTACAGCTACAAGCAACGTGCTTCAAATCTATATCACGACACAACTGGAGAACGAATTGAGGTCGGCACTGGAATGTCGTTTATGTTCCGCTCTACTCTGGTGAAAGGTATGCCTACTGTGGTTCAAGAAGCACTCCAAAATGTGATGGGCCTCTACAACAAAACAGAAGATGAATTTGATGCTCATTGTAATCATCATATAAATAAATGGCTAAAAGACAAAAAAGCTACTGAAGAAAAGAAGCAAGAATTGAAACTTGCCACAATAAAATTACAATTGGCAAAATACCAGGGTGAACTTAAAGACAAGAAAAAAGATAAAAATGCAAAAATAATGAGCATACAAGCGGACTCTGATCAAGAAGATATGTTATCTGCTACAAAACAACTAACAGCTGCAATCAAGTTGATGATGAATACACAACAACCGCAAGAAACAATGACACTTAATGCTCAGCCAAATCAATCTATGTCAACGCCAAATGTGCCAGTTATGATCTATAATGGCCCTCAACCAAGAAATCGAGGAGGTTACAGAAACTGGAAGTAACAGAGGAAGGGGGCAGAGAGATGCACAAACCTGAAGGCTTGTACAATGAAGATGCACCGTTTATAGAGTGGGATAAACGACATCACTCGTATGTTCAACAGTTACAAAAAATTGTGAAGCAACTGCATAAATGCAGGCGGAGAACATATGGCCTACGAGATGTAGCTGATCCAGACATTGAAGTTCTTCCAGGATCTTGGGTGTATGTAAAGGTCCATAAGCGAAATAATTGGACTCAACCATATCAAACTGGGCCATATCAAGTTCTGCAGTGCACGGGAAGATCGGTTCAAGTGCAAAGAGAAGATTCAAAAGTGTGGTATCACTTATCACACTGTTTTAAAGCATCAGTAGACCCAAGTGAGCGACATTCTCCAAACCCAATTGACAATGCCACTGAATCTACTATTCAGGATGAAGAGAGCCAATCGACTCCAGAAATTGATGATGCCAAGGAACCTAAAAACCACTCTCGTCCACCTTCTGCTGCTGGGGATCCAGGAGAGGAGGAGGAGAAAAGGGGGAGAAGACAAAGAAAGAGAGAAAGGACAGTATGAGTCTTCTTTTTGGAAATATTCTCAATGTGTATTTCTAATTATGCTAATGATGCTATTCTTTGTTGTTTTAGTGTGGGGTTACATTCTACTTATCCATGAAAGTTTTGAAACTGACCTCGGACAAAGCAGTGTGAGGAAAATAATCTTTGTTATGTAATACGTCAAAGGTCGCTGATGTTCTGTTCTTGTGTTATCAATCAATAGTTACCAATACATTGAGGTTTACGACAACTATGGCTGATTTATGCTGATTCAGTGAATTACCTAGAGACGTGGTCTTTTAAACTGGACTTTGCCTGTGTTTTATTACTATGTTATGTCCCACCATTGACACGCTGTCTGCATAAAGTTCCTTCTTGAGGGTCCTAGTTTGAGTTAATGGTTAACTACTCTGTAGGTTAAATTTAGCTCAGTTCTGTACCAAGACAGGAGACGATGGGAGACGACAAGGATCTGAAGAATCAAGTCTGTATCCTCTGCTGTTCAACATTAAAGTGCCTGCATTTTTCCTACGAGGTCTTGAGAATTTCTTCCACAATTTGGTGACCCCGACGTGATAGAACTATGCAGAAAGGACCAGGCCGTCGTCTCCCCAAAGGCCCCTTTGAGAAACAACGCATCCAGAGCGCTCCACAAAACGGTATGGCAGTGCCTTTTTCAAAGAATATCTGTCACATTGGCCAAAACCAAAATTATATGTGATGTTTTGTGAGGGACCTTTGTAATAAATTAAGTGGTAATTTTAAAACAATATAAAATCAGTAATTAAAAAGTCCGTGTTTGTACGCCAACACGTGAGAAAAGAAGGAGCGTAGAATCAAAATAATAATGAGCGTTTAAGCTTTAAATTTGATAAAGCGTGATTAAAAAACAAAGTTATTAATTAAGTTCCGTGTTTATTGCTTTGCACGAAGAGAGAAAAAAAGCGGATTTTGTAAGAAAAACACTTTTGTGGTTAAACTTTACACAAAAAGAAAAAACAAAAACTCCTAATTTGAGTTTACAAAAAAAGGAATTCCAAAAGTAACATTATTGGTGTTTTTGATTGCCTTAAAGCTCTCAAGACACCCAGGATGCAGAAGTAAGAGTTCGAAGAACATGACGTCACTTGCTTCTGTAGAATTGGCCGAAGGTCAATTGTCCAACTAAACGCAACTGATACAAATTGACAGACACTCGTAGTATACTCAATCTTATAGGGGATGCGCAATTTTGTTTGTGACAAAATTAATAATACTTTGGTACAGGAAACTGATGTGACCAAAATTAAATTGAGTTGTACCTGGAAAAACCGACCTAAATTACAAGCAGGTTGTCTCTGTATGATTTTCCCCGTCTGGTAGTACTGTTACGAGAGCATCATCAGCGTCATCAAAAGTTTGTGAAAAAGAAATACACTTGAAACTAAAAGCTGAGTTTGTAAAGGAGATTACAGAAAAAGCTGAAAAAATAACGAAAAGTCTGTGTTCGGTTAATTCCACCAAAATTACGCAGATACTGAAAAAATTAAAAAGACGAGTATGACACATTTAGAATTACCTGGGAGATTTGTTTCTTGGTGTCGATTTAAAGAGGAAGACAGTATAAATGAATTGTTCAAATTGATGGCATTTTGTAAATAGTTGAAATTATTAAGAAGCACTTGTTTGAGCAAACATGAGATGAGGTGTTCAGAGTTGTTTATGATGGATAAACACTGAGTTAAATCTTGGCTATGGTGGTTCATGTAAAGTCTTGTTGAAAGCTTTGATTATAAATAAAATGTGATAGAAGAATGTTGAAAGATAAGAATTATGGCATTTATTGGAGAGATGTTTGTGGAAATTCTGGTTGTGTGAGTGTCATGATCTTACAAATGATACTTGGATCAAATAATTCTGTATTTATTGAGTAATTTAAAATTGCATGTTCTTAGAAATAAATTGCATGTTCTTAAAATTCGGAATAAGTCTCTGAAATTATTGCATGTCCTGGAATATTTGGAGAATAATCTGAAATGGGAGATTTTTCTATTTACTGAAAATTGTCTTGTTTTGGCAAATCTCAAGTAAAAGTCTTGCATTGTGTAATTTACTTAAACCAATAAATTCTAAATTTAATACAATTGTAAATATTTTAAATTCAGCTCTCAAAGATTTGCTAGCTTAATCAATTTCATGGGAATAATAAATTTTGTTATGAGGGTTTGTCTATTTCTGCATGCGGTCTCTCTGAGTGTGTGTGTGAGTGTATGAGCGGCAGCGAGCAGAGAGGTCAAGAGGTCACAGGGGAAGATATGTCAGCTCGTAATTTAGCTCTATTAATGTTGTTGTTCTTGTTAATGTTGTAAGAGTTGAGAAAGGAATTAGAAAAATTAGGGACAAGGATAGAATAGTGTTAATCTGTATTTTGAGTGTTATGTGGGAATTAAAGAAAGCGCTTTGTTGCTTCAGGCTCGGAGCGCCTCTGGTCTGTATGTTTGCTCAGTACGAGTTGGACTAGTTTGAGTTTAAAGGAGCAGTGTGAGAATTACTCTTTGCACGGTGCCATCAATGAACGAAATAATAAATAAATAAGAAACAGTTTAAGCTATTGAGACAGCATTGCAATTATTAAAGTAAATATCTTATCGGCAATCAGGCACTAAAACAATTGAGGAGGTAGATACATTTTAAAATTTAACACAAATAATTGGAGTATAGAGGTTTAAATTGCTAAAAGTTATTTTTAATTTATTACAGTTCATTTTTTCGGGTACAATTCAAAAATATAAAAGGTTATATCACCTGTCACATTAAAGGAGATACTGGATAAACTAATTGCTTTTATAAATAACTTAAGATTGGGAGTTTTCTTGTTTTATCTAAATTAAATATTAATAAAATAATTATTTTCAAAATTCTACGTTTACTCCTGCGCTATTTCTCTCTCTTTGTTGCAGAAGCTTAAAACTTAATAGCTGCAATTCGGACCGTCCCGCAGACAACAAAACGTGATAGACACATATTCTAATTAAGGAAAAACTGTGCGTAAATCAGGTGATTAAAATTTTAAATTAAATATTTTAAACTAATTATAACCTGAAGTCACAATTATCTAAATCAAATTTCTTCTCCCTTCTAGAGAACTGTCTATAGAACGGAGAAGCCCCCAAGAATTAAATTTTTTAGAGCCAAAGGTAGAATCAAAAGTACACAGTACTCAAAATAGCGATACATTCACTAAAAAGCCATAAGCGGACGTTGTGCCCAAAATTTGTATAATAAATAAATAATTCAACTTTAAAAAACAAATTACCACAAAATGTCCTCACACTTTATCATGGTTGGCCAGTTGACAGAATATTGGTTGAATAAAGCACTCCAGGATGAAGCGGACCCCAAACAAGCCCGAGCAAATCAAAAGTCCTGAAAGTCCTACAAGATACCAAAGAACTGTCTTCTATCTTGGTCCTAAAGAAAACCGGAAAAGAAGTGAAAATAAAGGAAGATTCAGTGCTAACTCGTAGACAATTCAGAGACTCTTGTTGTGACACCGAAGATGAAAAAGGGTCTGCTGAGAGAAGAGGAAGGTCACACAGAAGAAGTAGAAGGGCATGGGATGAGGACACTGACAGAGAGATTTCTCTATTTGATAACATGTACCGACCACTGTCCGATCCACCTATTGAACGAAGAGATTATTACCACAAGTCACCAAGACCATACCATCCCTCACCCTATACCAGCGGCAAGCTGAGAACCCCCGATACTAAAGCTGCTACATCCTCGAAGCCCTCCCAATTTGGAGAAGATTCATCCTCCAGGGCAACGCACAAAGTATTGACAGGAGTTTATACTCCCAGCCAGCGGAAGGAACGAGAGCCAAAAGCAAGTGTGTATCCAGTGAGAACAGATGGTCAAACTGTGGTCTATCAGCCATTTTCAATCAAAGACTGGAGTGCTTTGATGTTGACACTTCCAAGACTTACCAAAGGTGGCTTACCATGGCTAAGAGCTCTTTTCAAACAAACCGCAGGAGACCAACTTTGCTGGGGTGATATTCAGGCTGCTCTGACCAAAGCTGCTGACGAAACTGTTGCCAGAAACATCAAAAAAGCTATCGAAAGGAGCTTGAGGTATGCGCTGTGTGATCAAGAAGGCGTATACAACTATTGTGATGTGCTGGAGAGAGAACTCAGTCAACGCTATCCTTCTGTCGTGACTGAAGAATTGTTGTCAATGCAAATGAAAGACAACGAAGACTACTACAGTTACAAACAACGTGCTACTAATCTATACCATGATGCCACAGGAGAGCGGATCGATGCCAGAGCAGGAATGTCAATCATCTATCGCTCAGCTCTGGTGAAAGGTATGCCAAAAGCAGTGCAAGACGCTTTGGACGATGTGATGGGCATATACACTAAATCTGATGATGAGTTCGATGCACACTGCAGCCATCAAATAAACAAATGGCAGAGGGGTAAGAAAGAGGCCAAGGAGAAGAAACAAGAGCTGGAACTGGCCACTATGAAACTCCAACTGCAGAAATACCAAAATGAACTCAAAGAAGAACAAGCAGCAGGTATTTAAGAAACCATCAATGGACTACTGGAATCAGGATGAAGCTGCCTATGCAGAACCGGATGCTGAAACCGATGAACAGCTTGATGACCCCATCCGACCCTTCGCTGCTGAGGCTCCAAAAGGGGAGGAAAAAGGGAGGAGATCGAGGAGATAGAGAAGAAAAAGGACAGTATAGGCCATATTATGATAATTTGTTAAATTTACAATGTGTAATCTTGACTACGCTGATTATATTATTCTCTGTTATAGTTTGGGGATACATTCTACTGACTGAGACTGATCTCGGACGGCTGGCAAACAACACGACAACCACAACGACCACTCACGGCACGACCAACTCAGCCAACTATATGGGTAAGACACAAGGAGCACTAAAAAGGGCAAAAAGGGAACTTCCTAAAATTTCCAGAATTGAAAAATATTGCTATGAAGGCCAAACATGTAATGTTTTATTCGACGTATGTGAAATATTGGACAGTATGTTAAACATACCCGCTATAGATTATGTTTTTAATACCCAAATTGTTTGTAAAGACACTTGTCTGACCAGAGTTAATAATTATGAGGACCACAGGGTCACAAACAATGTTAGAGCAATTTCTAGTACGGACGATCATAATACAGACCAAGGTGATTTTAGAACTGATTAACAGCAGAGAATTAACCTAACAAAGATCAGGAAAGATGAGGCATCTTATCAAGCAGATCTAAAGCATTGCAGAGGGAGTAAATCCCCTACTCAGCGATGCAACTATCAATTCAAAAATCCAGAAGTTAGTGACTTAGGAATATATGCTATAGGTTTCTAGTGCTCAAAAAACCTCACTGTTTCATGTAATCGGAGAATCAATTTAAATTTTGAAGGCTATATCCACATAACCATATTAGTAATTAATAAGATTGCTCCAGTGAATGAAATAAATTCTTTGACTGAAGCAATACAAATAGAGACAGGATTGGAAATGATAGAAAACACTTGGTTAAAATTATGACAATATACGGCCCATACTCTGACCATAGAAGATTGTATTGTATGTTCGACTGCCAGACCACAACTAACTACTGCATTCATACCATATTCCAATAACAAGGACTTGACATGTATACTTAAGCTCTTTATTAGAAAATCATTTGAACGGACTGATGAGTGTTATCAACTCCATGACAAGTTACTGGTTGTAACTTTAAAGGACATACCCACTATTTGGAAAATGGGAACTGTAATGTATACATGTTTTCTCAGAGATACAGACATAAGGACTGACAACAGAGTTGACATTGAGGGTTTCACTAATAATTTTTGTAATCAGACTTTTACTTCTGACAATTATGACAATTTTTGCACTTTTGACTAATCAATCCATTTCATGAGCAGATATTTGGTGGTTATGTGCAGACTTCCGTCTATATGCAATACTATCTCCAACATGGTGAGGTGTGTGTGTGCCAATTATGCTAATTATCCCATTCACTATAGGTCCTACAGATTCATTGAATTTAAAACCGACTCAAGTTCTATATAAAACGGGACCGGACCATGTCCATAAGAGGTCCTTGTCCCCACAGCTTAAAGAAACTCTGGTGTACTTGAATATGCCTGGACAAGTTGGTTTCATAAAATGTTTGGCCCATGGGCTGCGACAATTGTCTCCATTATCACTTTCATAGTGACTGCAATTGCTATTTTAATTGTAATTGGCTGTTGCGTTGTCCCTTGCCTCAGAGGTTTAATAGAGCAATTTTGACTTACTGATACATTAATCTAGTCTGATCAAAAATTGAACGAATTAAGTTTTGGCTGAATAAATAAATGATCTAAATTTTAAGCCCTAAGGTGTTGCTCCTTGTGACTTATTCTGCCGTCCGAGTTTTGTACAATGATTTACATGATATATTGACATAAAGACATTGAGATGTGTTATGCTCTATGAATGCTAAGGTTAAATTGTTATATTGGGATGATTAATTTTATTTGTAGAGGGAGCGTTTTGCCACTCTACTATGTAAGTGTGATCACATGTGTTTATGTGATCAAAGGAGGGAACTGTGAGGAAAATAATCTTTGTTATGTAATACGTCAAAGGTCGCTGATGTTCTGTTCTTGTGTTATCAATCAATAGTTACCAATACATTGAGGTTTACGACAACTATGGCTGATTTATGCTGATTCAGTGAATTACCTAGAGACGTGGTCTTTTAAACTGGACTTTGCCTGTGTTTTATTACTATGTTATGTCCCACCATTGACACGCTGTCTGCATAAAGTTCCTTCTTGAGGGTCCTAGTTTGAGTTAATGGTTAACTACTCTGTAGGTTAAATTTAGCTCAGTTCTGTACCAAGACAGGAGACGATGGGAGACGACAAGGATCTGAAGAATCAAGTCTGTATCCTCTGCTGTTCAACATTAAAGTGCCTGCATTTTTCCTACGAGGTCTTGAGAATTTCTTCCACAGCAGCTCACAACAGCCAACAGTCAAAACTGCAGTCTACGCTAGAGGTAAGATCTTAAGCCCGAGCCCGAGCCCGACCCGAATTTCGGGTCGGGTTCGGGCCTAAAATGTCAATCATTGCTTCGGGTCGGGCTCGGGCTCGGGCCGGGCTTCTCTCTCGCTGACTTTTTTTAAAAATAAATATATGTTTATAAAAATGTATAATAAAACGATGTGTGGATACTAAACTAAGGAATACTTGTTTTAAAATAAATAATTTGGATAAAACAGAGAAGGCGCTGTAAGGTAATTGCTATTTAACTATTAAACAGGAGCCGCTCTTAATAATCTTCCCCTCCGCAAGTCCGCATCTATTTTGACCTGGTATCCCCAATATGGAGGAGCAAGAAGTTAAGGATAAACTAAAGACAGGAGAACTGAAAAGACAAACACGCACCGGTAAGAGTGAGGTGTGGAAAAGCTTCAAATTGATTGTTGAAAATGCTACAGAAACTTGCGTTGGCTTCGCTGAATGTAGTCAATGTGGCGCTTTGCTTTCATACGAGAGCAAAAAGACTGGCACCTCGACGTTCCCTCTCCGCGCCTGTGCAGTTGCGCACTGCTCACACATTCTCAGCGCACAAGAAAATCTATGCAGCGCAGGGATGAAAGAGTTCCGCTTTTTTTTTCAGCCGCGGGGTCATCTGAATACGGGGGAATCGTCCAGTATTCAGAAACAAAAGTCTGTGTCTCGTATTAAACTTCTACCGGTGTAAGCCACGAGCACGCGCAAGCCGCGAGCACGCGCAGCTCTTTCCGCGTGTAGCGGGGGGGGGTGCATGTCGGATGTCGCGCACAGGGGTCCAAGGAGCGCTCAGGGAGTTAGTGTGTTTGCTCAGACACATAAAACATTAGGGGGAACATTCGACGCTGAGCAGGCATTTAAACAGCTGTACTAGCAAAATTGATGATCGTCAAACATCTATATTATCATTTGTTTCAAAAAAATGCCCCTCACAAATAAAATATGAAATTTCGGGTTTGCTTCGGGCTCGGGCCTGCAAATCAAGTTAATTGGTCGGGCTCGGGCCGGGTCGGGCTTTAATACCCGCGGGCCGAGTTGGGTCGGGCTGGATTTTTTAGGCCCGATCTTACCTCTAGTCTACGCTACATCTGAGTTGGCAAAAGCTAATACAGGTAAGAAACAATGGGCACTAAAAAGAGACAAAAGACAATGGGCATTAAAGAGTGAGAACAGGGTAACACCAAAATTGGTAAAATATTGTTATGAGGGACAAACTTGTAATTTACTTTTTGACGTATGTGAAGTGCTAGATTGTATGCTAGGAGTACCTGCTATTGATCATGCATTAAATGTCCAGATTATCTGCAAAGACACTTGTCTGACAAAAGCAAATAATTTTGATGCATTTGTGGATAATGCCAGGGTTATAACTAGTACCAGTGTACAACATAATCAAGAAGGAAATGCTTCTCAGATTGACTTTCAGCAAAGAGTTACTTTAACAAAAATTAGAAAGGATGAAGCATCTTATCAAATGGGTCTAAGTAGATGTAGAGAGCGCAAAGCAATCACTAACCGATGTAATCCTCTAATATTGTCTATTAAAAATCCAACCTTCAAAGACTCTGGAATATATTCCATAAGTTTCCAGTGTTTGGAAATTATTTCTGTACCATGTAATAGGAAAATGAAAGTGAATTTTGAAGGTTATATTCAAGTGACAATTTTAAAGGCCAATAAACCAGCTCTGGAGAATGATTTAATTTCTCTAACTGAAGCAATAAAAATTGAAACAGGTCATGAGATTAATGAAAATACATGGTTAAAATGGGTACAGTACACTGCCCATACTTTGACTTCAGAAGACTGTATTGTGTGCTCTACAGCTAGACCACAACTGACTACCACATCTATACCATATTCTAATGAGAGAGATTTGACCTGTATACTTAAACTCTTTACTAGAAAGTCATTTGATCAAACTGATGAATGCTATTCCCTTCACAACAAATTACCTGCAGTAACTTCAAAAGATACACCTACATCTTGGGTTATAGGTACTGCTAAGTATACTTGTTTCCTTCAGGATACTGTCATACATACAGATACAGAAAGTAGTGATAGAAATGCGATAGAAAGTTTCATTACTAATTTTTGTAATCAGACTTTCTCTTCAGATAATTATGAGGAGTTTGCACTTTTGACAAGTCACACTACTGCCAGAGCTGACATTTGGTGGTTATGTGCTGATTTACGCATGTAAGTAAATTTCTCCTGTGTGAGATCAATAAAGTCTTATCTTATCTTATCTTATGCTATTCTGTCAAAAACATGGTCAGGTGTTTGCACGCCGATTATGTTGATTACTCCATTCACTATAGGTTCAGCAAATTTGTTAGACTTGAAACAAATTCAAGTATCATACAGGGGCAGCTCGAGGGATAAACATATCCATAAGAGGTCATTGTCGTACCCATCTCAACCTAAATTAGTGGGATCGTTTAATGAGGATATTTATCTTAGTGCGGTTAATACACCAGTTGGGGTTCCAGATCAGTTTAAAGCACAGAATGAAATTGCAGTTGGATTTACTTCAGTTTTGTTTGCAGGAGCAACTGCTACTAAAAATGCCATTTGGATAAATTATCTCTATTACAATCAGCAAAGGTTTATAAATCATACTATTGAAGCAATAGAGGGTATTGTGGAGCAACTTGGTCCAACCTCACTTATGGCTTGGCAAAATCGAATTGCCCTTGATATGTTGCTGGCCAAAGAATCGTCAGTGTGCAGCATGTTTGGAGCAGAATGTTGTACTTTTATACCCAATAATACTTCACCTGATGGAAGCATTGCTAAGGCTCTAAACAAACTTAAATCATTATCTGCTGAAATTGCTAAAAATTCTGGTATCTCTGAAGACTCCTGGACAAACTGGTTTTATAAACTGTTTGGACCATGGGGGCTACAATATTATCTATTGCTACTACAATGCTGACTGTGATCACTATTTTGATTATAATTGGATGCTGTATCATTCCTTGTCTTCGATCATTAGTAGAACGACTGATAGCTACTGCTTTAAAACAAAGATCTCCTACTTCCCAAATTTTGCTACTTTCTGTAGAATCTCCGGAATTTGTGGATTAAGTTTAGCTATGATTGCCCAGATTAAACTATCACTAAAATAAGGTCTAATTTTGGTCTCATATGGTGCTCCTTGTTTCTTATTCTGAAGTGTCCGAGAGTCATGTATTAATTTGTGTGGTGGTGTGAAATTTAAAAAGCTAAAGCTAAAATTAATATTTACTCTTTTGTTTTTGATTTTGTTGAAGCGATCACATGTTGCTATGTGATCGAAAGGGGGAATTGTGAGTTGTTTCGTTTTATAACAGTGTCTTGTTTTGTTTAAGTGAGAGACCTTTCACCTTGTCTCTTTTCTGGTCTTTCTAAGTGTGTGAAACTGCCCATTATTTTCCTGTCCAGTTGTCTTACATATGTTGTTTTATGGAGTTCCCAGGAAGCTAAAACTGTGGGAAGTTAATTTTATCACTGTTTACGGCAAGCAGATGTTTAAGCTAAAAGCCATGTGTTCAGTACATTTGTCTTCTCTTGGCTATATAAGAAGACGTTCTCTCTGTATCAAGTTGTGAGTAAGATGTAACCAGTGCCATGTAAACCAACTGAATTGACTTCGAATTAAACCCTGTGTGTCAGATCTCCGGCTGAAGTCTCCTGAATTCAATTCCCTACACCGCCCTGGTCCTGGGGACGTCCATTTGCTGCTGGATATGGGACTTCCTCACTAACAGGCCACAGGCGGTGAGGATCGGCAGCCACGTCTCCTCCACACGTGTCCTCAGCACTGGGGCACCCCAGGGCTGTGTTCTCAGCCCTCTCCTGTACTCCCTGTTCACCTATGACTGTACCGCCAGGCACAGCTCCAACATCATCCTCAAGTTTGCTGACGACACCACCATCCTAGGCCTCATCACCAACAACAATGAGAGCGCCTACAGAGACGAGGTGAAATCACTGACCAGCTGGTGTCAAAATAACCTCTCTCTGAATGTCAGCAAAACTAAGGAAATGATGGTGGACTTCAGGAGACAGCGTGTAGACCAGCATCCCCCCATCTCCATTTACAACGCTGAGGTGGAGCAGGTCAGCAGTTTTAAGTTCCTTGGGATACACATCACTGAGGATCTGTCCTGGACACTACATACAGACACTGTGGTTAAGAAAGCCCGACAAAGACTCTACTTCCTGAGGAAGTTGAGCAAGTTTGGTATGAACACCAGCATCCTCACAAACTTCTACAGGTGCACCATCGAGAGCCTGCTGACGGGCTGCATCACAGTGTGGTATGGGAACTGCACCGCTCAGACCCGCAAATAATAATAATAATAATACATTTTATTTGTTAGGCGCCTTTCAAGGCTCTCAAGGTCGCCGTACATCAAGCAATTAAATACATTAATTAAATAATACAGTACATAAAAACAAGATAAAACAAAATAAAAACAGTGTAGAAATACATTTTAAAAACAGATACAGATTAAAAGACAGTGCAGTTATGGTCAGAGTGGTCAGAGTGAGAAGGCCTCTCTAAACAGATGAGTTTTGAGTTGAGATTTGAAGTGTGAGAGTGAGTGTGTGTCGCGGAGAGCATGGGGGAGGGAGTTCCAGAGCTGGGGAGCAGAGCGGCTGAAGGCTCTGCTTCCCATAGTGACGAGACGGGCAGGAGGGACAGTGAGGTGCAGGGAGGAGGAGGAGCGGAGGGAGCGGGCAGGTGTGGAGATGTGGATGAGGTTCGACAGGTATGGAGGGGCGAGGTTGTGGATGGCTTTGTAGGTGAGGAGTATGATTTTGTAGTGAATGCGGTGTGTGATGGGGAGCCAGTGGAGCTGTTGCAGGACAGGTGTGATGTGGTGATGGGAGGGTGTGTGTGTGATAATGCGGGCGGGTGAGTTTTGGACCAGTTGGAGTTTATGGAGTGATTTTTGTGGGAGACCGAACAGGAGAGAGTTACAGTAGGCTAAACGGGAAGTGACCAGGCTATGGATGAGGATGGCGGTGGTGTGTGGGGTGAGTGAGGGACGGAGGCGGCGGATGTTTCTGAGGTGGAAGTAGGCGGACCGGGTGGTGTTGTTGATATGGGAGGTGAAGGAAAGTGTGCTGTCGAGGATGACACCCAGACTCTTTACCTGAGGGAGGGGGAGATAGAGGAGCCGTCGATGGATATGGAGAAAGGGTTTATTTTGCTTAGGGTGGATTTGGTGCCGATGAGGAGAAGTTCTGTTTTATTGCCGTTAAGTTTGAGGAAGTTTGAGGTGAACCAGGTTTGTATTTCAGTGAGACAGTTTGTCAGAGAGGAGGGTGGAAGTGTGGAGTTGGGTTTAGTGGAGATGTAGAGCTGGGTGTCATCCGCGTAGCAGTGAAAGTGGATGTGGTGTTTTCTAAAGATGGAACCAAGGGGGAGGAGATAGATTAAAAATAGAAGAGGACCGAGGACAGAACCCTGAGGAACACCTGACGTGACAGGGGAGGGCTGTGAGGTGAATGACTTGACCTGAATAAACTGGGAGCGGTGTGAGAGGTAGGAGTGGAACCAGGAGAGGGAGTACCAGAGATGCCGATGGAGGAAAGTCTGTCGAGGAGGATGGAGTGTGAAATGGTGTCAAATGCTGCACTGAGGTCTAGCAGGAGGAGGATGGAGAGTGAACCAGAATCAGCAGAGAGGAGGAGGTCATTGGTGATTTTCAGAAGGGCAGTTTCAGTGCTGTGGAGGGGACGGAAGCCAGATTGAAATTGTTCGTAGATGTTATTGGAGGAAAGATGGGTGTGGAGTTGGGCAGCAACAGTTTTCTCAAGAAGTTTGGAAATGAAGGGTAGGTTTGAAATAGGACGGAAGTTATTGAGGTCAGAGGGATCAGAACTGGGTTTTTTGAGTATTGGAGTGACTGCAGCGGTTTTGAGAGTGGAGGGAACAGTACCGGAAATGAGAGAGGAGTGAATGATATTAGTTATGAGGGGGGACAGTGCAGGGATGGAGGTTTTGATGAGGACTGTAGGGAGAGGATCTAGTTGACAGGTGGAGGATTTGGAGTTCTGAATGAGAGTGGAGATTTGGGAGATGGAGGGCAGGGTGAAAGAAGAAAGCAGGTGTGTTGGGGATACAGAAGATGAAACAGGTGGGTTTGAAACAGAGGGGTTAAGTTGCAGGTGGATCAGTTGAATTTTGGAGGTAAAGAAAGCAGCCAGGTTATTGCAGAATTCGGAGGAATAGAGGTGAGGTGGAAGTGAGTCCGGGGGTTTTGTGATCTGTGAGAGGAGTGAGAATAGTGTTTTTGAGTTTCCGTCATGTGAACTGATTAAATTAGAGTAGTATGTGGATCTTGCTGTGGATATGGACTGTTTGTAATGGAGGATGTGTGAGGTGAACATGTCTTTGTGTATGATGAGTCCGGTTTTCCTGTACAGTCTCTCCAGTCTGCGGCCTTGTGTTTTGAGGTGTCTGAGGGCGGGGGTGTACCAGGGTGCAGAGTGAGTGAATGAGACGGACCAGGTTTTGAGTGGGGCTACGGTGTTGAGTATTTGGTGGAGGTGTGTGTTGTAATGTGTGAGAAACTCATCTGTTGTAGAGAGGCCCTCAGCACTGGGGAGGTTATTGATGAGTGATGAGAAATGGTCCGGGTTAATGTCCTTGATGTTACGGAACTGTATAGTGCGGGGTGGGTTGGATTTTTTGAAGCACAGGTTGATGTCAAATGAAATTAGCAGGTGGTCAGAGAAGGGGATGTAGTGGGTTTGAAGGTCCAATGGGGTTATTCCAGTGCAGCATATTAAATCTGGTGCGAGCGGCAGAGGACATCACTGGCAGCAGTCTCCCCTCCATCCAGGACATTTACCACAGCAGGGGTCTGCGTAAGGCACGCAGCATCACTAAGGACCATACTCATCCGGCACAAGGACTCTTCCGTCTGCTACCCTCTGGTAGACGATACAGGAGCCTGCCAGCACGCACAAAAACACTCAAAGACAGATATTACCCCCAAGCTGTCAGACTACTGAACTCTGGATAATACTCTAAGTAATTTTATTAATTAATTAATTTATTAATCTATTTATTTATTTCATAAAGTATAAAAAGACATCAACATTTGTGATAACAATACAAAATATTGAATGAAAGGGAGCAGAAAGAAGAGTTATCTTATGTTATCTGCCCCCTCTTCCCCTTTCCAAACACCAACACCGATAGTGACTGTAAAACCTTTCCTCGTTACATTCCATTTCAATCACAATTATTAATAAATTGTAAACATAAAGCTTCATTTTCAAGTGTAACAATTTAGTTTTCTTTTTCATACATACACATTACATTGGATTTTATGTATTTTTAAAATGCCATTATTGTACTTGATTCTTTGATTTCTTTGTCAAGATTATTCCATAAATTAACTCCTTTCACAGCGACGCTTCGCTCCATAACCTTGGTTCTGAATTTAGGTTTTTTAAACATGTAGGTTCCCTTTAAATTGTATTGGCTTGTTCTCATCTCAAACAGTCTTTGAATATTTACAGGTAACACTCTGCACTTTGCTTTATACATGACTTTGAGGATACTTAATTCAACAATATCACACATTTTCAACACTTTAAGTTTAACAAATAATGGGTTGGATGGCTCTCTATAATGACTGTTGGTGATAATTCTCAAAGCCTTTTTCTGTAAAATAAATAATGGCTGTAGGTAAGTTTTACATGTCGGCCCCCAAATTTCCACACAGTACATCAGATATGGTGCGATTATGGAGTTATACAAGATTAATAATGCTGCACTGTTTAGTGAGAACTTTACTTTATGCATCACCGCAATTGCTTTAGCTATTTTGCTTTTAGTGTAATTTATATGAGATCTCCAGTTTAGTCCTTCATCAATCATGACTCCTAAAAATTTTGTTTCACTTACTCTCTTAATCTGTATCCCATCTATTTCTAATGATATGTCGCCTTTTTTATTTTTATCATTAAATAAAATGAAATTAGTTTTTTTAACATTAAGAATCAATCCATTTAAATCAAACCAATATTTTACTTTTTTTAGCTCTTCGTTTACTCTAATTATGACCTCTTTCATATCTTTTCCATGGTAAAATAATGTTGTATCATCAGCAAATAAAATTTTCCCAAGTTCAGATACATTAACAAAATCATTCATATATAAATTAAATAATTTGGGCCCAAGAATTTAGCCTTGGGGCTAAAACATTTGATACTATATCTTTCTGATTCTGTGTCATTAATTTGTACATATTGTTTTCTGTTTTCTAAATAACTCGCTATCCATTGATGAGCCACCCCTCGAATGCCATACTTGTTCATTTTCTTAAGTAGTCTTGAATGATTTATTACATCAAAAGCTTTTTGTAGGTCAATGAATATACTTAAGAAATAATTCCCATTGTCAATTTCAGATGCTATTTTTTCAGTTAGTTCCATTATTGCCATTGCGGTTGAATGTTTTGCCCTAAATCCATACTGGTTATCATTCAAGATGTTTTGTTTCTGTAAAAAACTATCAAGCCTTATTGCAAACACCTTTTCCAATATTTTTGAAAACAGTGGAAGCAGTGAGACTGGCCTATAGTTGCAGTGATACTGGCCTATAGTTATATAAAACACTAACAGTAATACAAAACTCTCAATAATACTGCACTAAACTACCTTTCATTATCATTCAATTCATTTTCAGAGCTTTTTCAGTGTAGGAAGCGCCGCCCGGCAGCTAGATATAAGCAGTGTCTAACCAGCACAATAACCAGAGCTGACGAAGCCTCTCGGATGAGCGGCGAAACGTTTTCAACCAAACAAACTTTGTCCAGTTGACAAATTAAACTTCTCCTTTTATCATGGATTCTACCTGGACGACTGAGGGACTTTTCACGTACCTTTCATTATGCATAATTAATGTTTACTGCTGCTGCTCTGTATGAATATATCATGTTTGTCACTACCTCACTGTAAATTACTGTTACCTGTGCAATAATCAGTGCAATAACCTATGTGCAATATTTATACCACACTATGTGCAATACGAAATCCACATGCAACACCTACACCACACCATATTATGTGCAATCTGTGAAATACTTACACCTTATTTGATCTTTGATTTAATCCTACCTGCACCTTGTACATTGTACCTTGTATTTTTTATTACATTTTATTACATATTTTATTATATTGTTTATTATATTGTTTACTTCTTCCCCTGCACTTTTGCAACACTTTTTTTTACCATGTACTATTATTGCATGTTATTAGTACTTCTGACTATCTCAGCGAGTCAACAGTTCTTCTGATCCTAAGCATTTCATTTCATTGTTGACCTTCTGTTGATTCTGCATATGACAAATAAACAATCTTGAATCTTGAATCTTGAATCTATTCCTGGCCTACATATGATTATTTTTGTGACATAATAGTGTGTAGAGACCAGCTAATTGGTACTACTACTACTCACACGCATCCCGTCATAGGACGAGCATACCGCTCTGAAATTGCCACCTTTAACACATCGAAAATAAAGTCTAATGAATTTGTATATTTATCTACAGGCAGAGATGGACTGGGCGGTCTGGCATTTGGGCACATGCCAGAAGGGCCGTGGCCCTGACGATATTTATTTATTTATTTGACAGGGACAGTGTACATTAATGAACATTCCTGTAAATGTACCAGATTTAGCCAAGAGGCTAGTTTTCATCTACAGTCCCTGGACAGATGTTAGATTGTCAATCTAAGAAAAAAACAGGTTAAAACAATGTACATACACAATTATTTACACTATTTACATTCTTTCAGGCTCACTCATAGTGACAGTCATGCACACTTGGTAAAACATTAACAATACATACATACAACACATACACACACAAAACACACATACATCTGGCACCCCTCAGTAACACAACAAACAGGACAGAACAAAAAGGAAATTAATGTGTGCAGTGCTGATTTTCAATTAGCCACTTTTTTAAAAGAGTCTTAAAAGTGTGATATGATGGTTAGTCTCTGATATGTTTGGGAGGATTGTTCCATTGATGTGCTACATTGATGAAAAATGAGGACTGTCCAAAGGTGCTTTTCCTGAGTGGGATTATGCAGTCCCGAGATTTAGCCATAGTTTCGAGTAGATGAGGACGCCAGTGCGCATGTGCGGAGTGTGCTCTCAGCTCCCGGGACCCAAACATGAAACGCAAAGCTGTAAACTATGGCTAAATCTCGGATTACAGGCCACTTTTGATTCAAACGAAATCGTAGTAACTGGTGACTCTGAATTCGGACTGTCTGTGAGCGGTTTGAGAGGTATGATGCAATCCAATTTAAGCTGTTTGTTGAGAAGTTGAAGTGGGACAGTTTTGATAAAAGTATACAGTGATTCACAGTGTCAAAGGCTTTTTTTTAGATCAAGGAAAACAGCTCCTACCACGCCTCCTTTGTCCAGCAAGGCTTTGAGATTTTCCACAAAATAGCAGTTGGCACTCTCAGTTGAATATTTATGTCTGAAACCAAACTGCATAGGGTGAAGACCAGGTGGGGCTGTGACCAGGTGTGTGATGATTTGATTTGCAATTATTTTCTCTGCCACTTTAGATACGGATGAAAGAATACTGATTGGCCTGTAATTACTGATAGATAGGGGATCACCGCTCTTGAATATTGGAATGACCACTGCTGCTTTCCAACCATTAGGGAATGTGCCTTGGGAGATGAACTGATTAATTATTTTTGTTATGGGTTTGGTTAGAGTGGTACTGAGCTCCTTCAGCATGAGAGTATCCATTCCAAAAGCATCTTTTGTCTTTGATGGTTTAAAAGCATTAATGGCTTGCTGGACTTCAACTTCAGATACACTCTGGATGCTGAAAAGATTCTCAGTCTGAGCTGTTGGCCTCACAAGTGTACTATCTAGATTAAAGGACTTTGCGATTGTAGCTACCGAGTCAATAAAGTAGTTATTTAGAGTGTGTGCTATTTCCTTGGGATTGTTTGAGTTGTCCGTTTACCTTTATTTCCAGAATTTTACTTTTCTTTTGTTGTCCTGTGAGTTTCTTTAACTGATCCCAGGTTGCCTTGATGTTCCCTTTTGTATTTTCAATGATAGAAAGTAATCAGCTTGGGCCTTTTTTATAATCTTAACAACTTTGTTTCTTAATGACGTAAAAATCTGTCTGTCTGTTGATAACTTTGTTTTGAGTGCCGTTTTTAATGCGAGATCACGGTCTTTCATAAGTTGAATAATATTTGAATTAATCCAAGGAAGTGAGCTTTTGTTTTGTTTGAGGAAGAGGTCACTGTTATTATCGACATCTGTCTCCCTAAGGATAGTATCCCAATCCGTATTCTTAACTGCAGTTTTGAAAAGTTCTTTTTTGTGTTTGGGAATTCCAATAGTATTTGGTTTTCTAACATTTGTTCGAAGTCTTTTTTTATGGAGTTTTCTGGTCACAGTGTCAGGTTGTGGTCCGAGACATATTAAATGATTTAGTGATCCTCTCGGGCTGATTAGTAAAGATCAGGTCAATTTGGGTGCTGGTTGTGTTAGTTATTCTAGTTGGTCCATTTATTACTTGTTCAAGATCATATTTATCAGTTATAGCTTTAACATTTTTTCTTGCTTTCACATCCTCCCAGTTAGTGTTAAAATCTCCCATTATAATGATCTCTTTTTTTATCTTTACACACTTTTAATAGGGCTTCAAAATGTTCATAGAACCTGCTATCCGAGGATGGTGGTCTGTAAAGTACTATAATGGTGAAAGACATTTTTTGACACCACCCCCTTTGGCTCCTTGCCTATCTTTCCTAAAAATACTGTAACCAATATTTTTTTTAGGGCAGCTGATGGTGTATGAATGTGGAGCCATGTCTCCGAAATCCCTAGGAAATCCAGATTTGAGTTTTCTAGGAGATGAGTTATTTGATCCATTTTGGATAATGCTCCTTATGTTAAGATGTTCCCCTAGAAGTCCTGATGGTTTTGCGGTAGCATCCCAGATAGTCCGGGAGTGATTGACAGTTTTAAACAACGCCCATTTCCTGTGTTTTATTATCCCCGGATTAATACGTTTCCTGTTTATCAAAGCCTTAGTGATAGCCATTGAGTCAGCTCGGCTAGCAGTTTGATTTGATTGTGGTGCGTGGATTTTGGCTTGCCTTGCGTCCAACAATGAAGCCGTGATGGCGATCGCTGGCTCGTCCCCTTCGAAGCGTGGATCAAGTGATGCAGTGCTCGGGCCGGGTCCACACCACCTTCCCGCACGACCACCGCCACCTCCAGCCGCTGGGTCCCTCGAGAGACTCACTGCGGCGCCAGCCCCTTCCATGTGGACTGACGCCCGGACATCGGTCATGAGAGCAGCGGTACTCCATGGTTGAGGAGGATGCATAAGGTTAGCACTCGGTTCACAACACGGTGGCATAGTACAAGGGTAGCATACCTGTGGGACAGGGGTGTCGCGTGTACCTCCCGACTCTGCTAGCATGGCTACCTCCGATGTTTCAGTCTGATGCGGCCCAGGGCAGGGGTGTATATCTCCACTTAGCATTAAGCAGATGGTGATCAGAAGCATATTGTTGATGATTGGCTTATTGCCGAGGTTGTAAAAAACAATGTTTTTATTTCCCGGTGAGCAGCGGCATCACAGCACGCCGCGTTCATTCAACCGGAACCCGGAAGTTCTCAGCTCAGTTCACCACCACCGTAGGCCCGAAACTGCATTGCCTCGGCCCACCCGCTAGGTATTCGATTATTACATGCCTCCACCGTCTTAAAAATTCCGCCCTATTGCTATAATTGAAAGGACCCATGCGGTATTTATACCACTTACAACTACATATATATGACAGTGACGGTGGCACCGTGATGATGTGTTTAAGGTTTTACATTATTTTATTTTGCCGGGATATTTCTTCCTACGATGTTAAAAATGTGCTCAGTTTGAAATAAAACAAATATATCTGTATTTTGTATTTGTTTGCAACAATTGAAGTAAAGCACTGCCTTATGGGAAATTCCCCCCCGAGTTGCTACCAAGAATTGACCAATCACGGCACTAGTTGCTACCAAAAATTGCTGCTCGCATATGAAGTGGAAAACACTTTATACGGAAGACAATAGTTCAAAGTTCAAAGTTCAAAGTTCAAAGTCAGCTTTATTGTCAATTCTGCCATATGTGTTCAACATACAGTGAATCGAAATTTCGTTTCTCTCTGGCCAAGTAGTGCAAAAAGACAGTGTACAGAATACAACATGAAGACAAAACACAACAAAAACTATCTAAGACAGAGATCTAAAGTTAAAACTAAAGTCTACGGTCTAAAATCTTAAAACAGTGCAACATAATAAATAACCTATACTATATACAGATTTCCAAATTGTGCAGTGTGCATCAAAATGTGCAATGGAAGATACAGCAGTGAATTGGTCATGTGCAGTAGAATGTGCATAGGAGTTAAGATAAATAAAAATAAGTGTGCAACAGTAGTAACACTTATTTTTATTTATCTTAACTCCAATGCACCAATAGTAAACCTTTTCGAGGAAGTTAGTACAACACAACATTTAATCACTTTCATGAGAAATAGAATGGTGAAGATTGTGGTAGTGTGGTCAAGTTAGTCAAAGTAGAAGAGATAGACGGACAGTCGGATACTTAGCATTATAGTTTAGGAAAATGAATCGAGGAGGAGGCAGTAAACGACACAAGGGGGGAGTGATTGGGTTGCGGAGAAGAGCATTTATTAATGGCATGAAGGTAAGACACTTTTTATTTTTAATTATGGCTGGGTTGAGCATTGATTTCCATGATTTTAAGACAGTTGTTTAATGCGTGTGGCCCACTGTTTTGGTATTTTATTCTGCGCGGTTCTGTGCTGGCATGTTGTGGTTGTGGACTAAAGTCACGATTGATGGGTTAATCAGAGCGTAATGTATGGTATTGCAGGGGTCCATAAATGCTTAATGTATAAATGCTTCATTTAAGGAATACAGCCACCTGTCTTCTCAATTCCACCTCACGAGCAACAGTTTATTTGTTATAACAAATATGCATGCAGGACCAATTCTACGTGCAAAGATCTAGGTGCAGTTACGTCCTGTAACATCATTATTGGAGTAGATGCTTCTGTGCATCTTAAGTATCAGAGACAGGATGTTTGGTGGTGGTGTGGAGGCCCTGGTCTTAGGGGACACCTCCCCATGAATTGGGTAGGAGTTTGTGCTTATGTCTCACTAATTCAACCTGCCACAATAATCACCACCCAGGCTCATACTAACTTTACGCGCCGCCGACGATCAACCAGGCACACAGATCTTCCTGTTGCTCCTGACACCACCTACATTGATGCTATAGGTGTCCCTAGAGGTGTTCCGGATCAATTTAAACTGACTGACCAAATTGACACAGGATTTGAGAGCTTTCCAGTCATATCTGCTATCTTCCCTGTCACCCCTAATAAGAACGTAGATCACATAAATTACCTCCATTATCACCTACTACACCTTATCAACCTCACCACTAATATGGGTGCAGGTCTCTCTGAGGAATTACATGCTAACACCCTAGTTACAATGCAAACACGTATGGCAGTAGATATGTTACTTTTAGAAAGCACAGGAGTTTGTGATATGTTTGGAGATCAGTGTTGCACTCTTATTCCAAACAACACCTGTCCTGATGGTTCTGTGAGTCGTACTCTGTCTACACTCCACCTTATGTCCACCTGTATGCACGAAAGGTCAGGGGTGAACAGTCCCTTGACCCAGTGGTTTGACGACACTTTTGGTTCATGGGCTAAAGTTATCATACTTTTCATTACATCCTTAATTATTGTCATCTCATTATTCTTATTTTGTGGCTGCTGTTGTATCCCATTATGCCGCAACACTGTTGAACGTACTATGGAACGTGCTATAACCACTAAATTCGCTGATGTCCAGTATATGCAATTGCTTCTACGTGATGACTTCAATGAGGATGCAACTGTTTAAACTTTACCATTACCTATTATGACGTCATGTGTAAAAATCTTAATGAAGAGCACATGTATTGAAGTTCTGATAATGTGTAAATGTTTGTAATAAATTTGAACAACAGGAGGTAATTGTTAAAGAAATTATAAGATTATGTTCAAATATATTCCATTGTTAACTTATTATTGCAATCTTGTGCTTACTGGATAACATCCTTGACATGGTTAAATTTGTTAAACAGGATATGGAAATCAGCTGTAAAACCACTGTCGGTCTGACTCACACTCATGATACAATGTGTCCCAGGAAGATAAGCCTCTGATTCCTCATATCTTGTTTCAGTCACAAACTGTGTCCACTCCTATGCTTTGTGCGATTGTAGTGGGTTTTCTAAAAAGTTCACTGAGGCCGAGTTACGCAATTAAATGATATTTATTCAAAAATAGTGCACGCAAATACAAATTACAAAATCTTATAGTATAGTGAGCTTATATGAGAACTTCTAGAAGAATAGACGCATTGAGACAGATAGGACAAGGTCTGACCTTCTCTGACCCGGGATGGAGAAAAATCAGCCCAGAACTCTTTCCCCCTACAGTTTTATCCCTCAAGCCCTTCGTCACTTCAGGCCCATATTTGGAATGGCTTCTGGCTCCTCGCCTTTGGTTTCATAACTTGTTACTTAGTTATCAAAACATCTCTTAAACAGACCAGGTCAGCTTGACATTGTAACTATTTTAAATTGCCCTGTTTCCAGTAATTGTTATTGTTCTGGCCAGGTTCAGAAGAAGTCAGATCTCAGACTTCCTGTCTCCATAGTGATTACATAACACATCTGGTGTATACAGAATTCCACAACACGATCTATGTGTCATGTGATTAACTCAATAAAAGCTGAAGCGGCACTCTCATTCTGGGGAGACATTGGTGAACTGACTCAGAGGTGCTGTCAGTCTCTGTGGTCCCCCCTTGTGCGCAAGTAAAACTTTAACTTGGTGTCACTGGTTCTTTTAGTAATACTGTGGCAGTATTGAATCTGTGATCTAACTCTAACAATAACCAATTCAAGGTCTAGGCAAAAACACAAAAATTGCAGCAAATTTGTATGTGGACTAAAGCTGATTCACTTTAGAACCACTAGAGTGCACTCATGTACTACTTTCGTTTTAGTAAGTCACGGCTGCTCCAGATAAACCACTTATGTGTCAAGGGTTATAAAAATAAATTGATAGACATTTGAGACAGACACTTAATTCAGGCCTCATATTTATTGAAAATACATTTCACAAACAATGTGAAAATGTGTGGTTTAAAGGGATAGTTGTTTTTTTATGTGAATCTGTATGGCATCCCTTTCAGTGTCGTGCATTAACACTGACTTATCGCTGACAGTGAGTGCGTGCACATGGTAGGATCGGATTGGGATTGGATTGGATTTCTCCCGTTACTCGGCGGGTGGTCTGTCGTCCAATCTGAGTGCACATGAAGCTCGCGCAATCGGATTCAGGTTAGTGACCTGGCCGGGTGATGACACAAAACACAACACAACTATCTGACGTTCGAGGAGTTTGACGGAGCAGCATTGGTGTACGTGTTGTGCATTTTGCAGAATTTGGTTGTTCGTATGAAGGAAAAAACAGCATTTTTGGTTTCGTTAATACGACACGAACTGTGTCGTCGGCGTTTGTTATTACAAGCAATCGAGGACAACGAAAATTACGAGGATTGGGACCGTTCGGGCACCTATACCGCACACCATTGTTTTAATCATGTTCTGCCTTTTTGTTTTTTGTTGCTTGCATCTTTTGTGCCACAAATAAAGGCATTAAATTTGTAGCTATGGGTTTATTGTTTATTTATGTAACGTCTGGGGTAGTGAAATTACACAATAACACTTTCATTTTGTATGTCTTTGTAATGCTTAGCTTTAATTCTGTAGTCTCTTCCACTCAGAGTGCCCTGTGCATTATTTCAAAAGTTCAAAACTCCATGCACAGCTTCCAGGTGCTGGTAACAACAGGAACATTGAATAATTCCAGAAAAGACGAAATTTACCGCACACTCGCTTGACTTTACTCATATTCCTTTATTGGGCTAAGAGCAAACAACGTGATTCTACCTGATGATGCTGTAAAAGCGAAACGCGTTGTTCACGCTAAGCCCAATAAAGGAATATGAGTAAAGTCAAACGAGTGTGCGGTAAATTTCTTCTTTTCTGGAATTGCCCTGTGCGTTATGTTCATAGTCCTGAAATGGTGGAAGATGGGGCTTGTTGGTGCCGTGAAGGAACACTGTCCTGAACCATCTGGTTGTGGGGTGGATGACAGCTGCCGACTGTGGGAAGAACTCTTCCAGTATTTTGCAGTGCGGGCAAGTTGTACGGTCTTGACCGCTCTCCCGTTGTTCTTCTCGGCTGTGGAATATGCTGCCCTGGCATTTTTCTATTTGATTTTGATTTGCTCAGGCATCCGAACAAACCCTGCCTGCTCCATCTGCAACGCTATCTTCTGATGAAGACTAGCTTTTCTTGTCTGCCGTCCGTCCATAAATTTAAAAATGTTTAGCTCACGCACCTGGTGCAGCATGAACTCCATTTCTTCATCTGTCTAGTAGCTTGTTGACTTATGATGCCGTCGGCACCCCCTACCACTCCTAAAACTTCCGGGTGAAATTCCTGAAATTCCTGGTACGCACATGCGCAGTACGCCAATCCGATCCGAGATCGTGCACATGGCGATGCCAAGTGGATTGCTATCAGCCTAAGCCAGGGGTTCCACTTGGATTGGGGAAACCAATCCCAATCCAATCCGTTGCCTGTGCACATGCAACCGATACGATCCCAATCCATTTGCAATCGGTTTGGACTTTTCCATGTGAACGCAGTGAGAGTCCTTAGAGCCGAATTCTGCCCCGGTTCTGGAGCTGACGAAAGTAGTTCCTGCAAGTTAGCAGGGACATTTACGAAAGCTTGTTTTTCTTCTCAAAACAATATTTGTCCAAAAAGTGATATATTTGCGTCACATTGCAACTTACAAGTGAACAGGCTAATAATACAAATAGGCGCAGTGATACGAATCGACTGAAAATAGCACCAAGCGATCATGACTTCTGACTTTTTTGTGACGAAAATATATCAGTTTTTGGACAAATATTGTTTTGAGAAGAAAAACAAGCTTTATTAAATGTCCCCGCTAACTTGCCAGAACTACTTTCGTCAGCTCCAAAACCGGGGCAGAATTCGGCTCTGAAGACACTGTCAGGGGTAAGTCAGTGTTAATGCACGACACTGCTGAAGGGGATGCCATACAGATTCACATAAAAAAAAACGAACTAACCCTTTAACAATGGTTTATGCATAAGATTATCTGATTCGAGCCTAATATTCATCTCCTTCCTCATCGCCTTCTCCAACTGTAGAATCGAGGCCCACCTCTTCATAATCCTTCTCCAGAGCAGCCATGTCCTCTCTGGCCTCGGAGAACTCGCCCTCTTCCATACCCTCTCCCACGTACCAGTGCACAAAGGCCCTCTTGGCGTACATCAGGTCAAACTTGTGGTCGAGACGTGCCCAGGCCTCTGCTATAGCTGTGGTGTTACTCAGCATGCATACGGCCCTCTGCACCTTGGCCAGGTCTCCTCCAGGGACCACAGTGGGCGGCTGGTAGTTGATGCCCACCTTGAATCCAGTAGGACACCAATCCACAAACTGGATGGTGCGCTTGGTCTTGATGGTGGCGATGGCGGAGTTCACATCCTTGGGCACGACGTCACCACGATACAGAAGACAGCAGGCCATGTATTTACCATGACGAGGATCACATTTCACCATCTGGTTAGAAGGCTCAAAGCAGGCATTGGTAATTTCTGCTACACTTAGCTGCTCATGGTAGGCCTTCTCAGCCGAGATGACCGGGGCGTAGGTGGCCAGAGGGAAGTGGATACGAGGGTAAGGCACCAGGTTGGTCTGGAACTCTGTCAGATCCACGTTGAGAGCTCCGTCGAAACGCAGAGAGGCTGTGATGGAGGAGACGATCTGACTAATGAGCCTGTTGAGGTTGGTGTAGGTGGGGCGTTCGATGTCCAGGCTCCTGCGGCAGATGTCGTAGATGGCCTCATTGTCCACCATGACGGCACAGTCGGAGTTCTCCAGGGTGGTGTGGGTGGTCAGGATGGAGTTGTAGGGCTCCACCACAGCAGTGGAGACCTGGGGGGCGGGGTAGATTGAGAATTCCAGCTTAGACTTCTTGCCGTAGTCGACAGAGAGACGCTCCATGAGCAGAGAGGTGAAACCGGAGCCGGTGCCTCCTCCAAAGCTGTGGAACACCAGGAAGCCCTGCAGCCCCGTGCACTGGTCGGCCTGTGGACACACAGCGTTTAAAGACGAGCTCACAGTGACACACACACACTCAGCCTTCACACGCCTCTCACCAGTCTGCGGATCCTGTCCAGCACCAGGTCGATCATCTCTTTGCCGACGGTGTAGTGACCGCGAGCATAGTTGTTGGCAGCGTCCTCCTTCCCGGTGATCAGCTGCTCTGGGTGGAACAGCTGTCGGTAGCTTCCACTGCGGACCTCATCTGTGAGGAGTAGAAACCATTACAATTATTCAAGAGCAGACGTTGAATAAGCCTCAAGCGTGACACTGAGCTTTAGGGAAAACTAAAGATACTAATGCAGCTGCAGTGCAGCAATAACAGGTAAAACCTGTGCTCATGGTTTGTAATGTAGTCACTGCACGAGACTCATCTCAGTGGAGACAAGTTTAACGCCATACTGTGGGACATGCTGGCAATGGAGAAATGTTTCCATGGAGACAAGTGGTGGTGTGCCCTTCAAACAAGCTAGTGCACCATCCATCCATCTTCTTCAGCTTTTTCCATTTCTGGGTCGCGGGGCAGCAGTCCAAGCAGATCTGCTGCCCAGAATACAATACACCAGCCCCCATGAATCCTCCCGCGGGTGGAGGGTCCATGGGAGGATCATAGTGACCTTTAAGATCAATTACTGTAAGCAGTTCAAAATCTCAACTTTGTCTTACACACGCATCTCTACTAATGTAATACATATATATATTATATGTTCATTATGTGCACTGTCCCTTTCAAATAAATAAATAAATAAATAAAGCACTTCCATTACAAACCAATAACAGTGGCCTCCAGGTCCACAAACACTGTTCTGGGCACATGTTTGCCAGCCCCAGTCTCGCTGAAGAAGGTGTTGAAGGAATCGTCTCCTCCTCCCAGAGTCTTGTCACTGGGCATCTGTCCATCGGGCTGGATGCCATGCTCCAGACAGTATAGTTCCCAGCAGGCATTCCCGATCTGCACTCCGGCCTGACCCACATGGATAGAGAGGCACTCACGCTGAGGAGGAAAAACAAATGCTTAGGTTAGAAAGAGCAAAGTACACAACTTTCCTTGAGCAGCCATCAAAATTGCCAAGAAGCTACCAAGATGCAAATTGTAACTATTTCCAAAAAGTCAGAGTTCACAACTTCCAAGATTAGTAAAATGTACTGAAACCTATTGAAAATTACTACAATTCAGGGGCGGCACCACACATTTTTAGTTAGAGTTGTTTTGGGGGTGCCAAATTCTTAAATGGGGGTACACTTTAACATGTCAATTTAGAGCTTTTTATGGTTGCAAATGCCGACCTCCCAAACCATGTTTGCATTGTAAACCCCTGAAGTAATTTATAATATAGAGTTCTTGTAGTCTCATTTTGAACACTATGTGGTTGCCATTTGAACATTTTTACATCAAGAGTGAATGTCCTATGAAAACAGCAAAAATATTTGGGGTATATGGGGGATCATTGGCCATTCTAGTGTAGGCTAGTGCGCCCCTTGCAAGGCCAAGCCTATGCACAAGTAAAAACTGAAAAAAAAACTCGCTACTTATTTCAGAGTTTATTGTAACAATCAGTGATGTTTTCCTTTTTAATTAAGGACTCAAGTTGCTGGATAGCAATTTCTGTCTAGATCTAGGTAGTTATGCATCTGATTCAATACAATAGACTAGTGGCCCTGGAACATCTCACACCAGACATCACCTTGTTAAATATGGATGCACGGCTTATCTGGCTTCTCAGATACCACCACAACTTCTCATCTCATTGTGGCCATAGCAGCTTGTCAAAGCCTGACCACGTCAGATCTCAGAAACTAAGCAGGGCCTCAGTGTGGAGTGAACGGATAATGATCTGTAAAGGGTCTTTGTGACACATGTCTGTGAAAAGCGCTATATAAATAAAAAATAAAATAAAAATAAAAACCACAAAACACTAATCTGATATACTGTATATTACCAAAGCCCACAATTGCCTATTTAAGGTTAATAACGTCTAAAATGGAAGAGATCCTGATTAGTAAAAGTAGTCCAAGTGCCATCAGTAAAACATGTACCACAGTTTGAGAACCACTGCAACAGGTGAGGTCATATCAATAAGGTAAGAGCAAAATGTGAAGCTTACCTATCGTACAGGGGAGGAGTCGGCTCTAATGGAATCTGGCGGTAAACAGAGCCTGTGCCCGATGCTTTATATACGGTCTATGGTCCTGTGCGTAATTTCATAAGGCGCACTGACCACGGCTAATTGGGTCAACACACGTAATCAGGCCAGGAATCGATTCACTAGATCCCTGACATGATTAATGTTGGAAGGGAAGTACTTTTATGTATTTATTGTGAAGTAAAATTTTGCAAGTTAAGGATTTGTAGACAAAAGCGGTCAGCTGTGACCTAGATATAAATGTTAAGATTGTCCATTTGAATGAGTGAAAGAACCGGTTTGGACTAGTACTTAAACAATGTGCGCCAAGGACAATGTTTGGCGTTAACAGAAAATTTAACAAATATTTAGAAATACTCACCATGATTAGTCGATAAAGATGAAAACAAAGATATGAAAATAAAAAGAGCAACAAATGTTAACTTTAGGCCGATGGGTGCAAACGCATAGCAAAACCGAAAACGTGCTGCAAATAGATAAACGATGCAAAGCTCAAAACGATCAAAACCAGAAAACACCTGCAAATAAAAAAACTATGCAAAATCACCACAACACAACGGAAGTGCTCCAAACCTGAAGAAGGTGCTCTCAGTGTATCATTGATCAAAGATCAATAACAATAAAGCTGACTTTGATCTTTGATCTACTGGTTTTCATTGTTTTGAGCTTTGCATCGTTTATCTATTTGCAGCACGTTTTCGGTTTTGCCACGCGTTTGTACCACTTGGCCACCGCAGTTTTTTGCTCAGAGGAACCATGTCTGCGGAGGACACGGAGCAGGACATCGCGCAGGGACACGCTCCAGCCGTGGCGCTTAAAGCTTTTCTCCTGAAGTCCAGCACCAAGACCAACACCAACCTGTGAGCCATCCTGTCAATTCAATCTTAGCTTATTTATCTAGATAATCAGAATTTTCACCAGCTTAAGGTTTGTTTGTCCAAACTAGTTCATTCTCAGACATTTTAGGAATGTAACTTACGCAGATTCGTGCATCAGATATCGATCCAATCCAATCCACAATACAGCACATTCTAAAAACAAGCTGCAAAAACAAATGAAAACAGTAAAAGAGAGTAAATACTAATAGATAAAAACAATAAATAAAAGGCACTGGAACACGTAAAGCTACAACTTGTTAAAACTATAAAATGAATAAAAATCTAATTAAAATAAAATAAAACTAAATAAAAAACACAGAGGACCACACAACTCATGCAGTGTTTAAAGCCAGAGAATAAAACACGTGTTTGGATGTGTCTGTGAGTGGGTCTGGATATCAGTTTGATAACATTTTGGTTGATAATTAACAAATAAAATAAAATAATGTGTTAAAATAAAGCTTTAAGGTCTAACTTAAGTCACAGAGCTGCAGACAGAGAAGTGTCTCCAGTTAGCATCACAGCACGCCCCAAGGGAATCTTGATGACATCTGCTGCAAAGTATCAATATCAAGGGAAAAGTACAGGTATCTTTATGGGTTATGACGACTTAATCAGGCGATGAAGAATTGACTTTCCACATTTGTAAACAGGACGGGGGTGTGTTTGTTCATTAAAAGTCTAATGTCTTGGTTCGTTAATCTTTAGTTTTATCTGCGCTGTGTTATTTGAGTGCTCCGCCGGCTGAAGGAAGGACCAAAAACCTAGCTGTACATTTACTGGTGGTTCTGCACAAATACAAGAAAATAAAAAGTCCCGTTAGCAAGAAAACACAAGAAGAACACTGAATACTCTGAACTCACTAAAGACATAAAAAAACTTTCTATTACTTTATTTATTTATTTTGGGCAAGTAAGCAACTTATATTCTTTTACATACATATGACAAAGTCCATGTATGTCAGTCGTCCATGTAGAATCCATGGTAAAGGGAGAAATTCAATTTGTCAACTGGACAAAGTTTATTTGGTGGAAAACGTTTCGCAGCTCATCCGAGCTGCTTTGTCAGTTCTGTTTCGAGTGCTGGTGGACACTGCTTATATCTAGCTGCACCTCTCAGGTAACGCTGGGTTAACCTGGCTGCCCTTTGCCCTGGTTCCCGTGTTTTCTTCTGTAAAACTTTGGGATTAAGTTGCTCCTGTCGACATCTAAGGTTAAAGCTTTGGCCTCATATCCAGGCACTCCACCCACACACTGGTATTGTTATGTTGATGATACTTTTTTAAGAAATTGAAGATTTGGAACCTTTTACTGCATATATCAATTCTGTAGATCCGAACATCAAATCCACCTGTGAAGATGCCAAGGATAACACATTGGCTTTCTTAGATTGTGCAGTAACGATAGGAGGAGACCGGCGACTCCAAGTAGAAGTCTTCAGGAACCCCACACACACAGACCAATACCTGCTTTTTGATTCACACCACCCACTGCAGCACAAACTGGGAGTTATTCGGACATTACAACACAGGGCCCAAGTGGTTCCCACAAGCACAGAGGGAAAGGAGAAAGAAGAACAACACGTGCAGAAAGCCCTCTCTATTTGTGGATATCCTAAATGGGCTTTCAACAAAATCAAGAGAGACAAGGACAAGAAACAAGACAACAGAGAATCAGAACCCAGGAGGAAAGGGGGAAACTATCCCTTACCTGGCCGGCGTGTCGGAAAAACTACAGAGGATTTTCAGACAATATGAAATCCCAGTTTATTTCAAACTCACAAACACTTTAAGACAGAAACTGGTCCACCCAAAGGACAAAACACCGAGCCACAAACAAAGTAATGTGGTCTACTCCATTCAGTGTAGTGAAGACTGCAGTGAGCGCTACACTGGAGAAACAAAACAGCCACTTCACAAGAGGATGTACCAACACAGACGGGCGTGCCAGAGTGGACCGTCATCTGCCGTACATCTTCACCTAGAAGCCACGGGCCATTCTTTTGAGGACAGTGAGGTTCAGATCTTAGCCAGGGAAAAGAACTGGTTGAGAGGGGGGTTAAAGAGGCTATTTTTGTCAAAAAAGAGAATCCTTCTTTAAACAGGAATGGAGGGGTCAGACACAATCTCTCTCCCATCTATAATTCCATTCTCAAACCTAAATCAAAACAAAGGAAACAAGGGGGCTAGCCAGGTCAGGGCCAGAGGTGTGAAAATACCCATTATGGCCCTGAATGGGTATGCTAAACTATACGCCAGACAGAAAGTGTAAAACAAAGAGGTGATAGTTTCATAGTAATTTCATTATAGTTAGCTCCTCCCTGCAGCTAGATTTAAGCAGTGTCCATCATCACTCTAACCAGAACTGACGAAGCAGCTGCGAAACGTTTTCGACCAAATAAACTTTGTCCAGTTGACAAATTGAATTTCTCCCTTTACTATGATCATAACAGAAATAACAAAAAAAAAAAAAACGGAGTGGAAGAAGAAAACTTATTTAATCCCACTCCCTCTCCTAACTTTTCTACTTTTCTACATGGTTCACATTATACATGAAGCAATGAAGCAACTTTATTGATCTCACACAGGAGAAATTCTTCTCTGCATTTAACCCATCCTGTTATTAGGAGCAGTGGGCAGCACATTACTGCGCCCGGGGACCATCTCCATCATCTTCTTGCTTCGGTTTGGTCAGGACCTAAGCTGGAGGATTTTACCTGGAACATGTTTTGGGTTGGTGGGGGAAACCGGAGTGCCCGGAGGAAACCCACACAGACACGGGGAGAACATGCAAACTCCACACAGAAAGGCCCAGGCGACCCGGGGATCGAACCCCGAACCGATTAGTAGTAAACGATTAGTAATGATTTTTTTTTTCTGCGGACACTGGTCGCCCCCATGACAGAAGTACATCAAGGCCAGTTGTGACGTGGGCCATCCTCCTGTGGACCCACCATTCACGGGAGGATCCATGGGGGCTGGTGCATTGTGTTCTGGGCAGCAGATCTGCTTGGACTGCTGCCCCTGTGACCCAGAAATGGAAAAAGCGGAAGAAGATGGATAGATGGATAGTAATGATGTTTTATACTTTTCAGTGCCTAAATACCAAAATAATATGACTACATTATTATATTCATTATATTATGAGTTAAAATTAAAGATTTGGTGAAGTTCACAAATAAAAATAAAAGTAAATTTTTCCTTGGGTACACAAACATAGTAATAACTTTAGTTTAGTTTAGTTTTGTTTTGTTTTGAACTTGGCATTACTTTTTTTTTACAGCAAAATACATGCCTTGACTTGTAAGAATTAGTAAAGGCATTGACATTTTTTTTTTGTTATGCCTGACAAAGTAACAATGAAATAAATGTAAATGCTTCATAAAAATACAACTCTCTAAAATATTTTCCTCTTAATTGCCTTCTTCTAAAAAAAAAGGCAAAAAAAAAAATTACCCTTGTGGATCAATAAAGTTTGTCTAAGGCTGTCGTCCGGTGTTGCAGGTATGACCACTTGACCGCGGTGCTGTTGAAGATCCTGGATGAGCGCCCCCGGGATGCGTTAGACGTGTTCGAGGACATCAGCAGAGACGTGAAGCGCTCTCAGTTCGTGTACAAACAGAGCACCCTGAGGGACCTGAAAGGACAGAACCCTACGGAGACACTCGCCGAACAACAGAGAGTGCTGTTCAACACCCAGGACGAGCACAGACTGGAGGACGAGCCGGTAACTACAGCCCTTAGACCGGAATATCGAGGAATTATTCTGGAACCAAATTAAAAAGTTAACACAATCAAATTTAAAATGGTCGATTTCAGATACATCAGAAACCCTGATTCAACCCAAAAGAAAAAAAACTCGAGCTGAGGTCCTGACCAAAGCCAAGCAATAAGATCATGGACATGGTCCCTGGGCGCCTGAAAGATGTCCTGCCCACTGCTCCTGAGCGATGGGTTAAATCCAGAGAAATAATTTTCTTACAGGGATAAATAAGAAGGATAATAGAAATAAATACTGTGATAAAAGGAGAAATTCAATTTGTCAACTGGACAAAGTTTATTTGGTCGAAAACGTTTCGCCGCTCATCCGAGAGGCTTCGTCAATTCTGGTTAGAGTGCTGAAGGACCCTGCTTATATCTCGCTGCAGGGAGGAGCTCACTACAATGAAATTATTCTGAAACTATCTCGCCTATTTGTTTTTGAGTTTCTGTCTTTTGTTTCTCTGGCGTCTAGTTTAGCATACCTATTCAACCCCTACACGATTGTTTTTCACACCTCTGGCCCTGACCTGGCTAGCCCTATTGTTTCTTTTGTTTGTTTGATCTAGGTTTAAGAATGGAATTATAGATGGGAGACAAATTATGTCTGACTCCACCATTTCTGTTTAAAGAAGGATTCTCTTTTTTGACAAAAATAGCCTCTTTAACTCCCCTCTCAAATCAATTCTTTTCCCTGGCCAAGATCTGAACCTGGTTCCCACAAGCACAGAGGGTAAGGAGAAAGAAGAACAACATGTGCAGGAAGCCCTCTCTGTTTGTGGATATCCTAAATGGGCGTTCAACAAAACCAAGAGAGACAAGGACAAGAAACAAGACAACAGAGAATCCGAACCCAGGAGGAAAGGGGTAGCGATTCCTTACCTGGCCGGCGTTTCTGAAAAACTACAGAGGATTTTGAGACAATATGAAATCCCAGTTTATTTCAAACCCACAAACACTTTAATCTGCCGTACATCTTAACCTAGAAGCCAAGGGCCATTCTTTTGAGGACAGTGAGGTTTAGATCTTAGCCAGGGAAAAGAATTGGTTTGAGAGGGGAGTTAAAGAGGCTATTTTTGTCAAAAAAGAGAATCCTTCTTTAAACAGAAATGGTGGAGTCAGACATAATTTGTCTCCCATCTATAATTCCATTCTTAAGCCTAGATCAAGCAAACAAAAGAAACAATAGGGCTAGCCAGGTCAGGGCCAGAGGTGTGAAAAACAGTCGTGTAGGGGTTGAATAGGTATGCTAAACTAGACGCCAGAGAAACAAAAGACAGAAACTCAAAAACAAATAGGCGAAATAGTTTCAGAATAATTTCAGTGTAGTTAGCTCCTCCCTGCAGCGAGATATAAGCAGTGTCCTTCAGCACTCTAACCAGAACTGACGAAGCCTCTCGGATGAGCGGCGAAATGTTTTCAACCAAATAAACTTTGTCCAGTTGACAAATTGAATTTCTCCTTTTATCATGGATTCTACCTGGACGACTGAGGGATTCTTCATGCATCTTAAGAAATAAATACTAGTGCTCTCAGGCGAATAAATAAATTAATCTAATTAATTATAGGATTTGTAATGAATTAATGTAATTAATCACATTTTAAGAGTGTGAGAGAGAGAGAAACCACTTTGCGATTGATTTCGTCAGTTTTCATGTGTTCACTGCTCATTCGTTTTCCACATTCTGCGAGCGTGGTTTGGTGGTTTGTTGGTTTGGTGGTTTGGTGAAGTAGGCTGACACTCGCTCTATCACCAGTAACGATAGAACTTGTCCGGATGTGTTTATCGTTCAAATGATCCGTCAGGCTGGAGCAGCTTCGGGGATCGGAAAATTCTTTTTGACAAAAATTACAAATCGTGGCGTTCTTTGTTCTTTTTATTTAAAAAACTTGCTGTTCAAAGGCCCTAGCAGCGATTTGCTCACCGCACACCAAATTAAAAATGCGCATTGATTTGCCACTCATAATTAATTGCGTTTCATTACGGGTTTTTTTTATAATTGGGTTTTATAACGCGTTAATTTGCAGTGTAATTAATTAATCTTATTAATGCGTTAAACTGACAGCCATAATAAATACAAATATTCAAAAGATATTTATTAATTTTCTTCCGCTTAATCCGGTCCGGGTCGTGGGAACAGCAGTCCAAACAGGTCTGCAGATCACAATGCACCAGCCCCCATGGATCCTCCTGCAGGTGGTGGGTCCACGGGAGGACGGCCCCACGTCGCTCCTTCGGGCAACCGGCCTTGATGCACTTCTGTCATGAGGCTCTCTACCAGTGTACCAGACACCCCCCCAAAAAAAGATTTGGAGAACTTCCTATTTTCTGATCTATGTTCTGAAGTTGTATCTGATATGAGACAAAATAGACTTTTGTTCTCTTTATGTCAATGTTGTTACCTCCTCAAAAACAGACCTGGAGTTGCGATTTGTGTTTTGTTTCATTCACATAAGTTTAAAGGAATATTAACGTTTTTTTACAATCTGAACCTTATTTTGGTAATAAAATTTGGTAAGTTGTTTTACTCACCCATAGCACTTTGGTGTCATTTGGAGCAGTTTCAGAGATGTTGTAGTTTAGCGATATCTGTTAACGTGAGTGCTCGGGTGCAGGCGATTGCAGTCACCAAATAACACAAACTTTATCACTTTTCAAATTACAGAAGCTCAATGTCTTAGTCTACACTTTCGTTTGAGTCAAAAGTGGCATTTAGCCATAGTTTGGAGTAGATGAGGAGGACAGTCGCATGTGCTCAGTCACAGCTGATTTCACTCTCGGGACCCAAACATGAAAGGCAAAGCTGTAAGACGTTTGGACCATCGTGTTTGCAGAACCCACTTCAGTCAGGACCATTTTTTACCAGCAAAGGAAAAGAAAGAAGGCCAGTGGATTCAGTGAACGATTTTGGGAAATAATGCGATACCGATGGCTGTTCTCTGGTGTGCTGCTCCTAAAACTGTCTCCACTTCCTTCTTTCTAATACCTCCTCATCCGTATACTCAAAACGATAGGGACGGCCATCATACTCAAATAAGTCCTCTTCAGTCTCAAAGTCCGAATCTTCTGCCATGTGTCGCTCGCAACACAAAAGTTATGAGTGTCTTCTTATCTGCAAATCAGCTGTGACTGAGCGCATGCGCACTGGCCTCCTCATCTACTCGAATCTTTGGATAAATCTCAGATTAGAGGCACTTTTGACTCAAACGAAAGTGTAGACTAAGACATTAAGTAATTTGAAAAGTGATAAAGTTTGTGTTATTTAATGACTGCAGTCGCCTGCCCCAAGCACTCACGTTAACAGATGTCGCTAAACTACAACATCTACGAAACTGCTCCAAATGACACCAAAGTGCTATGGGTGAGTAAAACAACTTGTTTTATTACCAAAATAAGGTTCAGATTGTAAAAAATCATTAATATTCCTGTAAGACACAAACCCTGCAAATTTAGATTTAGACTGAGTTCTCTCAAACACAAAACGATCTGTTCACATGTCATGTGGTCAAATGTACGCAGACGACACGGTCCTGTTTGTTCAAGGCTCATCAAAAACAGAAGTTGCAAACAAACTCACAAACGCAATGGTTAAAGTTACCACATGGCTGAACCAATGTTGTCTTCAACTAAATGTGTCCAAAACAGTTGGTATGTATTTCACTAAAACGGTTAACTCTACTGCTCACCCTGACATATTAGTATCTGGAAAAAAACTACAAATTGTTGAAGAATATAAGTACCTTGGAATCATTATAGACTCACACCTCAATTTTAAGTCACACGTTTCACAAACCATCAAAAGGATCAAATTCAATCTATCAAACTTCAGATTTATTCGAAATTCAATGTCCACACAAGCAGCCAAGATTTACATGCACTCCATGATTTTTTCTCATCTGACATACTGCCTCACAAGTCTATCCCAGGCCAACCATACCACACTCACACCATTACAATCACTGTACAAGCAGACACTTAAAGTACTGGACAAGAAACCACGCCACTTTCATCATTGCAACATCCTGTCTAAATACAATCTTTTAAGTTTGGATCATCTCATTAAATTCACAGATACTTGCCTGGTTTATAAAATCCTCCATGGTCTTGCTCCTCCACCCCTTAGTGATTTTATTAGCTTAAGATCCAGCTCCAGTCGTGTCACCAGAGGTGCATCAAGAGGAGACTGTCTAATCCCATTTAGGAAGACAACATTCAGCCAATCAGCCTTTTCCATCAGAGCATCCAAAGAATGGAACAGCATCCCAACAATAATCAGGGAAAGCCCAACATACAGCTCATTTCGATCCCAGCTCAAACATTTTCTTTTAACAAACCAGACCTGTCAGCACTAAACTACTGCCGCTGCCATCTTGTGTTCACCCTTGCATGTTTTTTATTGTTTAATATTTTACTCTTTTTTGTATTAACGTTCTTTTAACTCTGTCTTGTATTGCTTTTATCCTGCATTTTCTTTTTAACTTGTGCCCCTTGTTTTGCCACTGTCACTGCTCATTTTACTGATTCTTATACTTTTAATTCTTGCCTGCAACTTTTACTACACTGTAAAATTTGATTATGTGTTAATTAATATGTATTTTATTGATGTATAACAATTATTGCACTTTTTCCAGGGAGCCATGTGTCCACCAGGCATCGGACAACAGATGAAAACTAGCCTTTTGGCTAATTCCGGCATGTTATACAGTAATTGTTGGTCAATATGCACTGTCCGTTATAAATAAATAAATAAATAAAATAAAAATACAGGAAGTGCTCTACTGTGTTTTTAAACTCCATACACCTTCACTAGAATCATCTGGATGATTTCAAACCTGGAATTGTCGATCTAGAACTAAAGGTAAACGGAGCTGTTCTTTTGAAAACTACCACTTCATGACATCACAAGGTGGAACAGAGCATTTTGAGCTTTGGAGATGTAAACAGACAAAGGATTACTCAAACATGTGAATGAAACAAAACACAACTCCAGGTCTGTTTTTGAGGAGGAAACAACATTCTAACATGACAAAGAGAACAAAAGTCACAACAAAAGTTTTGTCTCATATCAGACCTTTAAAATTACACTACTTAATTCATATATATTGCCTGAGTTTAGTGTTTAGTTTTTTGTTTTTTTGTTTTTTTGTAAATTCTTGTGTGATTTGCTGGTGCAGGTGGTACCCGGGCTGCAGAACCTGAGCGAGGTGGGCTTTTACCTGGAGCAGATGGGCGTGGGCCTGGGCCGTGAGGAGTTCCAGAGGGTGTTCCTGGCTCTGAAGCAGCTGGTGGACGCTTACGATCTGCCTCGCTGCCGATTCTGGGGGAAGATTCTGGGGACGGAGAGCAACTACATCATCGCAGAGGCCGATTACAGAGCGGGAGATGAGGAGGAGGGCATCGGAGAGAAAGAGAATGAGGAAAAAGAAGAGCAGAAGGTGAACGTACAACTAAAATAACACTAGAAAAGGTTCATAGTTAAGTTGACAGAGCAACTACTACTACTACTAAGTACAAATGTTAGGTACTTTACTTCAGTACATTTTAAAGTGGACGTATCAGATTTAGAATTTTAAATTTCTCACTTTGAATTTTTTTAACTGAAAAAAGATGTTTGGATTATTTTTTTATTATTTAATGTAATTTTAAGTGTTTAAAATTCAGTATAAACAAAACATCTTTTAAATTTTCAGCACATTCGAAAGTCAAAATTCAGAGTGTTAAATTCGCAATGAAAAAAACTGCAGATCCAAGATGCCAAGGCAGAAGCAATCGATCCTGTGTGATCCGCTTGAATTTAAAAACAAACAGGAAAGAGATAAGATAAGACAAGATCAGACTTTATTGATCTCACACAGGAGAAATTCACTTGCCACATTAGCTCCAGGAGTTAGAACAAGAAAAAGTTCATGCAGACAAGATAAGTAATAATAATAAAATAAGTAGATAAGAGAATATAGAAAAAAAACCTGCACGTTTACACTATATAGTAGAATTATACAGTCTGATGGTGGTGGGGATGAAGGATCTGCGGTAGCGCTCCTTCTTGCACTGGGGGTGTCTTAGTCGGCTGCTGAAGGAACTGCTCAGCTCCTCTACAGTCCGGTGCAGAGGGTGAGAGGTGTCGTCCATGATGGACGTGAATTTGTCCAGTACCCTCCTCTCAGCCACCTCCTCTACAGAGTCCAGAGGACAGCCCAGGACAGAGCTGGCCCTCCTGACCAGCTTATTAAGTCTCTTCCTGTCCCGCTCTGTGCTGCTCGGGGCCCAGCAGACGACAGCGTAGAGGAGAGCAGAGGCCACCACAGAGTCATAAAAAGTCTTGAGCAGAGGCCTGCTCACTCCAAAGGACCTCAGTCTCCTCAGGAGGTGGAGACAACTTTGGCCCTTCTTTGCAGTGAAATGGCGCAGTGAAGCGATCTGATTAGTCAAAATTCGCCTCATCAAAACCTCATCTCTTTTATTGGTTATGCCCACAGATGAGAACCATTAGGAAACAGCCTCTGTCCTCCTCACTCACACAGGATCGATTGCTTCTGCCTTAGCATCTTGGATCTTTGCTGTGACATTTTACACTCTGAATTTTGACTGTTGAATCTGACGGCTTGAAAATACTGTATTTGTGCTGAATATTTAAAAGGTTAAATTTTGAATTTGAAACAGTACACTTAAAAGTTCAGCAACTAAAATTCAGAATAAGAATAATTCAAACATTTTTGTTCATAGTTAAAAAGAAAAATTCAAATTGAGAAATTCAGAAGTATTTAAAATTCTGAATCTAATGGAACAATGATCTTCCATAGGACACTTTTACTTTTACTTCACTACACTGAGAGCAGGTATCTGTACTTCCTACTCCACTACATACAGTATTTTAACTGGACTGAAGAGTTTTTTTAATGATTGCTTGAAAAAAAAATATATAAAAATAAATAAAAGACACAGAGGACCACACAACTCACACGGTGTTAAAAGCCAAGGAGTAAAAGTGGGTCTTAAGATGGAACTTAAAACAAAAATGGAGCTGTTCAATTCTAAGGGCCTTTCCACACGACATTTTTGGTGGAAACAGAAGTTTTTATTCGTTTTGGCCTTTCGTCCACACCGGGCCGGCTTTTTGGGGGGTGAAAACGGTGTTTTTTGAAACCAGGTTCCAGAGTGGAGAAATCTGAGAACGCCGGGGTCACGTTGTCATGTGGACGAGCAAAACGCAGCTTTTGGAAAACGAAGACGTCGCGATGCCGTCATCATCTACTTTGGCAGGACTCCCAGTCGACGTTCTGCTGATACTGACGTGTTTTGTAATCCAACGTAACTCGTAGAAGTAACTCCACTTCGTCTTCGGTCCAAACAAGAGAGTCGGCTTTTGTACTTGTGTTCGCCTCATTATTATTGTTATTATCTTCTTGTGTTTGTTTGTTTGTGGAAGAGAAAGGACTTTATGCACATGCGCTCTTTGTAGTTTCCAGTGGCTCTGGCTGTTTCCTGTTTACAGCGCTACATATCGGTGTAGCGTATGTATTACATTGTTTTCACTCAGCGCTCCGTTTTTGTCTGGACGTGAATATTTACTGATCCGACACCTGTGTGGATGAGTTTTTTTTCCAACCCGCATTAAATAAAATCCAGGAGCGTTATCGTGAGGACATAGCCTAAAACGAAGTCTTATCTAGTGCTACGATGCTGAAATCGGGGTAATGTGCTTTTGTTGCTCAATTTGAAATTATATTAATTTACGGATTGTGATTTCACTTTTTCTTGAGGCAATGATTGTCTGAAAATAAAAATTTTACCAACTTATCTACCCTAAAATCTACAAATTAACCAACACATTTGAACGTGTTACCTGATTTTTTGTTCCATCTGGTTTTAGCGATGTAAAAGTACAGTGGTACCTCACCTTACGAAATTAATTTCGTTCCAGAAGTGGTTTCGTAAGGTGAATTTTTCGTAAGTTGAGTAGCTATTTCAATGGAAAAAGCCTGATTCGTTCCAAGGCCCCGTTCCAAGTTTTTTTTTTATAGTGTAACTTTTTTTTATAGTGTAACACTGTGTTCTGCGTCCTGATTGGCTAAGAGACTGTAGACCCAGGACTAAACGTGGACTAAACCAGGTCTAAACAAGGTCTATACCTGGACTGGACCAGGACTAAACCTGGACTAAACCAGGACTAGAACAGGTGGATTAAAGCGCCGCGTGCGGGTCTATTTCCTGGTTTCTCACGAGTCACAGCTGAGTCGAGCAGCGAGGAGGAGACCGCAGGTAAGAGCCGCGGTGGTTTAATCCTGGTTTAGACCTGGTTTAGACCTTGTTCAGACCTGGTTTAATTCTGTTTTAGAGGAGGCACGGTTTGAGCACGGGTCTCGTCCTCGTAGCCCCGCGCCGGGTCATGCTGCGCTATCACACATGTGTCCGCCCTCCCCCTTCCCCCCCACACTTCACTATTAATAAATTTTGTTGAAAATCTATGAAAGTTTGAGTGTTTAAACGAGAGACAAATGTGAGAAAAGTTTAAATCCAGTCTGAGAAAAGCGTATAATGTGTGTGGCTGAGCGCGCATTATTTGAATTTTTGATATTTCGCGTTTCGTAACTTGAATTTTCTTTCGTATCTAGAGACCAAAATTTTACGTGAAGGCGTTTCGTAACTTGGAATTTTCGTTTGTTGGGTCTTTCGTAAGGTGAGGTACCACTGTACTGGCAAAAGTCACTGGTAAAGAAAATGACATGTCTAATTTGTCGTCTTCCTCAGCCGACCTCCAAACCTCCTCCGGTGATCCCCCCAGAGGACCCTGGTACAGGCGCAAACAAATACATGTACTTTGTGTGTAAAGAGCCAGGCTTCCCCTGGACCAGGCTCCCGGCGGTCACTCCGGCTCAGATCATCACCTCACGCCTGATCAGGAAGTTTTTCACCGGGAGACTGGACGCTCCCATCGAAAGCTACCCGCCTTTCTCCGGCAATGAGGCAAACTACCTGAGGGCCCAGATCGCTCGCATCTCTGGAGGGACACAGGTGAGAGACCTGGAGTTATTTACATGTAAAATATACTGCACCACCTTTTTATGCAAAGATTGTTTTATAGCGTCATTAGAGCGGACAGATCCACTGGCCCATGGGTTGGAGGTACGATTCCAGCTCTCACAGATGAGTGCTGTTGTTGTGTTCTTGGGCAAGACACTTAGCCCACCTCACCGCCAATGTCTGCGTACACTGGTGTGTGAATGGGTGAGTGGTTCCTTGATGTAAAGTGCTTTGAGTGTCGTGAAGGTGGAAAAACGTTGTATAAATGTGACCGTCTACCATTTATCATATCAGCAATTCAGCAACTACAGAAGCCGACAGAGGCCATGTTCGTAATGATTATTTTCCACCTTAATAACGAGAAAATTAACTTGAGATCTCGAGAAAACGACACAATTAATTCATGATCTCGAGAAAACAAAACTGTTATTTCGAGATCTCAAGAAAACACTGTACCTCCGTTCTACTGTTTATCTTATGTGGCACTGTCATGTAAAGGGGTTAAGGGTTTAAGGGTTATCTTTTGGTTTTGCCCATGTTTTCCTCGTGGAGTGATGCTCAAAGTGCCCAGTGAACTACTGTATCTATCATCAGATCTGCGGAGAGGCGCCACTATTCACAGAAGGAATGATTGTATTTTCGAGCAACAGAAACACCTGTAATGAATAAATGTATAATGGTGGATATGTTTAATGTCATACCGTGGAACATTCTGGGCAAAGCAATAACATCTCCATGGAGACAAGTTGGTAGCAGATTCTCCACCAGAACTTCTAAAATCTATATTTTAACTATATTTTTCTAATCAAACAGAAATATACTAAAGGATGCATTCACAAGTTCACACAATCAGTGCATCAAAATTAGGACTAAATCTATAATTAAACCAGAACTAGACCAGAACTAAACCAGGACTAACCCAGAACTAGGACAGGACTAACCAGCATCTACATCAGGACTCAAACTGTGCCCAAACCAGGAAAAAAACAGGATGAAAAAACAGGGGAAGCGCCCGAGAATGCCCTAAAGATTTTTTTTTTTTTCCGTGGTTCCTCTCGGCAGGTGAGTCCAAAGAATTATTACCAGTTCAAAGAAGAGGAGGAGGAGGAAGAGGCCCAGGAGAGTTGCGAGTTGAACCCAGAATTCGAAGGATACCCATCTTTCAGACTGTGCGAGACTCTGTCCATGTGGGTCCACCACACACAGCACATTCTGGAACAGGTGAGGACACAACTCGCTACGTTTCATAAAATATCATCTGCTGACATTTTACAGCGGTTTTAGAGGATATTTGTCGTCTTATACTATAAATATTGATGGATTGAAGCTTTACTGATGTTGTGTGCTCGGGCAATACACTTCTGCCACTTGGGCCACTTCTGCCTGTGTGAATAAAGAAGTGGGCAGAAGAGCCAAGTCAAGTGAAATACTAATACTACTAAAGTAAAAGTGCAACGTTGTGGTCCAATAAATTACTCAAATAAGAGAAGAGTGTTTGGGGAATCTACTGCTAAAAACATTAAACTACTGTGTACAGTCGCTCACTCATCAAATATAATATATAACAGAGGGTGACAAATATTTAGTAACACAATATAATAATAAAAAGAATAATAAATAAAATAAAATGTATATGTACAAATCAGAATAAAATAAAAAAATAAATAATAAAAAAATAAAATATACGTAAGCCGACAGAGGCCATGTTCGTAATGATTATTTTCCCCCTTAATAACGAGAAAATTAACTTGAGATCTCGAGAAAACGACACAATTAATTTGTGATAAAGAGAAAACAAAACTGTTATTTTGAGATCTGGAGAAAACACTGTATCTCCGTCGGTAAAGATGAAGCTGGGCCAGTCTTCTGCGGAGGCGCCGCGGACTAATCATGAAATTATCCCCAATTAAAAGACGTAATGCAATCTCCCCCTGTGTCGACCCCTGATCAATATATTGCCTTATCAGCTTATCGATTATTATTCCAGACATTCTAATGACCAAAAAGGCGTCTATTCAATTGCCAAGAGTAATTTTCTAGTGTTTGATTTAAAACAAAATGACAGAACGACAGAGACAGAATATGGCTAAGTTCATACTGCAGGGCTTAATGCTTAAGTCCGATTTTTTTGGTGAAATCACACTGGAGAATGAGAAATAGCCCCGAAGTCAGCCTGTCACAACATGACAGGAGACGTTTCAGTTTATAAAGATCTCGAATTAATTATCTCGTTATCTCGGGATAACAAGGGGGGGAAAAAAAAGTTGCTTATGAATATGGCCTCTGTCGACTTCCGTACAAATAAAATATCCAATAAAATATCAAATCACAGCTGTATACAGTTGTAGGGAGTATTATCTGTCCCTCTATGGTCTGGTGCAGTGGGTGAGCAGGAGTGTCCATGATGGAGAGCAGTTTGTCCAGTGTCCTCCTGTCCCACACTGTGACAAATGTCTCCAGCTCGTGACCAGCTTTACCGATCAGTTTGTCAATCCGTCCTATTTTTAGTTATTCATAGAAGTTTAAGAGAATTGATAAGACATAAGAAGTTACAGAATGTCACTTATCTCTTCTGTTTAGGCCCTACGACGTTTGAAAACATGTGGATGACGACTTTGGGTGTAGTTTCCGACACTGGGCATGTGAAAAATCAATAAAACCGTGGGTTCAGCAGCAGCGTCTTCACAACCTGTCAAAGCTTTCCATGGGAACGGACTCTAATTGTGTCTTCAGTGTCACTCACTACTGTAACTATTGAGCCGCTTAACAAAACACAGTGCTACAATGATGTCTTTTTTTTATTTTTCTTTTATTAAATTATGCAAATTATAACACACAAATTAATGGACAATTTACAAAAGGAAAAAAGCAGTAATACAATGACATCTAAATGAAGAAAACTGGGCCATTTTCTCAGGCCCTGTCTACACGGCAACGTTGTGGAGTGAATCCGATAAAGTTTTTTATTGTTTCGGTCTCGCGTCCACATGGCACCAGCGTTCTGGGTACCCCAAAATGATATTTTTTGGGAACGGGTTCCAGAGTGGAAAACTCTGGCAGCGTTACCGTTGCGGAGTCATCTGGACGAGTAGAACGGATTTGTTTACAGCTACGTTACAACCACATGGCCAGAACAAATAGCAGCCTCGCGCACAACATTCATTCGTAACAAGACAGCGACCATGGTGGACACAAGAGTAGCAGTAGTAGCAGTGCTGCAGTCACTGCTAATTTAACTTGCGTTATTGAAAGAAAATGTCCTGCAGTTATATCAACTAGGTGAGCAGCAGAGACGCACAACATGCGCCAGATTCTTTTAAACCCGCCACAACGTGTTACTAGACGTGCCAAAAGAAGGAGATTTTGGGTGAGATCTGGAAGAACAAGTAGCTGGTGGGACAACTTTGTGAATGGAGTTGTTGTGGACGCAGAATGGAGAGAGAACTTTCGGATGTCCAGAGCTTCACTTGTGGCCCTGAGTGAAGAACTTCTTCCTCATATTGAAGGCACGACAACCAACATGAGAGAAGCAACTGGGCCGTTAACGAAGGTTGCTCTTACGCTGTACTACCCGAGCGACGACGGAAGACGGCTAACTCCTTCGGTGTGTCGCGGCAGGCTGTCTCCGTCGCCGGGATGGGCTTACAGCGCACATAGAGGCGTGGCATGTGTATTGTGTCGTTTTTAGCAAGCGTTCCATTGCCATGTGCACGTGATATTTTACTGATCCGTTCCCAGTGTGGACGTGATATTCTTTTTACCTGGTAAGAAAAAATCCTGCGTTGCATTGCCGTGTGGATGTAGCCTCAGTTTTCCCACATTTTGTCAAGAGTTCTTATCACCAACAGAGCCAAAAGAAGTCGTCATCCTCATGTCATAGTCATAGTCATAGTTTGCTTTATTGTCAAAAAACAATCCTGTACATGTACACAGAGTGAATTCGAAATTTCATTTCCCCACTAAACAGGCAGGACAGTGATAGAGTGGGTAGGGGAGGGGCCGCTGCGCATGCGTGCGCCGCCGACTGGGAGATGCAGAGTAGAAAAGATGCAATACACTCAGTGACAATTTTACAACATGTAATGACAGAAAAACAATTGGAGCTATAACATACGGTGATCTTTTTCTTTGGTAACATAAGGAAGGGGTGTGGGGGGATCAGATTGGAAATCAATGAAATTGATTGAACCGAGAGCAGAGATCAGACCTCTCTAAAAGACAGGGAACATTTTACTCAATCATGTCAGTATGAGAGGATGTTTCCAAACATCTTCCGGTTTTGTGATGTAAGCGTGAATAAAGCCCGTTGTACAGTGGTTTATGAATTGTAGTTTTGGAGCTGTGATAAAAGGATTTCTTATTCGTACGGTGCAGGGTCGCTGTACGTGGGTGAACCCAAAAGCAAAACCAGAGGTGAACGAGGAGGAAGAGGAGGAGCAAGAGGAGGAGTCAGAGGAACCAGAGCCGGAGATGGGGCCTCCACTGCTCACCCCGCTGTCCGAAGACAAATGTACGAACAACACCATTCATAGGCTACGTTCACACTGCAGCCTGAAGTGACCCAAATCTGATTTTTTTCACCTCTATGCGACCTGTATCTGATCTTCTAATGACAGTCTGAACGACACAGATCTGATTTTTTCAAATGCGATCCAGGCCACTTGGATATGTGGTCCTAAAACCGATACATATCCGATCTTTTGACATGCGACTTCAGTCTGAACGGCCAGGTCGCGTTCATCCGACCTGCCCGTGTTTCCTCCCATGAGAGTGGTAAAAGTCGGCGTTCACAAATGTACATAAATGTTCTTGTCATACAAAAATGTTGTATGAACTCTGTGTGAGTGAAGTGGCTAAGCACATAATAATCCCACCACTCTTGGCTGCGACTCCGCACCCACACGTTCCTCTGTATGGAGGTCGCTGCCACTGCCCCACAAAACATCATGGCCAACAACCTCGCTCTTCTCCTTCTTAATCTTCTCTTTAAAACAAATGTATTGTACATGTGCTGCTCCGGGAGGACAGCAACTTTAATAAAACCAGACGCTCACTCATAGCGTCCATGTTTACTTCTGTAAACACTGAGCACGCTCGCTGCATGTGACCTTATTGTGTCCTCCAAGGCGCATACGGGACACTTTTGGGGCGATTAAAGTTCACACTGGAGATCACATACAAGCCGCATTTAATTGGAAATGTGAACGACCTCGCAAAAAAATCTGATTTCACAAAAAAATCGGAATTGAGCATTAAGCCCTGCAGTGTGAAGGTAGTCATATTCTGTCTCTATCGTTTTGTTTTAAATCAAACACTAGAAAATTACTCGTGGCAATCGAAAAAGGAGCACAGTAAATTCACGCTTAAAGGTGCATTGTGTAACTTTTCTGGCAGGTGCTTTTCTTCATGGAGATGTTTTTGCTTTTTCTGGAGATGTTTCACATTATGGCTTTAGAACTTTCTATTTTAAGCGTCACGAAAAGCGCTTTACATGTGTTATATATTATTATGTTCATGGCGACTAAACCAGGCCGAGTTACAGATCTGTGGAGAGGCGACCCTATGGAAGATAATTTGTTCCATCAGGTTTTGAATTTTTTAACTTGAACTTTTTAACTCTGATAAAACATGTTTGAATTATTTTTGTTTTGAATATTAGCTGCAGAAATTTTTGAAAGTCAATATAGAAACACACACATTTTAAATATTCAGTGCACATATTTTCAAGCCCTCAAATTCAACAGTCAAAATTCAGAGTGTGAAATTCTCAGTGAGAATCTTCGCAGGAAAGACGCAAGATGCCAAGGCAGAAGCAATCGATCCAAAGTGAACTGATCTAACTTTTATTTTTAGTTTTTATTTTGAGTTTGAAACCGATTGAAAAAGTACACTTACAAGTCCAGCAACTAAAATTCAGACTAAAAATAATTCAAACATCTTTTTTCAGAGTTTAAAAAAATTCGAAATGAGAAATTCTGCGGTATTTAAAATAAAAAATCAAATGGAACAAACACCTGTTTTTCTAGGTATTTTTGAGCTATAAACCCACGTGCAAGTGAATAAATGTAAAGTAGAGCTGTTTAAAGTCACACTGTGGAACATTTTAAGCAGAGGAATCACATATCCATAGAAACAAGAATGTGACGGACCCCAAACCAAAAAGTTACACAAAGCATGTTCAAATGATGCTAATATAATTAGATTTAAAAACAATATTGTCCTAAGAAAATCTGCCCATTAAAATATATTTTTATCTTGGATGTGCCTGTCAACATCTACATACTTTAGATTTTGGTCTTATTATTCTTGTCTGATTATTATCTGTCTGGTAGATCTGTTCAATACACCTCCATGGACTCTGAGGATGTCCTCCAGCCGGATTCCAGAACACGCCGTGGCTTTTGTTCGCTCCAACCTGTGGCCCGGAGCTTATGCCTACGCGAACGGAAAGTACGACTATTTACCACTAAAGTTTACATGGATTTCTTTTTTTAATTTGTTTTAAAATTGAAAGATTTATAGTTATACAACAAATTGTACACCATCCATCCATCCATTTTCTTCCGCTTATCCGGGGCCGGGTCGCGGGGGCAACAGTCTAAGCAGGGACGCCCAGACCTCCTTCACCCCGGACACTTCCTCCAGCTCCTACGGGGGGACCCCAAGGCGTTCCCAGGCCAGCCGGGAGACATAGTCCCTCCAGCGTGTCCTGGGTCTTCCCCGGGGCCTCCTCCCGGTGGAACATGCCCAGAACACCTCCCGAGGGAGGCGTCCAGGAGGCATCCGGAACAGACGCCCGAGCCACCTCAGCTGGCTCCTCTCGACGTGGAGAAGCAGCGGCTCTACTCCGAGCCACTCCCGCGTGACTGAGCTCCTCACCCTATCTCTAAGGGAGCGTCCAGCCACTCTACGGAGTAAACTCATTTCGGCCGCTTGTATCCGCGATCTTGTCCTTTCAGTCATTACCCAAAGCTCATGACCATAGGTGAGGGTAGGAACGTAGATTGACCGGTAAATTGAGAGCTTCGCCTTTCGGCTCAGCTCCCTCTTCACCACAACGGTCCGGTACAGCGACCGCATCACTGCCGACGCTGCACCGATCCACCTGTCAATCTCACGCTCCATCCTCCCCTCACTCGTGAACAAGACCCCGAGATACTTGAACTCCTCCACTTGAGGCAAGGACTCCCCACCCACCCAGAGAGGGCAAGCCACCTTTTTCCGGTCGAGAACCATGGCCTTGGATTTGGAGGAACTGATCCTCATCCCAGCCGCTTCACACTCGGCTGCAAACCGCCCCAGTGCACATTGGAGGTCCCGGTTTGATGAGGCCATCAGGACAACATCATCTGCAAACAGCAGAGATGAGATCCTGTGGTTCCCAAACCGGATCCCCTCCGGCCCCTGACTGCGCCTAGAAATTCTGTCCATAAATATAATGAACAGAACCGGTGACAAAGGGCAGCCCTGGCGGAGTCCAACATGCACCGGAAACAGGTCCGACTTACCACCGGCAATGCGAACACAGCTCCTGCTCCGGTCATACAGGACCGAACAGCCCTTAGCAAAGGGCACCGAACCCCGTACTCCCAGAGCACCCTCCACAGGACCCCACGAGGGACACGGTCGAATGCCTTCTCCAGATCCACAAAGCACATGTGGACTAGTTGGGCAAACTCCCATGCACCCTCGAGCACCCGATGGAGAGTATAGAGCTGGTCCAGTGTTCCCCGGCCGGGACGAAAACCACCCTGCTCCTCCTGAATCCGAGGTTCGACTATCGGTCGAATTCTCCTCTCCAGCACCCTGGAATAGACCTTACCGGGAAGGCTGAGGAGTGTGATTCCCCGATAGTTGGAACACACCCTCTGGTCCCCCTTCTTAAACAGAGGGACCACCACCCCGGTCTGCCAGTCCAGAGGTACTGTCCCCGACCGCCACGTGATGTTGCAGAGACGTGTCAGCCAAGACAGCCCTACAACATCCAGGGACTTGAGATACTCAGGACGGATCTCATCCACCCCCGGGGCCTTGCCACCGAGGAGCTTTCCAACCACCTCAGTGACTTCAGCCAGGGTGATGAACGAGTCCGCCTCCAAGTCTCCAGCCTCTGCTTCCTCCTCGGAAGACGTGACGGTGGGATGGAGGAGATCCTCAAAGTATTCCTTCCACCGTCCAATAACATCCCCAGTCGAGGTCAACAGCTCCCCACCCCCACCGTAAACAGTGTTGGTGAAGCACTGCTTCCCCCTTCTGAGGCGCCGAACGGTTTGCCAGAATTTCTTTGAGGCCATCCGATAGTCCTCCTCCATGGCTCCCCCGGAGAAGCTCTCCCGGAGGTGTGAGTTGAAGGTGCCCCTGACAGAGGGCTCTGCCAGACGTTCCCAATAGACCTTCACGATACGCTTGGGCCTGCCAGGTCTCTCCGGGTTCCTCCCCCGCCAGCGGACCCAACTCACAACCAGGTGGTGATCAGTTGACAGCTCTGCCCCTCTCTTCACCCGAGTGTCCAAGACACGCTGCCGGAGGTCAGATGACACGACAACAAAGTCGATCAGCGACCTCCATCCTAGGGTGTCCTGGCGCCACATGCACTGATGGACACCCTTGTGCTTGAACATGGTGTTCGTTATGGACAAACCGTGGCCAGCACAGAAGTCCAATAACAGAACACAGCTCGGGTTCAGATCAGGAAGGCCGTTCCTCCCAATCACCCCTCTCCAGGTGTCACTGTCGTTGCCCACGTGGGCGTTGAAGTCCCCCAGGAGAACAACGGAGTCCCCGGTCGGTGCACTGTTCAGTACCCCTCCCAGGCACTCCAAGATGGCCGGGTACTCTGCACTGCTGTTCGGCCCATAGGCCGACACAACAGTGAGAGACCTGTCCCCGACCTGAAGGCGCAGGGACGCGACCCTCTCGTTCACCGGGGTGAACTCCAACACTCGGCGGCTGAGCTGTGGGGCAATGAGCAGGCCCACACCAGCCCGCCGCCGTTCCCCACGGGCAACGCCAGAGAAATGGAGGGTCCAGCCCCCCTCAAGGAGTTGGGTTCCAGAGCCCAAGCTGTGCGTGGAGGTGAGGCCGACTATATCTAGTCGGTAACGCTCAACCTCCCGCACAAGCTCAGGCTCCTTTCCCCCCAGTGAGGTGACATTTCATGTCCCCAGAGCTAGTCTCCATGTCCGGAGATCCGGCCGTCGAGGCCCCCGCCTTCGACTGCCGCCCAGATCTCTCTGCACCTGGCCCTTATGGATCCTCCTGCGGGTGGTGGGTCCACAGGAGGACGGCCCCACGTCGCTTCTTCGGGCTTCACCCGGCCGGGCCCCGTGGGGAAAGGCCCGGCCACCAGACGCTCGCTGGCGCGCACCCACCCCAGGTCTGGCTCCAGGGTGGGGCCCCGGTGACGCCAGTCCGGGCGACGTATCTGACCTTGTTTTAAAACTCAACATAAGGGCTTCTGAACTGCTCTTAGTCTGACCCGTCCCCCAGGACCTGTTTGCCTTGAGTGACCCTACCAGGGGCATAAAGCCCCCGACAACATAGCTCCCGGGATCATTCGGGCCCTCAAACCCCTCCACCACGTTAAGGTGGCGGCTCAAGGAGGGGTTGTACACCATATATGTATATATTGTACACCATATATACAGCAAATGTTAAAATGCCAAAAAAAAAATTAAAATAAAAAATTGAGTAATCCCTCGTTTATCGCGGGGGTTTGGTTCCAGAAATAACCCGCAATAAGAGAAATCCGCGAAGTAGGACAACTTTATATTTTACAATTATTCTACATGTTTTAAGGCTGTAAATGCCTCACCACACACATTATACGCTTTTCTCAGACTGGAATGAACCTTTTCTCACATTTCTCTCTCGTTTAAACATTCAAACTTTCATAGATTTTCAACAAAATGTTTTAATAGTGAAGCGTGGGGGGAGACACGGCTCCAGCCCCGCCGGACGCGCGTGACAGAGCAGCAAGACCGGCGCGAGGCCGCGCGTACACCGGGGCTGCAAGCATGAGATCGAACCGTGGCGCCCAGACCGTGTCCTCTCAGCCCGAGCCACAAACCAGCCGCATGAAACCAGCAAAGAGCAGCACGTGGTGGTTTAGACCTGATCTAGTCCCGGTTTAGTCCAGGTTTAGACCTGGTTTAGACCTGGTCTAGACCTGGTTTAGTTCTGGTCTAGACCTGGTTTAGTCCACGTTTAGTCCTGGTCTAGTCCTGGTCTAGCCCGGTCTAGTCCCACTCTGGTCCTGGTCTAGTTCCAGTCTGGTCCCGGTTCCCCCCGCGTCCCCCATTTATCAATCGGCAAAGGTCTACAGTCTCTTAGCCAATCAGGACGCAGAACACAAAGTTACACTATAAAAAAAAATGTTACACTATAAAAAAAAGTTACACTATTAAAAAAATTGGGGAAAAAAATCAGCGAAACAGCGAGGCCGTGAACAGTGAACAGCGATAGAGCGAGGGACCACTGTAATAATAAATATAGCTGCAAGCAGCAATGTGGGGCCAAGCACTGAAGGTGCATATAGGCCTCAGCATGTAGGCCGCATGCAGGGTCTGACAGGGTCTAACAGAGTCTGACAGGGTCTGACAGGGTCTAACAGAGTCTGACAGGGTCTAACAAGGTCTGACAGGATCTAACAGAATCTGACAGGGTCTAACAGAATCTGACAGGGTCTAACAGGGTCTAACAGAGTCTGACAGGGTCTAATAAGGTCTGACGGGGTCTAACAGCATCTGACAGGGTCTAACAGAGTCTGACAAGGTCTAACAGAGTCTGACAGGGTCTAACAGAGTCTGACAGGGTCTAACAGGGTCTGACAGGATCTAACAGAGTCTGACAGGGTCTAACAGAGTCTGACAGGGTCTAACAGGGTCTGACAGGATCTAACAGAATCTGACAGGGTCTAACAGAATCTGACAGGGTCTAACAGCATCTGACAGGGTCTAACAGCATCTGACAGGGTCTAACAGAGTCTGACAGGTTCTAACAAGGTCTGACAAGGGTCTAACAGGGTCTGACAGGGTCTAACAGAGTCTGACAGGGTCTAACAGTCTGACAGGGTCTAACAGGGTCTGACAGGATCTAACAGAATCTGACAGGGTCTAACAGAATCTGACAGGGTCTAACAGGGTCTGACAGGGTCTAACAGAGTCTGGCAGTTTTCATAAACTATAATAACCTTGTTGCAGGTGCTGGGGTTTAGATAGACAGAGTCTAACAGGGTTTAACAGAGTCTGACAGGGTCTAACAGGGTCTGACAGGGTCTAACAGGGTCTGACAGGGTCTAACAGAGTCTGACAGGGTCTGACAGGGTCTAACAGGGTAGTTAGACCCTGTCAGACTCAGAAACAGGGTTTAAAAGGGTCTAACAAGGTTTAACAGGGTCTGACAGGGTCTGACAGGGTCTAACAGAGTCTGACAGGGTCTAACAGAGTCTGACAGGGTCTAACAAGGTCTGACAGGATCTAACAGAATCTGACAGGGTCTAACAGAATCTGACAGGGTCTAACAGGGTCTAACAGAGTCTGACAGGGTCTAATAAGGTCTGACGGGGTCTAACAGCATCTGACAGGGTCTAACAGAGTCTGACAGGGTCTAACAGAGTCTGACAGGGTCTAACAGAGTCTGACAGGGTCTAACAGGGTCTGACAGGATCTAACAGAGTCTGACAGGGTCTAACAGAGTCTGACAGGGTCTAACAGGGTCTGACAGGATCTAACAGAATCTGACAGGGTCTAACAGAATCTGACAGGGTCTAACAGCATCTGACAGGGTCTAACAGCATCTGACAGGGTCTAACAGAGTCTGACAGGTTCTAACAAGGTCTGACAAGGGTCTAACAGGGTCTGACAGGGTCTAACAGAGTCTGACAGGGTCTAACAGTCTGACAGGGTCTAACAGGGTCTGACAGGATCTAACAGAATCTGACAGGGTCTAACAGGGTCTGACAGGGTCTAACAGAGTCTGGCAGTTTTCATAAACTATAATAACCTTGTTGCAGGTGCTGGGGTTTAGATAGACAGAGTCTAACAGGGTTTAACAGAGTCTGACAGGGTCTAACAGGGTCTGACAGGGTCTAACAGGGTCTGACAGGGTCTAACAGAGTCTGACAGGGTCTGACAGGGTCTAACAGGGTCTGACAGGGTCTAACAGAGTCTGACAGTTTTCATAAACTATAATAACCTTGTTGCAGGTGCTGGGGTTTAGATAGACAGAGTCTGACAGGGTTTTACAGGGTCTAACAGGGTTTAACAGAGTCTAACAGGGTCTAACAGGGTCTGACAGGGTCTAACAGGGTCTGACAGGGTCTAACAGGGTCTGACAGGGTCTAACAGAGTCTGACAGGGTCTAACAGGGTCTGACAGGGTCTAACAGGGTCTGACAGGGTCTAACAGAGTCTGACAGGGTCTAACAGGGTCTGACAGGATCTAACAGAGTCTGACAGGGTCTAACAGAGTCTAACAGGGTTTAACAGGGTCTAACAAGATTTAACAGATCAAAGACAGATCAAAGGTTGCTAGGTGCGTTGCTAGGCAATTCCTGAAAATTCCTGCAACTTTGACCTGCTGGTGGCACTAGACCAGGAGTCGGCAACCCGCGGCTCCAGAGCCGCATGTGGCTCTTTGGTCCCTCTGATGCGGCTCAGTACATTGGTTCCTCATTTATCGCTGGGGTTACATTGTAAAAATAACCTGCAATAGGCTAAATCCGTGAAGTAGTCAGCTTTATATTGCGTGTATAAATATGTGTGTATTTCATAGTTCCTCTGACCGAGGCGCTGCTGCGCTGTTGTGGGTTTTATTGTAGTGAGAACGCTTCTGTGCGTTCTCAGGACTGGTTCCACCGCCTGGACTCCAGGTTCGTTCTGCAGAAACACCGCCGCTACTTCCCAACGTGCATTGACCACCCAGAGAAGTGTGTGCTCGGACATGTGCACCTGCACTCGTGGTCAAATCCGTAATAGAACAGCATGACCGGTGCGACCAGCCCCAGGTGAGACACACGGCCGTGGCCCTTCTGGCATGTGCCCAAATACCAGACCGCTCAGTCCTCACTGCTTCAGAGTCACACTGTTCATGACCACGTTTAAATAAATTTGGCAAACTGAACGCATTCTGTAGCTACAGGAGACACGGAGGAGAATGACTGACGAATCGGCAAAGGTCTACAGTCCCTTAGCCAATCAGGATGCAGAACACAATGCGTATTGATACACTATAAAAAAAAATCTGCGAAACAGCGAGGGACCACTATATTTAATTAAAATATATTTTATTTTAGTTTGTTCATTTTCAAAATGTAATTCTATGGCCCAAAGATGTTAAAAAAATGTTATATGCAGTGTTATTTCATTTTAAATTTCAAAAGGGTATTGTGGCTCCCAGTGTTTTCTTTAGTGTTTTCAAGCCGAATCCAACGCACCATATGACGTCACCATATGACGTAATTTTACGCCATTTTGAATTTTATGAAAAACACTCAAAATGCTTCTCCTCCCTCAATTTTGGACCAATTTTGCTCAAATTTGGTACATAGCATCTTTGGACTTACCTGGCCAGCCAAATGATATCTCTCTGTATTTCCTATACACCGCGATACCATTTGGACACTCTCCATCCACGCTCGCTCCTCCGGTTACAAACGGACTCCACGATTCTGATTCGTTCAAAGATGGTGACGTCAGTGCACCCGCCTTTGCCCGCAAAGTCACTCTTAGGCAGCGGAAGTTCCTCCTCAGTTTTGAATCAAGATGGCGCAATCTCTGATTGGTTCACTTAGCTGTCTGTCTACGCGCAACAGCAGCGCATTCTGTGGATCAAGCGTTACCAGACTCATCCGCTGGTACAGCGATGAGTCATGGATTCTTCCAGGCAATCTTTGGACTGAGCCTCATCAGAAATATGCCTGGATTTTTTGATATCTCTTATCGTTTTGTCGTGACAGCCAATCAAACCTGCAACTTTGACCTGCTGGTGGTGCTAGAGGGTTGGGGGTGGGGGCCTGTAAATTGCTGTGGGTAATGAGGGGACTGGCTGGAATGTGCATGCAAAATTTTTTAATTTTTATTTTTTTACCAGACGGTTCTAGGGGTTGCCATAGACTCCCAGAAGCGGAAGAATATTTTATAATAATAATAAGAAGAAGAAGAATCAGTAGAAGCACTATGGGTGCCTCGCAGCTTCGCAGCTTGTCCCCAGTAATAATAATAATAATAATAATAATAATAATAATAATAATAATAATAATAATAATAATACAATAGTGATAACTAAATTGTCACACTTTAATTACACAACTATGATTTCCTGAGAAAGTCCATTAAGGGTGTCCACACCTCTTCAAATTCTTGTGTTACCTTTGTTACCTCTAATGATACAGGTCAGCTTTTCCAGTCTAACACATAATGTCATTTCTCTTATCCAGGACTTTTCAGAAGAAACTTCCAAAGTTTACATGGATTTTCACACTTTTTGAGGTCAAAGACTTGAGACTCGCAAAACAGCGACTTGGTCCCATGTCTGATACATGGGCGATTAAAGGGATATGCCACCCCCAGGTCAAATTTGGGCATATCCCCACAGTCCAGAGACTAAAATAAGTGGTTTTCCTGGTCACCCAGCCATTGTCCAGCTCTGTCAGCACTGACCGCCGCGGTATCTGCAGCTCCTCCGCCTTAGACTGGAGTCTAACGGCGCCAGAGAAAGATTTCGGCCAAAAGGAATTAATTTGCTCGATGCGTTTCCCAATGACTTTCTGTGTAGTGCGCATTCATATCGAGTGCAAATAAATGTGCAAATCAACACGGAGAGCTTGCCTTGGTCATTTTGGGTGGGAACTATTTTTCAGTGCGAAAAAAGAAAGCCGAAGCACGCAGCACGCTGCCAGGGAAATCCCTGTTACGCACCAGGAAGGGAGTTCCCCTGTTGCGCAGCGTGGTGTGTGCTTCGGCTTTCTTTTTCCGCACTGAAAAATAGTTCCCACCCAAAATGACCAAGGCAAGCTCTCCGTGTTGATTTGCACATTTATTTGCACTCGATATGAATGCGCACTACACAGAAAGTAATTGGGAAACGCATCGAGCAAATTAATTCCTTTTGGCCGAAATCTTTCTCTGGCGCCGTTAGACTCCAGTCTAAGGCGGAGGAGCTGCAGATACCGCGGCGGTCAGTGGCGACAGACTCGGACAATGGCTGGGTGAGCAGGAAAACGCTTTCCACCACTTATTTTAGTCTCTGGACTGTGGGGAGATGCCCAAATTTGACCTGGGGGTGGCATATCCCTTTAAGTTAAATAGACAAATGAGGGATTATAGTCGGTCAGGATCATGAATTTTTAAGAACATAGATCACTTTGAGTTGTCCCACAATGTGTCCAACTTAGTACAAGATCAGCAGGGGAACAGAAAATATCCAATACAAAATAAACTAATATAATAACTATAAATAGAACTATAGATTGGTAAACTACATATGAAACGGGAATATGGGACTAGCACTCAAATTCCTCTTCCTTTTTCCTGTAGAAAGATTGAGAACTTCTACATTGGCTGGGGACTGAAGTACGCGGGGGAGGGGTACAGCCCGCCTGTGCCTCCTTCGGCGCAGAGCGAGTACCCGAGCAGCCCCAAGATCACCAAGGACCGCACTGTCAAGAAAGGGCAGAACAAGCTGGAGGACTCGCCGGAGGACTCGCTGGAGGACTCGGACGACTGAGGAATGGACTTAAAGGGATAGTTCGGGTTTTTTGATGTGAATCTGTATGGCGTCCCCTTCAGCAGTGTCGTGCATTAACACTGACTTACCCCTGACAGTGTCCTCTCAGCCGAGTTCTGCCCCGGTTCCGGTGCTGACGAAAGTAGGTCCGGCAAGTTAGCCGGGACAATTAATAAAGCTTGTTTTTCTTCTCAAAATATTATACTCACTTGTAAGTGGCGACTCCTAAGTGGCGAGTTTTGTTTACACGTGAACAGGCTAATAATAATAATAGGCGCACAGTGATACAAATCGACAGAAAATAGCACCAAGCGAATACGACTTCTGACTTTTTTCGTGGACAACTGTTTTGTGACGCAAATATATCACTTTTTGGACAAATACTGTTTTGAAAAGAAAAACAAGCTTTATTAACTGTCCTGGCTAACTTGCCGGACCTACTTTCATCAGCTCCAGAACCGGGGCAGAACTCGGCTGAGAGGAGACTGTCAGGGGTAAGTCAGTGTTAATGCACGACACTGCTGAAGGGGGCGCCGTACAGATTCACATCAAAAAACCCAAACTATCCCTTTAAATATTCTAAGCATTCTAAACGGTTTACAGTGTTTCGTCGGTCAGTATGTCGTTATAAAAGTTGAGGTTGTTTTTAACGAAGGAAATGTAGGCGCTTTATGAAAGGCGCTTTATAAATATTGTTTGATTGATTGAAATGTTATTGTTTATTTTGAATTACAGTGGTACCTCACCTTACGAAATTAATTCGTTCCAGAAGTGGTTTCGTAACGTGAATTTTTCCTAAGTTGAGTAGCTATTTCAATGGAAAAGGCCTGATCCGTTCCAAGGTTTTTTTTTTATAGTGTAACTTTTTTTTATAGTGTAACATTTGTGTTCTGCGTCCTGATTGGAATAAACCAGGTCTAGACCAGAACTAAACCAGGTCTAAACCTGGACTGGACCTGGACTAAACCAGGATTATCCCGGGACATGGCAGTGCCGTTGGAGGAGCGCGGTGCTCGTGTCTCCTCGCTCCTTGCGCGTTCCGCGCTAGAGCTAAGAGGCCGAGAAAGACGCTCTTTCAGCGGGAATAAGAGCGGGGCGGGGCGGGCTCTGGTTCTGTCTGACCTCCAGAGCCGGGGCGCCGACACTGTGAGCTAATAGGCCAAGAAAGGTGCTCGCTCGGGGCGGGCTCTGCTTCTATGTGACTTCCAGGTCTAGACCAGAACTAAACCAGGTCTAGACCAGGTCTAAACCAGGACTGGATCAGGTCCAGACCCGGACCAAACCGGGACCAGACCAGGATTAAATCACCCCGTGCTCGGCCCGCGGCCCCGAGGGGGAGGCACGGCCCGGGCGCCGTGGCTCCATCCCGCGCCGTGTCGACGTCGCTTTTTGATCCTTCGATGTCGGCTCTTCCTCTTGTGAAGCAGAATTCACCAAGCGTTGGATTGTTCACTCACTAATGGAACGTGAGCTGGGTTTAGACCGTCGTGAGACAGGTTTTACCACACTGATGATGTGTTGTTGATAGTAATCCTGTGTCTCCGCTCCCCTCGCACGTTCGGCGCTATATTGAGCCGTGCCCCCCCCCCACGCTTCACTATCAACACATTCCATTGAAAATCTATGAAAGTTCGAGTGCTCAAATGAGAGAGAAATGCGAGAAAAGCCCAACTCCAGTCTGAGAAAAGCATAGAATGTGTGTGGTGAGGCATTTACAGGCCTAAAACATGTAGAACAATTGCAAAATACAAAGTTGTCCTACCTCGTGGACCTCTCCCACCGCGGGCCACCTCTGGAACCTAACCCCGTGTGTGTTGATAAAGTGTATTTACGTTTCGGGGCGTGCATCTGAGCGCGCATTAATTGAATTTTTGAGATTTTGCGTTTCGTAACTTGAATTTTATTTCGTATCTAGAGACCAAAATTTGACGTGGAGGCGTTTCGTAACTTGGATTTTTCGTATGTAGGCTCTTTCGTAAGGTGAGGTACCACTGTATTACATTTTATAAAGTAATTTCCTGTTTTATATTTAATTAAAAGTTGAAGTTAAAAATTAAAGTATGTAGTTGACTCGTCATTCAAAAGAAACCGCAGATGTTCACCAAGATATAAGCAGACTGGAGATTTAAAGCTGCATTGTGTAACTTTTCTGGTGGCGGTTCCGTCAGTTGCTTTTCTCCCTGGAAATTCTATTGTTTTCTCTGGAATGTTCCACAGTATGGCTTTAAACCTTTCTATCTTCATGGTGACCAAACTAGACCAATTTACTCACTCACTCACAGTCAGAATGTCTGTTTTTCTAGGTATTTTTGAGCTTTAAAAATGTAATTAAATAAATGTAAAGTAGAGCTGTTTAATGTCACACTGTGGAACATTCCAGGCAGAGCGATGACGTATCCATAGAAACTAACAGGTGACGGACCCCCAAACAAAAAGTTATGATTAAAATCTTGCTCACATTAAAGTGCATATGACAGCTTACTAATTTCAGTAAGAAGAAGAAGTGACTTTATTGATCTCACACTGGAGAAATTCTTCTCTGCATTTAACCCATCCTGTTATTAGGAGCAGTGAGCAGCACATTACTGCGCCCAGGACCATCTCCAGGATCTTCTTGCTTCGGTTTGGTCAGGACCTAAGCTGGAGGATTTTACCTGGTGCATGTTTTGGTTTGGTGGGGAAAACCGGAGTGCCCGGAGGAAACCCACCCAGACACGGGGAGAACATCCAAACTCCACACAGAAAGGCCCAGGCGACCCAGGGATTGTACCCAGACCGTGCATGCAAACTCCACACAGAACACACACAGTCCCCTGGGGGACCTGGGGATCGAACCCGGAACCTTCTTGCTGTGAAGCATGAGTGCTAGCCACTCTGCCACCGTGCCACCAGTAAAACATAGTTAACAATTAATTGATTAAAGATGTCTACAAATTCAAGATTCAAGATTCTTTATTGTCATTATGCAAGTATAATGAAATTTTGTCAGACAGAAGAATAAAAATAAAACAAAAACATAAAGATAAAAAGCATAAATAGGCCTACAGTTCCAGTAGTGTAAAGTGACTGTTGCAATGTAAGAGTGTTGCCGTAAAGTGCACTTAGTGCCAGTCAATTAAGTAAACCCTAATGTCCATCTTATCTTATGCCCTGTGTCTGTGAGATGATGGGGGGTGGGGGTGGGGGGTGCCCCACGTGAGAAATGCCGTGTGAACACGTCGAATTGCGTGTTGAGAGCCCTGTTTGTCTAAAGAGCAAACTTAAACTACAAAGCAACTAATGAGAGTTAATGTATTACCTGATGGTTCTCAGTTTGTTTTATCATCACTGCACTTTATCAGTGCGCGCTGAGAGGGGCGGGGAGGAGGGAGAGGGGCGGGGGGGAGCGGGACATTTTTAACGGATTCATGTAAGAGTCTATTTAATGCACCGGGCCCGCGTCTCACCGCGGCTCTCGGGGGGACACGTTACGCATAGACGGAGACACCGGGACCGGAGTCGGTGCGTCTCAGAGGAGACGTGGCACCGGGACTGAGGCTCAGGACGTGCTCGGACCGTGCGCCCGGAGCAGGGGGAGTTTTTTTTCTGCATAAACTAAGCCACACAGACCGATTTTCTGGGCACAAAAAAAAAAAAAAAAAAAAGAAAAAAAAAAGAAATAAGCATGAGAAATGCCATGTGTGGCGTGTGAACACATCGAATTGCGTGTGTCACACTCTCAATGCGTGAGACTTGAGAGCCCTGAGATTAAGCCTTTATTGGTCTTGAAATTTGACTTCTGCATTTGACCCATCCTTTTCAGGAGCAGTGAGCAGCCATCTTTTTGAGCGCCCGGGGGGCAGTACCATGAAGGGTCTTGCCCAAGGACTCACACTGGTTAGCTCATTGCCGGGAGGGATTTGAACCCACAACCCCCGGGGGGAAAGTCAGTGACTTACCACTTGAGCTAACCAGCTGGAGGAACCACTTGTTGTGACATCACAAAGATCTCAAGCCGTCCAACGGGCCACAACAGATGAAACTCAAGCAAACCTTACAACTACCAGCCAACTCTGCACGTTCTCTTAAAATAACCGAGGTGATTGCGGGCTTTATTTACAAAGACATGCGCCCGTATTCCGTTGTTGAAAACGAGGGCTTCAGGCGGCCAATGAAAGTAACGGAACTACACTGTAACAGCCCAGTGTGGAGAAGCAGAGAGGAGCAAATTTGAAGCTAAAAATGCGTTTGTTTTGGCAATAAAGCTGCATTGGTGATAGGACCCGCTCTTGATGGGTTGACCGCGTGTGATCCCAGCTCCCACAGATGAGCGCTGCCGTTGTGTCCTTGGGCAAGAGACTTAACCCCACCTCGCCCCCAGTGTCTGTGGACACTGGTAGCCTCCATGGCAGAAGATACATCAAGGCCTGTTGTGACGTGAGCCGTCCTCCTGTGGACCCACCACCTGCGGGAGGATTCATGGGGGCTGGTGCATTGTGTCCTGGGCAGCAGAACACTGCTTGGACTGCTGCCCCCGCGACCCAGAAAATGGAAAAAGCGGAAGAAGAATGAATGAATGGTGATAGGACTAGGGAGCGCTCATTTCCAGGACTGTGTAATTGATCTACAACAATAAAACAGAAATCACCTTTAATAAAAAATAAACCTCTTTAATTGGCTCTGTGTACAGCATCACTCACCGTCTCTAAGCAAACACATGTCACGTTTTTGAAAATATAAAGTAAATAAGCTATTAAAATCCTAATTAATTAAAATAAAGTCAAGCCAATTAGTTGTATATGTAGAATACTAGAATACTAAAGGTGCATTGTGTCACTTTTGTGGTGGTTGTTTCTATGGATATGTCATTTCTCTGCCTTATTATTATTATTTAGTGTCTATACTCTAGTTATTACTATTATTATTTAGTGTTTTATGTTTGCACCTTATCACCGAGACAAGTTCCTAGTTTTGTAAACTCTGTTCACTTGACAATGGCAATAAAAATCTTTCTGATTCTGGAATGTTCCACAATATGACATTAAACATCACTATTTTACATTTATTAAATTACAAGTGGTTTTATCTATCTAAATACCGAGAAAAACAAGTATTCTAACAGTAAGTGGGGGTCGCCTTTCCACAGATCTGACCTCTAACTTGGCCTGGTTTGATCTGCGTGAAGATAGAAAGGTTTAATACCACACTGTGAAACATTCCAGACAAACCAAAACCCAAAAAAAAAAAAGTTACACAGCGCACTTTTAACATTAATTATGCCTCAAAACGGAGACTCAAACATCGTTGTAAAGTGTCCTCTGAAGTGTTTATTTTATTTGTGTATTTTTTAGAATGATGCTGTCACTGACTTCCACCGCAAACTTCCTGCCCAATGTCTGATCTTTAAATATGTATTAATTTTAGCATGACTCGACGAAACACCCATAGATACATAATTGGACAGGAAGTGGTGACGCTAACGACGTTGTGGTTGCCAGGCGACATTGTGCACAGAGACATGTTCAAGCGTTTTAGCAGCCATAGACCGGGAGATGTTGCTCCTGTCTACTCCTCCAAACTGGTGATCTAAATTAGTGACTAAAGTTCTACACGTACAGCTTGCCCACCTGTAACAAAACCACCCCACTATCCCTCCCCGATATACTTTGAAGGGTATTTTATGTTTCCCTCTTGGCTTCATTTCTACTGAGTAGAAATGAACTCACTGCTGGTCTCGCTGGTACTGGACAACATGGAGACGGCTGGGCAGCATGGAGAGGGCGAAGTTCGCCACGGCCCTGGCCACGCTGATCCCGCAGGCCTGGTCGAAAGCCTTGAAGCCCACGTTGGCGTTGGCCTCGCACACTACAAAGGAGCCGTCGTCCATCTGGAGAAGGTCGATGCCGCACACGTCCATGCTCAAGATGTTGGACACTTTGATGGCCAGCTGCTTGCCCTGTTCGCTCAGACGGAAGCTCATACCCACGCCACCTGAGAAGACAGAGGAAGTTAAACAAGTTAGTAGTTATGTTATAAAGAAAAAAAAATACTACTGTTGCACATTTATTTTTATCGTTATTTTCAATGCACATTCTATTGCACATTATCATTTCACTGCTGCATCTTCCATTGCACATTTTTGGTGCAATGCTCTAAAGTTTTGAGCGGGGTCGTGTGTGAGACTGGGGGGGGGGGTGAACATTTTTTCCGAGGAGCGGGGGGGCTTGAATTGCGTGAGAAATGCCGTGTGATTGCATTTACACAGAGCCCTGTGTAGTTTTACACAGGGCTCTGTGTAAATGCAATCACACGGCAATTAATGAGAGTTATATAAATGAAGTTATTACCTGATGGTTCTCCGTTCTCCGTTTTGTCGTACCATTTCGTCCGGACAGTCCGGTTTTAGAGCTGTCTGTCCGGCCGTCTGTCACGTGTCCTCCTTTTTTACATTTTGTCCTCCTTTCGGCCCCTCGTCGGCCACCGTTGCATAAATCGTCATAAATCCACACCCATTATTTACACTTGCTACTCTGCGATGTTCGCCGTTTCCCAATTCAGAAAGTGCACGGTTCGGAGTGTGGTCTCAGCCTGCAGTCGAGGCGGTGCATACTCGCTGAGTCCTGAGTGCAGTCCGTGGATCGCATGGGCGTCTGCGAAATGGAACAGGTCCCGCCTCAGCTCAATGAGCCGGGTGGTCTGCTCCTTGTTCCCTACAGACAAAAATATTATTCTATTGCGACTAGTAATACTTGGAATTGGGACATGGCCAATGTTCCCCCTAATTTTTAATGTGTCTGAGCAAACACACTAACTCCCTGAGCGCTCCTTGGAGCCCTGTGCGCGACATCCGAAATGCCCCCCCCCTCACCGCGCGGCTCGCACTTTGCAGATATAAAAAAAAAAAGACCCCGCGGCTGAATAAAAAGCGGAGATCCGCTAAAAGCTCTTTCATCCCTGATTTACAGTAAACGTTGGACATGGCTATATCCATGTTGTAATATCCAGCATTACAACAGCCCCCCCCCTTCCCCCTCTTTTGCACTGCTTTTAGATTTTTGTCTTAGAAGTTTTTGTATTGTCTTTATATTGTTTTTTGTCTTTTTGCACTGCTTGGCCAGAGAGAAACGAAATTTCAATTCACTATATGCTGAACATATATGGCAGAATTGACAATAAAGCTGACTTTGAACTTTGAAGTTCATCTAACTAGACTTTATGTGTTAAAATGCTATTTACACATTAATGTGTTGCTCAGAATTCCAATTACCCAACACAAGCATGCGTCATTCCACAAAGTTCATCAATATAATAAATATGAAGATGCAAGTAGAAAAATATGTTTATTTTTCTGTACATGCAATATATCAACAGGCTCAAATATTTAACATTGCCTTAAAAAAAATCATAAAAAATACCTTAATCTAGGCTTAGTACAATACAGAACATTGAAACAAGCACTTTCTTTTTGGTCCAGGGTCCAACAGCTGGCCCGGGTCTTGTTCTATCAGCTCCATTTTCACTGGAGAGGACAAAGAAACAGACAGAGGAAAAAAAAGTCTAACTATATCAATTTTAAAATGTCTACAAAGCACACAGATGACACAAATTGATTATGTGACATACGTATGCATTTTAATGTAATAACATGTATTTTAGAATTCAATGATATGAAGAATCTAAAGTGCAAAACCAAAGAAAAATACAATATGTTTGATTAGATCTGAGGTTAAAAGAAAAAATCAGTGAGGTGACAACACAGCTGCATGGCAATTCTTCACATGCAACTTCACACGGGAAAAAAAAAAAAAAATTGCTCTCATTAGCTTAAACATTTAAAGACAGGTGGAAAATAATATGCTCTAGATCATTACAGTGGGTTTGTGATCGAGTAAACTGCTCTTCAAACATTAGCTCGCTCTTTGGGCAGCAGCAAACAAAGCTATTTATTTAACAGTTAGCTGTTTGCATTGCCATTCACTTGCATTACGGGCCATGACTTGGCAAAAATTTAGCTAACACCAGTACATTAGCATTTAGTCACTTCAGCTTTCTGGTTTTCAGACGGCTAACAGCATTTCTACGCTAATTATAAATAAACGTTAACCAAAAACATGATCTACAACCGTACACCCCCTGTTTAGCTTGAATCCCAGTGGAAAAAATTGTGTGAGCCAAACATTTAAGTAACTATAGCAGTAACACTGAGGTAAAGTCACCAGTGAGAGGTTGGATGAAGTCTAACTTGGAGCTTACTGAGCAGTTTTTAACCACTTTTGCCTAAAACTGAAACATAAACGCAGAAAAGTCCACAGTCCACTTACATTTCCATTTATTTTTACATTTCCATTTATTTTTACGGTCAACCGTGTGATCATTTTTTTCCTGCTGTACCGCTGTTGAAAAACTTGGCCCTAGTCGTTTTGTGACTGGCCTGTGATGTTAACACATATTTTTGTGTTGTAGAAGTTAAATCGTGTTATGTGTTATTTGTCTTTCTACATTTTAAATGTGTAAGAAAACAACACATTCTTTTTTACAGTGTAGTAAGTAGAATTGCATAACATTTTCTTTTGAGTGGAGAAATGCTTTTGTGAATGTTTTTACATTTATTTGTTAGTCATGAATTATATTTGTGAATGTCGTTATTTTTATTTGATAATAAAGACCTAACCTATCTCCAAATAAGCCTGGCTTAGACCTGGGTTAGACCTGGTTTAGACCTGGTTTAGACCTGGGTTAGACCTGGGTTAGACCTGGTTTAGAACTGGTTTAGACCTGGCTAAGACCTGGATTAGAACTGGTTTAGAGGTCTAAACCAGTTCTAATCCAGGTCTAAACCTAAAAAGGGTGTAAGTACAACTGAAAAAGAGTCTAGCAAAGAACCTGGTGCAGACCATATTACACTGTCAAAAAAGTGCAAAACAATATGTTTGATTAGAACTGAGGCTGAAAGAAAAAATCAGTGAGGTGAAAACACGGCTGTTTGGCAATTTTTCACGTCCAACTTCACATGTGAAAAGTGTGCATTACGGGCCATGACTTGGCAAAAATGTAGCTAACACCAGTACATTAGCATTTAGTAACTTAAGCTTTCTGGTTTTTAGGCATTTGTACACTAATTATAAATAAACGTTAACCAAAAACTTGATCTTCAGCCCTACACTCCCTGTTTAGCTCGAATCCTAGTGAAAAATCATGTCAGCCAAACATTTAAGTAACTATAGCAGTAATTCACTTGGTGTGACTGAAATATCACACCACTGGGAAACACTGAGGTAAAGTCACCACTGAGAGGTTGGATGAAGTCTAACTTAAAGCTTATTGAGCAGCTTTAAACCACTTTTGTCTAAAACTGAAACATAAATGCAGAAAATCATCCACTGACCTGTCCATTTATTTCTCCTGTCAACCTTGTGATCAGACGTTTCCTGCTGTACCGCCGTTGAAAAACTTGGCCCTAGGTGTTTTGTGACTGGCCTATGACGTTAACACATATTTTTGTGTTGTAGAAGTTAAATCTTGTGCAAAAATTGACAACATGTGTTATTTGTCTTTCTACACATTAAATGTGTAAGAAAGAATAACAATAACCTATGTGCAATATTTATACCAAATACGAAATCCACATGCAACACCTACACCACACCATATTATGTGCAATCTGTGCAACCTTATTTGATCTTTGATTTAATCCTACCTGCACCTTCTACATTGTACCTTGTATTTTTTTTTTTAATTATTACATTTTATTACATATTTTATTATATTGTTTATTATATTGTTTACTTCTTCCCCTGCACTTTTGCAACACTTTTTTTTTTAACCATGTACTATTACTGCATGTTATTAGTACTTCTTGACTATCTCAGCGAGTCAACGGTTCTTCTGATCCTAAGCGTTTCATTTCATTGTTGACCTTGTGTTGATTCTGCATATGACAAATAAACAATCTTGAATCTTGAATCTTGAATCTTGAAAACAACACATTCTTTCTTAGAGTGTGGCCTCTGTCGACTTCCGTACTAAAACACAGAATTAACATAAACAAAAATAATAAACACATTTTAGAATAAACTAAATAAGCAAATAGCTCCTAGAAAGTTAAAAAAAAAAAAAAAAGGAAAGAATAAATGCAGAACATTTTGAACCAGCAGGTGTCGACATTTCCCTTCACAAAACCAAACTTCCGGTGACTCTCCGCTCTACTTCCGGTTGAGTTTGCGCGTGTTGTAAACAAGCATGTTCCCCGCTGTAGTCCCGGACCAGGACCAGGAGCAGGACCAGGACACAGTTATGGACTCGTCTCCGCAGTGGACCGAGCTGTCCACGGCCCCGAGCCTGAAGAACCTGACGGACGGAGGGTTCGGGGCGCTGAAGCAGAAGCAGCAGCCCGCGGTCCAGGACCTGACCCGAGCCCACCTCGAGTCCTTCGACCAGGCGGTGACAGACGGACTGAGCCGCGTAGTGCAGGTGCGGGACTTTCACCACACATTTCAAAATAACAAATAAATAACCTGGGACAGCCCTGGTTTGGAGTGGCTGGTAATAAAATAGTGAAACGGAAAACTTTTCTGCACTCGACCCGTTCATGACTTACTCAGGACTAACATGTGCGTCAGTACAGTCGCATTTTCTTTGTGTTTTGGTCATTTTTAAGCAGATTTTCTGTATTTTACCTCAACAAATGTCAACGTATGCCTCTCTTGAGTGTTGGCAGGGATCAAATTGGCCAAAAATGGGGACATTTCTTGTATAAAACTGGGGCAAATCACTGGTTTTGTGTAAATCTGCTGGGACAGGGGACACGGGCCTCAAACCTGGGACTGTCCCGGGCAAATAGGGACATCTGTCACCTTCTGCAGGAGACTGTGGTGGACCCCTGGAATCTAAAAACTAGCTGAGCAAAAAAAACAAAAAACAGTATGCTTTGTCTAGGGTGACCAGATTTTCAAAATCAGAAGGTGGGACACCCCTGGGTTGGTCGTGGTTGGTAATAATAAAACGGTGAAACAAGTGCTTAATAAAGAAAATAGTTATGCACTTCAGACTTATTAACACATGAGTCAGTACAGTCATATTTTCTTTGTTTTCTGTAATTTTACCTTAACAAAAACCTAAGACAAAGAAAACCTAATCAATTTATACCTGCTTACTGTCACCAGGGATCAAATGGGCCAAAAAAGGGACATTTCTTGTATAAAACTGGGGCAAATCACTAGTTTTTTATAAATCTGCTGGGACAGGGGACACAGGGCTCAAACCTGGGACTGTCCCGGGCAAATAGGGACATCAGGTCACCTTCTGCAGGAGACTGTGGTGGACCCTCGGAGTCTAAAAACAAGCTGAGCAAAAAATTGGTATCTGGTAGAATGACCAGATCTTCAAAATCAGAAACTGGGACACCCCCAGGTTGGTCGTGGTTTGTAATAATAAAATTGTGAAACAAGTGCGTAAATAAAGAAAAACCTACACAATGAATGCCTCTCTTTACTGTTGGCAGGGATCAGATTGGAATAAAATAAGGATACCAGGGACAAATCACTGGTTTTGTATAAATCTGCTGGGACAGGGGACACGGCTCAAAACTGGGACTGTCCCAGGTAAACAGGGATGTCTGGTCACTTTAGTGTTATCATAAATGTATATAAGTAACCATTTTGTTATGCACAGTGACAGGGAGGTTGCACTTCCCTCTTTTTCTGTGTGGAGTCTGCGTGTTTTGGTTTTTCCCATGTCCGAGCGGTTATTCCTTTGGGTGAATCTACTTTACGACATTCACCTAAAAACAGACACGTGGCTTCGCTTATATTATGAAGATTTTTGTTCTATTTAACATTTTACCTTGCCACAAAACACTTGTATATTTTCTTTCGTAGGACAGTACTGTATTGGGTTTGAGAAGAATACTTTGGCCACCAGTATCCACGAGTAAAATAAGCGTCACTGAGAGGAAAAACGTTGAAAACCCTTGAATCCGCAAGTCTCCAGTCTCTCTGGTCCTGAGTATCATTCAGAAGTTGCCGATATGATGCATACCTTGATACATAGGCCACGATACATATCTCGATAAAATGTGCTTAGGCTTCAATATGATATATTTCAAATCGTTTCAATACAGTTCTATAAAAAGTAAAGGCTAAATCATGGCTGTGATACTAAAAGTCTTTGTTAAACCACTTCTTAATAAGTTAATATGAAACGTGTCCATTTTAATCAACAAAACAGTGAAAATGTCAAATGTGTCGCATAAATGAGTTTCCTTCCTCTAAACGAGCAACCAAAACTGTAGCTGTAACAAAATAATTTGGTAAAATACAGTGGTCCCTCGCTCTATCGTGGTTCACTGTTCGCAGCCTCGCTGTTTTGCTGATTTTTTTTTATTTTTTATTTTTCATAGTATAACTTTTTTTTTAAATAGTGTAACATTGTAGCCTGGGAATTCCCAGGCCGCTTCCGTTCGTTTCGAACTGGAAGGCGGCCTGGAAACTCGGCCAAGCGAGAGTCCCAGATTTAGGGCCCCAATCAGAGAGCGGGGGAGGTGTGGCAAGACGGTGACGCGTACTACATGACAAACGGAAGCTTGTAGTTTGAACTGACAACTGACGTGATTGGCTATGGACTTACGTATACGCTCAATGATAGACATTCATAACGCCCAATAAACGGCCGTTGGCAATCGCTAACCACACCTCCGCTACGGGATTTTTCGAAGCGAGTTTCCAGACCCATATCTCACTTGTGATATGGTCAGGTGTTAACCAGACTAGTAACATTGTGTTCTGCGTCCTGATTGGCTAAGAGACTGTAGACCTTTGCCGATTGATAGATGGGAGATGCAGGGAGGCCCGGGACTAGACCAGGATTAAACGTGGACTAAACTAGGTCTAAACCTGGACTGGTCCTGGACTAAACCAGGACTGGACCAGGTCTAGACCTGAACTAAACCGGGACTAGACCAGGTCTAAACCAGGATTAAATCACTCCGTGCGGCGCATTGCTGGTTTTGTGCGGCTCTTACGTTCGTTTGTGTGTGTTCGGTTTGTGGCTCGGGCTGCGAGGACGCGGTCCCGAGGGGGAGGCATGGTCCGGGCGCCGCGGTTCGATCTCGTGCTCGCAGCCCCGGTGTACGCGTGGCCTCGCGCCGGTCACGCTGCTCTGTCACGGATTTGACCGCACGCACTTCTCCAAGGGGTTGGTGTGCGTCGCATCCCGGGAGTGCCGTTGGATGAGCGCGGTGCTTCCGGCGGATCCAGTGACTCATGTCTCTGCACTCCTCGTGCGTCCGGCGGGGCTCCTGGTGTAGCCCCCACGCTTCACTATTAATACATTTTGTTGAAAATCTACGAAAGTTTTGAGTGTTTAAACGAGAGAGAAATGTGAGAAAACGTTAATTCCAGTGTTTTAAGGCGTTTACAGCCTTAAAACATGTATAATAATTGTAAAATATAAAGTTGTCCTACTTCGCGGATTTCACTCATTACGGGTTATTTCTGGAACCCCCGCGATAAACGACGGACCACTGTGTACCCAAAATACTCTTGGCGATATTTCAATAGAGCAACCCATGATATTGATACTGTTTCATCACATTCAACGTTACGATATATCGATATTTCAGTATTTTTGCACAACCCTAAACTTAACCTAGTACTTTTGAAGGACACATTTTCATCAACATTGGATTGATCGCGTTGCATTGATCTTTACCGATGGTCGTTGTCAGTTCCTCGTCGGCTGTGCACATGGCGCGGTAAACTTGTTATAAATCTCTGTGGTGTTTGAGTTCTGGCTGTTAAAAGGCTTATTCCTTCATCCTGGTCTCATCTTTTTCCCTTGTGTTTTCCAGTCCATCCCTCCTCTAGAGTTCATCTTCATGAATGACCGCGTGAGCCTGGCGTTAGCAGAGGTGGCCATCTTTAACCCCTCGGTGGCCAAAGGGAGCGTGTGCAAAGAGATGAAAGTGTTTCCGGCCGAGTGCAGAGGCCGAAGATGCTCCTACAGAGGCAAACTGGTGGTAAGAGGATCAGGAAATAAGGTTTAATAAGAATGTCTTGTACACCACAGCGGAGAGAGAGAAAGCGCAGATTGAATTGGCTGGAGTTTTGAGCGTGACTGGACAGTTTTTATTTCCACTTCTGAATTTGCTGTTTACTAGAATTTTATTTATTTATCTGTGAGTTCCTACTGTTTTGAAAGCTTTTTCCTACACCCCACCACATCCCTTTTTAGTTAATTAAACAATACACAAGGCGTGTCTTTAGTCAACCAACAAGTAGTAAGATTAAAGAGAGAGTGTGTTTTTTATGTTAATGTATGGGTTCCCCTCTAACAGTGTCGTGCATTAACACTGGTTTACCGCTCACCACGTCATCTGACCCGGGTTCTGCACTGGTTCTGGAGCTCGTGAACGTAGGTCCGGTAAGTTAGCCAGGACAGATACCAAAGCTTGTTTTTCCTCTCAAAACAATATTTGTCCAAAAAGTGATATATTTGCGTCACAAACAGTTGTCCGCTAAAAATTCAGCAGCGTAATTCGCATTTGCATATTTTCTCTCGATTCGTATCACTGCGCCCAGGTTAGCTGTATTAGCCTGTTCACTTTAAGCGGATGTTTACGGTGGATGCGGTACGGCGACATCCGCCGTAAACGGATGTTTACAAGTGAACAGGCTAATACAGCTAATGTGTGCGCAGTGATACGAATAGAGAAAATGTGCGAATGCGAAATACGCTGCTGAATTTTTAACGGACAACTGTTTGTGATGCAAATATATCACTTTTTGGACAAATGTTGTGTTGAGAAGAAAAACAAGCTTTATTAAATGTCCCCGTGAACTTACCGGAACTACGTTCACGAGCTCCAGAACCAACGCAGAACCCGGCTCAGATGACGCAGTGAGCGGTAAACCAGTGTTAATGCACGACACTGTTAGAGGGGAACCCATACAGATTAACATAAAAAACGCACAATCTCTTCCCCAACCAGGGGTACAAGTACCCCTAGGGGTACTCGGCAGTGTCGCTGCCAGGCGCAGCAGGAGATTTTTTTCAATTGAGGATCCTCGGTTTTTCGCCAGTCCCTCACAAGTTCCTCGCTCACTCCAAACTTTCTTTCTGCTGCTCGATTACCGTTTTCGGCTGCATATTTCACCACTTGCATCTTGTAATCTGCAGAATATGATTTTCTTTCATGATTTTGTGTTCAGTCTTTCTCAGTCGTCTTTAGAAGTTGTTTAAATTTAAAATGGGCGCCCTCTCATGGCTGTCAGTGTGAAAATATCAAACGTGAAATTATATATTTTAATATGTAAGTGGCAGGACCACCCAAACCATGAAAAAAACTGCGACTTACACCGGTCTACACATTTTTGGACTCGATCTGCTTCTGAGATAAAAGTGGCTAAATCTCATTTATATTGATAATATGAAGTGAAAATCGGTTGAAAACTGTGCTGGTTAGCTAAGTTTAATGCATTCATTAGGTTAGCTGGTTAGCTTACCGGCTGGTTAGTAAGTGACTTTCCCCCGGAGGGACCCGAGTTCAACCCTCCCTGGCAATGTGCAAGCCAGTGTGAGTCCTTGGGCAAGACCCTTCATGGTACTGCCCCCCGGGCGCCGAAAAAGATGGCTGCTCACTGCTCCTGAAAAGGATGGGTCAAATGCAGAATTCAAATTTCTCCCGTGTGTCACTGTGTGTCATTGTGTGTGAGACCAAATAAAGGCTTAATCTTAATCTTTTATATGAATTAATTACACCACAAATTAACGCAATTAATTATGAGTGGCAATTCAATGCATGCGTATTTTAAATTTAACGTGCGGCGAGCAAATCGCTGCTCGGGCCTTTGAACGGCAAGTTTATTTATTAAAAGAACGAAGACGGGACGATCAACAAGAACGCCGAGATTTGTAGCTTTTGTCAAAAAGAATTTTCCGATCACCGAAGCTGCTCCAGCCTGACGGATCATTTGAACGATAAACACGTCCGGACAAGTTCCATTATTAGCGGTGATGGAGCGAGCGTGAGCGCCAAACCAAGAAACCAACAGGCCACCAAACCACACTCTCAGAATTTAGAAATGAATGAGCAAAGCGACCACATGAAAACTGACAAACTCAATCGCAAAGTGGGTTTGCTCGCTCACTCACACTTAAAATGTGATTATTTAGATGAATTAATTACAAATCCTGTAATTAATTATTATTTTTTAAATTGCCTGACAGCACTAATTATATATATTGATATATGTTAAAACTAGACATATTAAAGTGAATGTATGTGAATGTGCAGACGCTTTCAGATAGAACTGTTGCTTGTAGACACACTGTACCTTCTGATAAACTACCGTTTTTACCTTATTTTGCATAAATTTCCTATTGTGACCCAATACTGTATCTTGGAAACTTTAGCCAATCAGCACTTCTGACTTACTTTTTCTTTATTAGTGACCTAAACCAAGAAACATTTCACTACTTTTGTTCCGGAAGCATTTTGCTTGTAGACGAGTGTTAATAGTCAAAAAAATATGGTAATTTGCTTTTTAAGTATTCTTCTTGACATGATTTTGGAATTGACTGTTATGTTGTTTTCTTCCAGGCCGATGTGTCGTGGTCCATCAATGGCGTTCCCAAAGGAATCATCAAACAGTCTCTGGGTCTGGTCCCGATCATGGTCAAATCCAAACTGTGTAACCTCCACGGCATGTCGCCCAAAGAACTGGTCCAGCACCACGAGGAAGCAGAGGTGAGATTTAGACATACTAGTGCAGTCTGGGGTTTGGGAAAACACTTTTATACAGTTCTCAATATATTCCTCATTAGCTGAACTTGCCTGCAGTCTGTCCTGAAATTCTTATTATATATTTGTCATGTTGTAAGCCTTGTTTTGGTTACTGCATGGTGATAATCAAACTCCTGATAAGTAAAAATGTTCTTTTTTTCCCCGTTAGGAAATGGGAGGTTACTTCATTGTGAACGGTATAGAGAAGGTGATCCGGATGCTGATCATGCCGAGGAGGAACTACCCCATCGCTATGACCAGACCCAAGTGGAAGAACCGAGGGCAGGGCTACACGCAGTACGGTGAGTCTCGGCACAATATGGATTTTTCTTTATTTTGCCTCACACTCATCTGTTTCTATTTTTACTCTATGGTCCATTCAAAGAGATTTGCCCCGGGGACAAACACTAACACGTTCCCCATCTCTTCTCTAGAACAGACATTGCAGTATACTGTATAGACCAGGGGTGTCAAACATGCGGCCCCAGGGCCAGATCCGGCCCTCCAAGACCTTTTTTTAAATTCAAATATTTTAATTATATTTTAATTTTCTATAATATCTATAATTTCTGTGCAGTTTAGCATAGCGGCATCTTCAGCGCCTCTGTACGTGGCCCCTCCCACCAGAACAGCACAAATGAAGACTTGCCTCTTTCCAAACACTCTTAAAGGACCATCGTTTTGACTGTTGAAATGAGAAAAGTGGACACCGAGTGCAGGATTTTCTAAGAAAAATTAAATAGACTTCTGTGATAGATTTACATTTCTCTGGACAAATATTTGGACTTATTGCCATTTTTTATAGTATATATGCCATGAGTTTTCTGATCCGGCCTCTTTGGGATCAAAGATCAAGGTTGGATACGGCCCCTGGACCAAAAATTTGAGTTTGACACCCCTGGTATAGACCTTTTTCACAATGGCTGGAACTTCTGGTTAAAGGGATATGCCACCCCCAGGTCAAACTTGGGCATCTCCCCACAGTCCAGAGACTAAAATAAGTGGTGGAAAGCGTTTTCCTGCTCACCCAGCCATTGTCCGAGTCTGTCGCCACTGACGGCCGCGGTATCTGCAGCTCCTCCGCCTTAGACTGGAGTCTAACGGCGCCAGAGAAAGATTTCGGCCAAAAGGAATTAATTTGCTTGATGCTTTTCCCAATTACTTTCTGTGTAGTGCGCATTCATATCGAGTGCAAATAAATGTGCAAATCAACACGGAGAGCTTGACTTGGTCATTTTGGGTGGGAACTATTTTTCAGTGCGGAAAAAGAAAGCCGAAGCACACACCACACTGCCAGGGGAACTGCCTTCCTGGTGCGTAACAGAGATTCCCCTGTCAGCGTGGTGTGTGCTTCGGCTGTGTTTTTCCGCACTGGAAAATAGTTCCCACCCAAAATGACCAAGTCAAGCTCTCCGTGTTGATTTGCACATTTATTTGCACTCGATATGAATGACCTGGGGGTGGCATATCCCTTTAATGGTTTTGTACAGCAAAATGACGTATTCTCCACCAGCTTCATAAATCTGCCCTATCACCAAATCTGCAACCGACAAGGTCCACAAAGGATCAACATCCTTCATGAAGAATTTATCCACAACGATCAAGGCGAAAGACGACGAGTATTGGAGAACTGAGCAAAACTAACCTTATGGTCATGAATAAATAAAACAGAAGTAACGTGTTCTCTCAGACTGATTCTAGAATTAAAATGAAAAATCGATTTCATGATGTAAATATTCACATAGATGGATAGATTAGTGCAGTTTGAAAGTTCCTTCTGTTTTATTCATTATCAACTGCTCAAGACTCACCTTTTTAAAACTGCTTTGAATGTTTCTTAATGTTTCATGTTTTTCTGATTGTTTATTGTTTTGTTACTTGTTTTATTACTGATTTGACCTCTTGTACAGCGTCTGTGAGTGTCTTGAAAAGTGCTTTATAAATAAAATGTATTATTATTATTCATAACGTTAGTTTTGCTCAGTAGTTCACTAATGCTCGTCGTCCTTTAAGCTTTTGTCTTTCTTCCCTCAATAGTTGTGGATAAATTCTTCATGAAGAATGTTTATCCTTTGTGGACCTTGTGGGTTGCAGATTTATGAAGCTGGTGGAGAATACGCTAGACATTTCCACACACATTTTGTCACAGAAAACCATTAACTGTTGTGAAAAAGGTCTCAAAGTTATTTACATGCACATTTTAAGCTTGTTTACACTAATTCATGCATTGCGAATGTCTTTGGTCAAGTTGTTTTTGTAGATTACAGCTCTAATAGTGATTAAATGTTGTATCTTATATGTTTGTTTTTCAGGTATTCAGATGCGCTGTGTGAGAGGGGAGCACAGCGCCATCAACATGACCCTCCATTACCTGGACAATGGGACCGTCATGTTAAACTTCATATACCACAAAGAGCTCTTCTTCCTCCCCATAGGCTTCGCACTGAAGGTACAGACACTGAAGTCACTGTTACACCTGAAAGTGGGCACTAGGAGTGCACAAATACTGAATCCATATATCATATAGTTTAATTTGATGACACAGCATCGATATCATGAGCAACTATCGAAATATTGCCAAGAGCGGGGGGGGGGGGGCAATTATTTTTCCCCAGGGGCCAAATGAGGAGCAGAAAATATTGTGCCGGGCCAAAAGTTTAAAGTCTCCTCTGGTTATTAATTTTATTTCTACGCTGAAATCAGTAAATGTCGTTGTTTACAGAAGCTGTAAGTTCTGTGTTATTATTAAGTCATGAGAGAGTGAAGGTTTTACAAAAACTGAATTTATTCAGTAAAATAATTCAAAACAATGGTAAATGTGAAACATTTATAACTCTTTTTCAGTCACATTAACCCCACAATGTTTTCTGAGTTTAACTTTCTTAACTTTGTATTAAGACACCACAAAGTCTTTGTTTGACAAATAATAGAATACAAGAAATGTCACAACAACTGCCAAACTGTGTAGAAAAAAAGTCAAAGTTGCATGTTTAGTGTTTTTTTTTTTCTTGGTCAGTGAGAGAAATGTCGCCTCTGTTGAGCTTTAACAAGTGCATCAGAGTCAGGTTCATGTTTGAGGTGAAGTCCCACAGAGGATCATCAGGACAAATACATTATGTACAATTTTAAAAGTAGGTTTTATTTTCATAATTCCAAGCAACCTTTCACACGAGCCGACTGTGACCGGACTTGAAATGCCCGGGTCCGGCCAAGAGTGTTTTTGGGTACATTTTACAGGGATGAAAGACTTCCGCCTTTTAGCGGATCTCCGCTTTTTTTTCAGCCGCGTGTTTTTTTTTTTCTTTTCTTTTCTGTGCAAATGCGTTAGGAAAGATTTTGGGTGTATATATACGTATAGTTGTGTTTAGTGTCACCAACCGTCCCTTGAAAAATGGAATCGTCCCGTATTCAGAAACAGAAGTATTAAAAATGTACCGTGCGAGCCCATGTGAGCCGCGGGCGGACATCGCACGTAACGGCGCCCGCGCGCAGGTCCTTCGCAACAGCGTATATCACAGGGGCGTACCAACGCAGCTGAAAGGCGTGACTTTCAGCTTTTTTATGACATCCCTGATTTTACTCACTTATTTTGTGGGCAGAGCTACAATTGTGTTGATATTTTCTGTTTTGATGAGTAAAATGTTTTTCATATTCACTTTGCTCAGACTTGTTGGACTTGGTAGACTTTTAGTATCGCAGCCACGATTTAGCCTTCACTGAACTGTCAAAAAATCAAGTGTTGTCACGATACATAGGGTGGAACGAGACCAAACTTTCACAATACGAGACGAGACCCAAGATTGGCTCTACGAGAACGAGACACGACGAGATTTTGACATTCTCTATAATGAATAAACTGCGCAATCCACTGTTTTTAATTTACTTTCTTTCATATTTGTGCTGTCATTGGAGTGCTTTTTGGGACTACAGCTTCTCAAAAATGGAACTCATCAGTGCTTAACTCCAATTTGTCTCCAGTCCTGACTCAAGACCGATTCTGATTCTCTTTCTTTAGACAATAGAATGTGATTTTCAACATTAAAGTGTAGTACTCAGTTACTCAGATGTTTTCACGATAACCTTTTCACGGTACGATATTTATTTCAGTATTTCAGAGGCGATCAAACGTGTGAATATGCTACTTTTCGTTTCATAATGCAAATACATGAGATGTAAAAATGTTTCATACCAGTTATTTCATTGTGTAGATTGGACTGAAACAGAGCAAAGGATCATGGTAAATGTAGTTCTTTCTGTTTTATTATTTATTTATTTAGTATTTAAGCAGAGAAAGTTGTAATTCGATATATCGTGACGACCCACGATATTATTGTGAGACTTTTGACGATATGACATCACGACATTTCGATTATTGTTGCATCCCTATGATTTATATGAGGAAAACTACTGCTTTTTTGTAATTTTGGACAGTTATAGGATACAGTAGCTCTAGTTTATAACAATACTGCCATCTACTGGTGAATTATAATTTACACTTAGACGAGTATACGCCCATGGAACTATTGTGAGCTTATGTTGAAAATCACATTCCACTGTCTGAAATCATTCTGTTGTGCCTCTTACTAACTGCACATTTTCATTCCTCAGGCCTTGGTGAATTTCTCAGATTACCAGATTTTCAAGGAGCTGATAAAGGGCCATGAGGATAACTCGTTTTATAAGAGTTGTGTTTCGGAGATGTTGAGGATCGTGAACGAGGGGGGCTGCACCACTCAGAACAAAGTGCTGGATTATTTGGGCAAGAGGTTCAGGGTCAAGATGATGCTTCCGGAGTGGTACACCAACCAGCAGTGTGCAGAGTACCTGTTCAAGTAAGGAAATATATCAACCGTTAACTTTCGCTAAACATATAGACTGAGAACTGAGGTGTGGGTGCCAGAATAACAATAATTGTTCCTTGTGTTACTGTGTATGCTTGTTATTATATTCATTAATGTATTTTAATGCCCCACTATGTAGCCATTTAGTCAAAAAAAAGAAGTACTTTTTGTATTGAAAACAGAAACAAAAAAAAGTTCTTACTGTGAATGGGTGCTTGCCTCTTCACAAACCTACCTCTGTTGTGAGCTGAAGGAGGGATATTCTTTTTGTTTGCATTATGGTTTTAACTTTTTAATGACCACAGAATCATGCAGGTGACGTGCCACCTCCAGAAAATTACACTGTTGCGTTAAATATGATTGTGTGCACCAAATTGCCAAACCACATTCCTAGTTTGTGAATTTTATTAACTGATGCTAATAATCCATCAACCAAGGATAATATCTTTTGATTTGAATATTTAATTTAAGACAATAACTGAATGTTTTGTTTTTACTAGAATTACTAAGACAAAATGGTCTGTGTTTTTGACTTCTGTTACACGTTGAATTACCTGAAAGTGAGGGCCTGTTTTCACGTACCCGGGTATCTGTAAAAACGGACACTTTTCCCTTCGTTTGTGCCTTTCACACAAACAGAGATTTTTCCTCTGAAATCTTTCTAAAAACTCCAGTAAAAGTGGAGATTTTGGAAAAATACGGTTTTGCATTTGCATGTAAACTGAGGAAGTGATTCTGATTGGCCGGCAGAGCGTTCTCCTTCGTTTTCAGAGGCGAATTCGCCGTTTGCGTGTAAACGATGGGTACAAACGAAGGGAAATGTCTCTGTTTTTAAAAATACCAGTGTACGCGTAAACGGGGACTCATTTTGGAAAATGGAGAGACACAAATATTCGTTTCTCAACATACCCGCCTATGTGTAAACGTAGCCTGAGGCACCAGCATCAGAACTATTGATTAATGACTGGTAGTCATTTTTATGTATTGTAGTATTGTTATGCCATATTTTCCAACATGTGTCTCCTTTTTAAATCATTTTCTCCTCCTCAGTGAGTGCATTTGCATCCACCTGAACTCTGACGTGGAGAAGTTCTACCTGCTGTGTCTGATGGTGCGAAAACTGGTCACGTTCGCCAAACAGGAGTGTTTGGAGGAGAACCCCGACAGCCTCATGTGTCAGGAAGTCCTGACGCCGGGGCAGCTCTACCTCATGTTCATGAAGGTCAGTCACACCCAAGACATGGACAACACTGCTGGCACCACATCCTCTAATGTAAAACGTTAGATATTATGACATACTCATTAAAGCCCAATAAAAATAAACCATCATTTGTGAAATGCTTTGTTTATTAATCGGTAAGACAAATGTTTTGCATTAACCCACTCACCCCAACCTTGCTGACATTTTTGAGATTAGACTTGGACAAACTATATTGATCCACAAGGGAAATTATTTGGACACAACAGCTCACGCATCACAATATAATATAATAAGTAAGAGTAAAAATATAAATGGCAATAATAAATACTAAATAAGTAGCAAAAAAGAGCAAGAGACAGGTGTCAAATAAGGCATAGTTATATAAATGTACATGTACAAGGCTAAATAAAAAAATAAGCAATATAAGGTATAAACTGATAAATAGATCCATGAATGAATGTATGTGTAATTGTAATGTTTATTTTGGTTGCATAAATGGAAATGATGCACATACAGTATCTCTACATGCCTCAAAACAAAACGAACCCTAAAGCCACTGCAGCCCAAGATCCCAAGACCACATCCATGAAGAATGTTATTATTACTGTTCTATAACATCTTCATCAACTAGATAACCAGTCATTATATTTTTCCTTGTAAAACTGTAGGATCTTAGGCAGGCAAAGGATTTTCTGAGTAAAATCGAAATCGTGAACCACTGAATTATAATTTCCATGTATTGTAATTTTGAACTGAAAATCAGATTTTTAGATTATAAACAAAGTCACATATCACCCACATGGACTTCAAGATTATATTATTTTTCTTATTGGTTCATTTTCATTGTAAGTTTAAAAAAAGAGCCTTCTCATCTGTATCAGGAGCGTCTGAGCGCGTGGCTGCTCTCAGTGAAGATGTCGATGGATAAAAGAGGACGCAAGTTAACCTCAGCCTGGACCAGTGAAAAAATGATGAAGATCTTCAGCATGGGAACTGACGTCACCAGGGCCTTTGAATATCTGCTCGCCACGGGAAACCTGGTCTCCAAGACAGGTGAGGGCTGAAGTATAAATACAAGTATCTGAGGTTCATCTCCATTGAAATTTGATGCTGTTGTGTCCAAACTTTTTTTTTTTTTAATCAAGAGCCACGTATGTAAACACAGACGAAGCAGAGGGCCAATCGAGGGCCATAGACTGGTGCAGTAATTGAAATATATGCATGTTTAACATGTTAGAATGAGCTATTATTCTATTATTCTCATCTTTTATTCATGCTAAGATCCTCAAAATGACACAATCAATATTAAATATTGTCTTATCAAGGTCAAACTTGCAGGCGAAAGTACTGCCTAAAGTAATTTTGGCCAATTCACCTGGAAGCCTGAGGGCCAAAACAAATTTGTCTGAGGGCTGCATTTGGCCCATGGGCCATAGTTTGGACATGACTGCTGTAAAGTTTTAAATGTCCCCAAAATTGAGATGTAGTTGGACGTAGTTCATCATTTAAAGAGTCACTAAATGCCAAAACCACTTTTTTCTGCTGATTAACTGTAAATGGGTCTAAAATAGAAGTGAATACCCTTCCCTGGCCTTATTTTGGCATTTTAGTGCATATTTGTTAAAAATCTGCCTTTTGGGTCAAAGCCCGTGTCTGTACCGCCTCTTTAGAATCAGCTACGCCCACGACATTTGAATTTCCGGGTTGGACAAACGGCCGCCAGTGAGTCAGACGCTGTTCTGAGGTTATTCAGGGATGAAAGAGTTCCGTTTTTTAGCGGATCTCTGCTTTTTTTTTCAGCCGCAGGGTAATTTTTTTTTTTTTTTAAATATCTGTGCAAATTCGTTGAGAAAGATTTTGGGTGTATATATATATATATATATATATATATATATATGTATAGTTGTGTTTAGGGTCGCCAACCGTCCCCTAAAAAACAGAATCGTCCCGTATTCAGAACAAAAGTACGTGTATCTCGTATTAAACTTCGTATTAAACTGTTCGTATTAAACACAGGCGTGAGCCCGTGTCTGGAGCCACGGTCGGCTCACGGTCAGCTCACGGTCGGCTCACGGTCTGCTCACGGTCAGCTCACGGTCTGCTCACGGTCAGCTTATGGTCAGCTTATGGTCAGCTTATGGTCAGCTCACGGTCTGCTCACGGTCGGCTCACGGTCTGCTCACGGTCAGCTCACGGTCTGCTCACGGTCGGCTCACGGTCGGCTCACGGTCTGCTCACGGTCAGCTCACGGTCTGCTCACGGTCGGCTCACGGTCTGCTCACGGTCAGCTCACGGTCTGCTCACGGTCAGCTTATGGTCAGCTTATGGTCAGCTTATGGTCAGCTCACGGTCTGCTCACGGTCGGCTCACGGTCTGCTCACGGTCTGCTCACGGTCAGCTCACGGTCTGCTCACGGTCAGCTCACGGTCGGCTCACGGTCAGCTCACGGTCGGCTCACGGTCTGCTCACGGTCGGCTCACGGTCTGCGGGCGGTACATCATGAGCCCCTCTTAGCCACCTCTTTGTGCTCCGTTGCCAAACCGGCGTCGCTGTCACTCTCCATTGGCTGTTTGCTATTGCTCGCTCCCACTGACCGGCGCTGTCACCCGGCTGTCACTCATAAGTCCAGCCCCGCCCCACGCTATCACCCAACCTGTCGAGTACCGCCCACTTTGTTGGATTTTTCAAATTGTTACTGTGGGTGGAGTAAACTGTAGCACAGGTGTTTATCTCTTTAAATAAAAAAAGCATCAAAGTAAAAAAAAAAAAAAGAATACAGTTGAAATAAATGCATTTGTTAATGGATTAATAATAGCACTTTTATTTAAAATAAAATCCAGATGTTTAGAATGTAATTTTGTGGCTATTATATTTAGAAGGAAAAAGCCACTATACCGCACCAAAAACCTACATATTATCGATACTGTATTTTAATATTTCTGTCCTCAGGTCTGGGGATGCTCCAGAACACTGGTCTCTGCGTTGTGGCCGACAAACTGAACTTCATCCGGTACCTGTCTCACTTCCGCTGTGTGCACAGAGGAGCCGCCTTCGCCAAAATGAGGACTACAGCAGTGCGAAAGCTTCTGCCCGAGTCCTGGGGCTTCCTGTGCCCAGTGCACACGCCCGACGGAGAGCCCTGCGGCCTCATGAACCACATGACCTCCACCTGCAGCATCGTCTCACAGACCCACCCCACGACAGGCCTGGCCGCTCTGCTCTGCTCACTCGGTACGAGAGGAGGCATTTCTGTTACACATTGTTTTTTATTTTATCTCATTAAATACTGTTGTAAATAGAGCTGCGTGTCATTTAGAAGTTTCACATATGATACATACCTCGATCCATAGGCCATGAAATGATGCATGCTCGAAACGGTGCCCTTTTGATTTGATACGATATATTTCAAATCAATTCGATACGGTTCAATAAAAATAAAGGCTAAATCATGGCTGCGATATTAAAGTCAACTTCTTGTGCAAAGTTCATATAAAACACAAACATTTTAATTAGGGCTGTCAGTTTTAATTTTAGGGCTGTTAATTTTAATTAGATTAATTAATTACACTGCAAATTAACACGATTAATTATGAGTGGCAATTCAATGCGCATTTTAAATTTGGCATGCGGCGAGCAAATCGCTGCCAGGGCCTTTGAACGTCAAGTTTATTTATAAAAAGAACGAAGACGGGACGATCAACAAGAACGCCGTGATTTGGAGCTTTTGTCAAAAAGAATTTTCTGATCACCGAAGCTGCTCCAGGCTGACTGATCAATTGAACGCGAAACACGTCCGGATAAGTTCCATCGTTACAGGTGATGGAGCGAGTGTGAGGGCACTTCACCAAACCACCAAACCAAACCACGCTTGCAGAATTTGGGAAACGATTGAGCAAAACGACCGCAGAAAAACTGACAAACTGAATCTCAAAGTGGGTTCCCTCGATCGCTCGTTCACTCACAATCTCTCTCTCTCTCTCTCTCACACTCTTAAAATGCAATTAAATAGATTAATTAATTACAAGTCCTGTAATTAATTAGATTATTTTTTTTAATCGCCTGACAGCACTAATTTTAATCAAAACGGTGAAAATGTCAAATGTGTCACTTAAATGAGATTCCTTCCTCCAAACAAGCAACAAAACTGTAGCTCTAACAAAATAATTTAGTAAAATATGCCAAAAAATACTCTTGACGATATATCAATACAGCAGCCCATGATATCGATACTGTGGCTACGTTTATACGGCGACGATCAAAACCGAAGACGCAAACGTGGCGTCTCGTCTTCAATTTTTTATCCGCGTTTAGACGAGCGTTCAACAGGAAATGTTTGTTTATACGAAGACGTAAAAGCCAGCGAAGGGAGGCGCTGTAAATAACTGGACTGGATCACAACAGCGTCAAGTTACTTTTCTAACCACGACCGGAAAAGAGAACGGTAAAACTTCAAAATAAAATGTTCTAGTTGCGTTTTAAATGAGTTGTTAAGTTCGGCTCCAAACATTTCAGTGACTTGTACTTTTGTTGACATGTTTTTGAATATTGTACTGAAAATAGTGACATTACAGGAGGATTACAGTGAATTAGAAAATATAAAATCACATGGGGTTTTACATTTGAAGTGCCTCATGCGGAAGTCGCTTGTCTTGGCCATGAGAGTGTGAGAAAGACTTGTACGGGAAGAAGAGAAAAGACCGTAGACGTGTGTGGGTGCGATGTTTGTTTCCCTGTATTGCCGCATCTATGTGACGTAAACGCGTACAGACGTGAGCAGATCTGACCAGTTTTGCGTCTTGGGCAGTTTACACGGAAACGCTACAGCGGAGCGTATTTAACTTTTCCACTCTGGAGGGTGGTTTCAGATTTTTGCCTCCAAAATGCCGTCACCGTGTAAACGAAAGGCACTCCTGATAAAATATTTTGTCGTTTTTAGCCGTAAGCGTTCTCGTGTAAACAGGCCCTGCATCATCACATTAAATGGTACAATATTGTTATTTTGATATTTTTGCACACCCCGACTTGTAAATTACTGTGATGGTTAAACACATATATTTGGGGTGTTTGAAGCGTCCGTAGCTCCAACTGATGCCTCTGTGTGAAAAAAAAAAAATCAGCCTTGGAAAATGGCCAAACGTGACCCTACGAGAGTTTTTCTGAGAAACCCTGTCTTCCTTCAAAATATCAACACTGCCGATGTATTACGTATTATTTTGCCCATATTCTGAAATATACCTGAAATTAACTCAAAGTGTGTGTGATTCAGAAGAGAATGAATCTGATGTGTTAAGTTAAGTTGTCCTGTTCTTGTTTAGGTATGACCCCAGTGGACGGGTGCCCTGGTCAGCTGTACTCGGACTGTTACCCTGTGCTGCTGGACGGGGCTGTGGTCGGGTGGGTTGAGGCTCAACTTGCTCCACTTGTGGTCGAATCTCTGAGAAGGTTCAAGGTAATAATGGATTTACACTGGTTTTAGTCGATATTAGATTAATTTGTTGTGTGTGAGGATCGATGACATTAAAGGTTGTGTAGAGGATTTTCCAAGGAAAGAGATCCAGCGACTGTCCTTTTTCAAATGTTGCGCATGCGTGAAACCACCTCCTCCTCCACAGCTCCCTAAGTAGTAATTTAACAACCAACGCGTCAGTCTTTAAACCCTTCGTCTGCTTCAGTGCACGCCATCGCTGGAAGGAATCTCCGAGAATCACCTAAGTTTAGCTTCGCTCCTTTTTCCCTTCTCTTCTTGTTTCAGTGACCTCAAAAACGGACTTTCTTTCGCAGCTAACAGGTTGTGGATTCTCGTCCGCCGTCGCAACAAACTTTTGTTCAAACTGTGAGGAAGCTACAGTTGGAAAAAGCCGCTAAGAACCGCTGTGTTGGTCGAGTAAACGGCGTCTTGAGTATGTGAAATGTGCGAGAGGTGAACCTAAACCATGTAATCCCAGCGCGCCGGCGAGTCAGTTACACTAGAAATGTAGGGAGTTTGATTGACAGTCTAGTCATAGTCATAGTTTCATAGTCATAGTTTGCTTTATTGTCGAAAACAATCATGTACATGTACATAGAGTGAATTCAAAATTTCGTATCTAAAAGCCAATAGATAATTTTATTTTTATCTGGCCCCACCACGTCCACAGTTGATGGATTTTCATTCTGATTTATTATTATTTTTTGGTCATCATAATTACTCCTGCCTCTCTATAATGCTATTTTGAACTTTCATTGACAGTTTGAAACAAAACAAAAAATCCTCCATTCAAACTCGGGGATGAAAGACTTCCGCCTTTTAGCGGAGGGGTTATTATTTTTTTTATATATATATCTGTGCAAATTCGTTGAAAGATTTTGGGTGTATATGTATAGTTGTGTTTAGGGTCGCCAACCGTCCCTTGAAAAATGGAACCCTCCCGTATTCAGAACAAAAGTACGTGTTTCGTATTAAACTTGTACCTGTCTGTGAGCTGCGCGAGCCCGTGTGCTCGTCTGGAGCCGCGGACACCGCACGTCACCGAGCGAGTGAGCGCGCGCAGCTCTTTCGCAAGAGCGTGTTCCTTTGTGTACCAGCGTGTATCACATGGCAGGTTAAACTTTATAAAACATCCTTCCTGCCCGTGCCTCACTTAGCTCTTCGCCTTTTCACGCTCTCTCTCCTCCTGTTCATAGCGCGCATAAGCTCCTTCCTCAATGTGCAAAGCAAAAACAAATCAAAATTTATGTTTAAATATATACTACTAGTACCTGTTAATAAAATGTGTTTGTTTGGTTTTTTTTCTACTTTGATTTACAGTTTTACTTTATTGAAACCATATAGCATCTGGAATTCCACATTTCAGAAATTCTAAAATTTTCCGGCGGGCAAATTTTTCATGACTGGACACTTTCACCCCTGCAGACTTGAATGTCTTTCTCTTCTCTCTCCTCCAGGTGTTGCAGGAGAAGCGGATCCCGGCCTGGACAGAGATCATCCTGGTCCCTCAGACAGGAAAGGCCAGTCTGTATCCGGGACTGTACCTGTTCACGACGCCCTGTCGAATGATGAGGCCTGTCAGGAACCTGGCTCTGGGGAAGGAGGAGCTCATCGGAACGTTTGAACAGGTGTGTGTTCACTTGTACACTTCAGACTTGAGCAGAATGAAAAAAACCTTAAGTGCGCTTTGTGAACGCGCTATCAAACCAGACTGACCCCAAACAGCACGTATCTGGTCTATTTGAAATCGGAGGTCTCAGTGCAGTACATGTTCACCCTGTTTAATGGTGTTACTCCAGGCTTTAAATTCCAGTCAGATGAAACCAATCAGAATTGTGTCATGGAACATTTTCAGAGTGGACACAGATGTACCAAACTTGGAAATCTAGCATCATGTCAAATGGGTTTTAGAACTGGCCCTTGCTGTGGTGTTCATTAAAAACAGAAGTAGTGATTGGTAAAGCAAAAGATCAATCCAAAGAATCCACCATTTTGAATGTTTGGTTTATGAAACTCCAACACTGGATATGCTGAGTCTAAAGGCTTATGCGCTGTAAGCTCTGCCAGTGTTAAATGACCCAAGAGATGGAGGATAAAATGTCTTAATCAATAGCTCATTAACGTTTAGGGATGGGACACAAGATATAATTGATACTCAGACTGGCGGTGTTCTGCATGTATCTGTATGGTGGAATGTTCACCGTTCTCACTGCCTCTGCAACGTATCAATGACACTGGCATTTTAATGTGCTCTGTTATTGTGATTTGCATGTTCTTTTTATTTATTGTTATTGCTTACATCCATGACCTTTTTTCACTAGGGCCAGAACTTCTGGTTAATGGTTTTCTGTGGCAAAAAAACTGCTTCATAAATCTGCCCCATCACCAAATCTTTAACCAACAAGGTCCACAAAGGATAAACATTCTTCCATGTTGGCCCTTTACGCTTTTGTCTTTCTTACCTTATCGTTGTGGATAAATTCTTGAGGTCCTTCCTTTGTGGACCTGGTTGGTTGAAGATTTAGTGATGAGGCAGGTTTATGAAGCTGGTAGAGAAGACGCCAGACATTTCCACAGACATTTTGCCACAGAAAACCATTAACTGGAAGTTCCGCAAACCTACAGCGCGGCACTTCTTTAAAGGTCCCATGACATGAAATTTTCACTTTCTGAGGTTTTGAACGTTAATGTGAGCTGCCCCACCCTGTTTTTGAAAAAAAAGACAGCCCAAATGGGCGATTCTGAACAAGGGAATTTTCTGACGTCACACTCGGGGAAAATGCAAATGAATTTCCACCCCCATCTGGATGTCTACCCACTGTCTCTGGAAATCACGCCCAGAGAATTTGGACCGCAAATGAGCTACAAAATCCGAGATGCGTTTTTTTATTTGCCTGGAGACACGCGAGAGTGCATCAGGCTCGGATGTCGTTTATCCGAGCCTCTTATCTTCCGAAGCACTTAAAAATGGGGAAGTGGGTGACAGCGCACAGCGCACCGCTAATCCAGGAAACGGCTGCGTATTTGGCCACAACCCAACCGCTGCACTGGCCTGTCTCTGTCCTCCTCATTTGCATTCAAGCAACAACACCCATAATAAAGCGTTTCAGAGACATATTTATGAATAGAACTGTCTTCATGAGGCTTGATTTTGAAGGATTCATTTACAGTATTAGGGAACCATTAAAAGCATCAAGAAGTACCATGTCATGGGATCTTTAATATTATGAAAAAAAGGTTTATTGAGTACAGTTTATTATGCTGTATTACTTGTTTGAATATTCTCCAGCTGTACATAAACGTGGGCATCCTGGAGGGTGAGATCAAGGCTGGCGTCACGTCTCATCAGGAGCTGTTTCCTCACACGATGCTCAGCGTCGTCGCCAACTTCATCCCCTTCTCCGACCACAACCAGAGCCCCCGCAACATGTACCAGTGTCAGATGGGTAAGACCACTCCCAAAACCTACTTTGTTCATGTTTTCAAAGTAAGATTTGTTTTGACCCACAGCAGATGTATTGTTAAAGCAGCTGCAGGGGTCAAAATGTCGAATCTAATTATAATATGTTTCTATCTGCAGTAAGTGTGGCTTATTCCTCACTTTCCTCACACATTCACGGTAATATGTTTGTAAGTTTGGACTTTTCATGCCCGGGAGGAGCAACTAATGTACAGATGTAATGTAAAATCCAAGCAAAGGTGGATTTAACATGGCTAGTATTTTCAGGATCATTTAAAGGTCCCATGGCATGAAATTTTCACTTTCTGAGGTTTTTGAACGTTAATGTGAGCTCCCCTACCCTGTTTAGCCCCCCCCCCCCCCATGGTTAAAAGTTGCGAAATGTCTAAACTGAGCATTTGCGATCCTTTTCTGCGTTACAAAAATTCGGAGCTCAAACGGACGATTTTGAACAAGGCACCTTATTGACGTCAGATTGAAAAAAGAAATGCAAATGCAGTTCCACCCCCGTCTGTCTGTACTCAGCGTCTCTGTAAATCACGCCCAGAGAGTTTGGACTGTGAATGCGCTAGGCAATGCGAAATGCGTTTTTTTATTTGCCTGGAGGCACGTCCGAGTGTTTCTAGGCTCGGAAGTCCTTTATCTGAGCCTCTGGACCTTTGAACAGCAGTGGTTTAATTTTATTTTATGTGGAAATGTGTTTATTTTTCAATGGAACGCTTCAAATCTCTCCCCCCGTGCAAAAACAAGGAAATGGATCAGCTGTGAGCTCTGAGTGAGAGCGGAGAGTTTGGCCACCCTCTACTATTGGCCAGGTCTTTTCTCCTCATTTGCATTCAAGCAACAACACCCATTATGGAGTGTTCCAGAGAGAGAAAAATTACTCTTTCTCATCTTATCTCTGTTTCTCATGCACTGAGTGTTGATTTTGAAGAAGGATTCATTTACAGTATTAGGGAACCATTAAGGAGCCATATAAGTACCATGTCATGGGACCTTTAATTATTGTTTTATCCTGTTAGTGTATTGGCATAAAGCATCCTACTTTTTCTTCCTAGATTTTTACTGTTTTCGTTTGAATAGAAATGGTTTTGTTTACACTAGGAATATTTTGCTGCTGTTTAACTCATTCACTGCCAGCCTGTTTTCAAAATCTAACCCCTTAGAGTGCCAGAGATTTAGAGCATTTTCACTGATTTTTCAAGACTCACAGAATACCGAGTTCTTTGACTATATAAACATGGCACACATCAAAATAAAGCGTCACACACACACACACACATATAACTTCATTCATTACAATTACCACACAGCAGCATCACTGCTCCAAGTCAGTAAACTTCTTCTTTGGCGCTGTCGTAGTTCTGATCAGAGTTCCTGCTCCGCGCAGCGCACACATGACACGCCCCCTCCTCGGGCACAGCAGATCTCTGCTCAGACCTCGTTGCTTGATCCGGCTTGTCTCTGCGATCCTCTGATCCAGGATCCTGGGTCCCAAGAGCGATCTGATCGCTCCATAGGCGCTGATCAACAGTTATCTGCTTTTCCGGGTTCTCTGGCCTCACCATCTTACACACACCTATACACACACTGCACTCCTCCTTTCTTCCGCGGCTCTGATCGGCAAATAATGATACAAGATCGCCATCTACAGGTTGAGAGGTGTGAATTACACCTTAAAAGTTGCGCCAGGTTGTATCCTAGCAACCCCCGCTGAAAAACGCCTTTGACGTCTATAGACGTCACGGCACTCAACGGTTGGATTCGAGGGGACGTCAATAGACGTCTCCGGCACTGAATGAGTTAAAAATGTTAACTTGCATCAGAACAGTGACATTTTCTTCCTCATCTGTATCTTTTCTTTTCTCCGTGTAGGTAAGCAGACGATGGGCTTCCCTCTGCACTCGTTCTTGGATCGCTCTGATAATAAACTGTACAGACTGCAGACTCCACAGAGCCCCGTAGTGAGACCGTACATGTACGACCACTACAACCTGGACAACTACCCCAGCGGCACCAACGCTATAGTGGCTGTCATCTCCTACACAGGCTACGACATGGAGGACGCTATGGTGAGAGCGAACTCCCGACCAAACACACTTTTTATTATAAAATGTTTTCAGGAGAGGAGGCCCCGGGGAAGACCCAGGAAACGCTGGAGGGACTGTGTCTCACGGCTGGCCTGGGAACGCCTTGGGGTCCCCCCCGGCGGAGCTGGAGGAAGTGTCCGGAGTGAAGGAAGTCTGGGAGTCCCTGCTTAGACTGTTGCCCCCGCGACCCGGCCCCGGACAAGAGGAAGAAAATGGATGGATGTTTTTAGCTTGTGTTATAGCATATTTTCTGTGGACTTATTGTTCAATTTATCTTTAAGTGCTGATTAATTGGAGAGACACTTACCCAGAATTTACACCAGCAGTGTCAGTGGCATGTAACGTAGAGAAAGCTGCGTACACATGTACTTTTAAAAGGTTCAATTTACACCAGAGACAACAGAGCTGCTCCTGCAACTTCAGCCTCTGTGGATTCTCATGTTTAAACACTAAACTTTCACATTGCTCATGTATTCATGGTTTATTGGATGAATCAACAAGAGATGATGCTTTGCAACGATAACGAGCTGCTATCTGTGGTGCTGCAGTAATGAATCTACTCACCATTTCACTTTGGTTCTCTTCATCACGCGCCTTTCCCTTCAGAAGTTCAAAAAACTGCTCAAAACACACATCGTCGTCACAGTCTACAGCCCCCACACATGACTGCTCCCTCATTACTCTTTTTCTGTCCTGCCCTTGTTTTAGTGTTACTTTATTATGAAGTGTTACTGTGAAAAGCGCGATATAAAACTGATGTATTATTATTAGTTGCTCTTGTAAAGTGTTTTCTGTTCATCCTCCGCAGCTGTAAACTTTCCGTAGTCCATCACGACTCATTCCCCAAGCTCCTGCATTGGACGCACGGTGTTAACGCGATTGTAGCGGTTTCCCCCATCAGCCCAAAACATGCTCCAGGTAAAATCCTCCAGCTTAGGTCCAGACCAAGCCGAAGCAAGAAGATCATGGAGATGGTCCCCGGGTGCAGTAATGTGCTGCTCACTGCTCCTAACAGGATGGGTTAAATGCAGAGAAGAATTTCTCCAGTGTGAGATCAATAAAGTCACTTCTTCTTCTTCTTCTTAAAGAACATATTTTGAAATCGTATTTTCCTGTCTTCCTCTGCTAAAAAGCCTGGAGACGCTCCGCTGATGCTAAAAATGAGAACTCCAGCCTAATTTGGATGCTGTTGGACACACGTATGACACTGCTGGTGTAGACTGTCCGATCGGTTCAAATAGAAAGCGACACCTGCGCGTTTGCTGTTTTGGTGTAAATTGGGGGTTTCTCTTTATGCTCCGTAGAGGGTGACACTATAGGGCCACACATTTTTGTAATGAAAACACTTGTGACTGTATAAGCTGGTAAAGGGGCGTTCCAGTATTCTGCTCCCACAACTTGGAACAATCTACAAAAAGACTGGAAACTAAAGGAACTGGTCTCTCTAGGACAGTTTAAAATCTTGCTCAAAGGTTTGGAATTGAAATCTATGATTTGTAAATGTTTTTAATTCTAAAATGTTTTTGAAATGGTTTTGTAATTGTATTGATCTGTGCCGCTGTCTTGGCCACGACTCCCTTGAAAAAGAGATTATTAATCTCAATGGGACTTTCCTGGTTAAATAAAGGTTAAATAAAAAAAATAAAAGAAAATAAAATCAAAGAAATAACGCTCCACCAGAAAAGTTATAGTATAGAGCATTTTCACGAACCCGGAAAAACAGGACGATTACCCAGATGTGGGGCAATCTTGGGGCGCGCTCAAAATTGATTATAATTATTAATTTATATAGCAGCCATGCAGAAAAAAAATCAAAATTTTGCGATAAACCTTCCACATCGGAATCCAAAACTTCAATACAGTTGACCAGTTGTACAGAGATAAGTCGGATGCCAAAGAAAAGGAGCGTTATATGAACAAACTCAAATTAATTGGGCGAGAAGATCCGTATGAGATGGATTCAAGTTTGTTCAGTGACAGCGGCGATTTGTCGGTTCTGCTGCTGTAAGAGATCCCGATATTGTCAACGACCTGGTCTCCTCCCCAAGCCCTGATACACAAGACCTTCAGAGCTCTAAAGGTCTGGAGGAAACATCCAGTTTGTTTGTGGCTGGTACGAGAGCGCAAAGTGTGGAAAATTGAAGACAAACATATTGTGATGGCAAAGGTCGGCATACTTGTATTACATGTGTAACGTGTTTAAGTACGACTATACTGCGTTTTATTATTCACATTTTGCAAAGATTAAAATATTAACATTGTAATACAGTCTACTGTAGGTGCTAATGTCAGTGTTAGCCGGTATTTGTTTATGTAAACATGGTTGCTACAAAGTGGTTCAAATTTAACTCACAATGCACAGTATGAAATATCTACCGGCTGCGAAATGAGCTGAGCATATGCGAATGTTGTTGAGATTTTTTCCATCCCAAGTTCTGTTTGAGACTGGCGATCCACAATCGCCTCCTTTCCTTTGATAATCGCTCTGTCTGTTCACTCTGGTCGGTCACTACTTTAGGTAAACGATAGAACTGCAGGCGTTTTTCTCTGTCCGATCTATTGTGACAGCCTAGGACCGTACAATGCTTGACCATTTTGCTTTTTTTTATTAAACTTTGCGGCATGAATGCACTGTTCGCGGTGCCTCGAATCCCCTCAAAATGGCCGACTTACGGATTATGACGTCACGTGAAAACGCTCTATTGATGGAGGCAAATATTCTATGGGAGCATCAGTCACAACTTGACGAAACCTAAAAACCAAGTTAAGGCTCGTTATGACTTTTTGAAAATGTTATGTTGACAGTCTCCCTCTTGTTTTTCCAGATATTGAATAAGTCTTCGTGGGAGCGTGGTTTTGCGCACGGCTCCATCTATAAAACTGAACTGGTGGATTTGTCTGAGAAGGTTCGAGGGGTGGACTCGGTGGTTTTTGGGACTAAACCTGGAGACCCCAAAAATGCGAACAAACTGGACTCAGACGGACTGCCCTTCATCGGCTCCACGCTGCAGTACGGAGATCCTTTCTACAGCTACATCAACCTCAACACAGGCCAGAGCTTCACCACCTTCTACAAGTAAGACCCCAGATCAGCAACTAGAGCCACTTTACCTGATTTAAACTCACTGGAGCTCCACAGGTTTTCGGAAATCGATTGGTAAAAAGGCACAGCGCTTTTCCACCTTCAGGGACACTCAAAGCACTTTACAACAAGGAATTACTCACCCATTCATTCACACACCAACGTACGCAGACACTGGGGGCGAAGCGGGTTAAGTGTCTTGCCCAAGGACACAACAGCAGCATTCATCTGTGGGAGCTGAAATTGCACCTCCAACCTTTGATCAGAGAGCGGGATTCCAACTGCCAACTTTCTGATCAGTGGACAAACGCTCCACCAACTGAGCTACTGTCGTCCCAATTTCTCATTCATTTTTCCTTTTATGATCAAAGGAGAAGTTCAATTTGTCAACTGGACAAAGTTTGTTTGGTTGAAAACGTTTCGCCGCTCATCCGAGAGGCTTCGTCAGCTTCGTCAGCTTCGTGAGCTGACGAAGCCTCTCGGATGAGCGGCGAAACGTTTTCGACCAAACAAACTTTGTCCAGTTGACAAATTGGAACTTCTCCTTTGATCATGGATTCTACCTGGACGACTGAGGGACTTTTCTCGCATTTTTCCTTTTAGACTTTTTTTTTTTTTTTTTTAGTTTATATTTTAGAAAAGGTTGGCATCTTTAGTGAAGAATCCCTCAGTCGTCCAGGTAGAATCCATGATAAAAGGAGCAATTCAATTTGTCAACTGGACAAAGTTTATTTGGTCGAAAACATTTCGCAGCTCATCCGCGCTGCTTCGTCAGTTCTGGTTCTAGTGCTGCTGGACACTGCTTATATCTCGCTGCAGGGAGGAGCTCACTATACAGAAATTATTCTGAAACTATCCCACCTTTTTGTTCTGAGTTTCTGTCTTTTGTTTTCAGATTCTCTCTGGCGTCTAGTTTAGCATACCTATTCAAACCCTGTGCTAAACTAGCTCCTCCCTGGAGCTAGATAGAAGCAGTGTTAATCTTGGACGTTTTTTTTTTTTTACAACAAAAAGACAAAACAATTAGTGCTGTCAGGCGATTAAAAAAATGAATCTAATTAATTACAGGATTTGTAATTAATTAATCTAATTAATTGCATTTTAAGAGTGTGAGAGAGAGATTTTGAGTGAGTGAACAAACCCACCCACTTTGCGATTGAGTTTTCATGTGGTCGCTTTGCTCATTTCCCAAATTCTGTGAGCATGGATTGGTGGTTTGGTGAAGTGCGCTCTATCACCGGTAATAATGGAACTTGTCCGGACGTGTTTATCGTTCAAATGATCCGTCAGGCTGGAGCAGCTTCGGTGATCAGAAAATTCTTTTTGACAAAAGCTCCAAATCATGGCGTTCTTGTTGATCGTCCTGTCTTCGTTCTTTTTATAAATAAACTTCCTGTTCAAAGGCCCTGGCAGCGATTTGTTCGCCGCACGTGCATTGAATTGCCGCTCATAATTAATTGCGTTAATTTTTATAACGCGTTAATTTGCAGTGTAATTAATTAATGTAATTAACGCGTTAAACTGACAACCCTAAAAACAATGCAAGGTGGCTGTGATTCATTTACATGAGTCAGTCAAAATCGGCAAGAAAAGGTGATACAAACTCGATTAATTTTTCCCAAATCTTATAGAATTTTCCCCTTTGGACTCTTATGTCTGTTTTTGCCTTTAGACTTTCTGAATGTACTGTGGAAACCATCAACATAATTTTAATTTTATTTTATTTGGTTTATTTAGCAGGGACAGTGTACATTAATCAACATTTCAAGTTAGACCGGAAATTCCACCTGAGAATTCTGACCTGTCTCCAGCTCTACTAAAACTTTAGAACCAAGAGTATGGAATTTCCATGGTATTTTATAAAATGGTCCCATGGCATGAAATTTTCACTTTGAGGTTTTTGAACGTTAATGTGAGCTCCCCTACCCTGTTTAGGCCCCCCCATGGCTAAAAGTTACGAAATGTGTTAACTGAGCATTTGCGATCCTTTTCCGTGTTTGAAAAAAAGACAGCCCAAACGGGCGATTCTGAACAAGGGAAATTTCTGACGTCACACTCGTGGAAAAATGCAATTGCAGTTCCACTGCCCGTCTGTATGTCTACCCACCGTCTATGGAAGAGAGTTTGGACCGCAATCTAGCTACGCAATGCGAGATGTTTTTTTTTATTTGCCTGGAGACAGGCAAATAAATCCATCCAAATCCAGGCTTGGATGTCCTTTATCCGAGCCTCCGAACCTCTGAAACAGCAGTGGTTTAATTTTATTTTCTGTGGAAATGTGTTTATTTAATGCAACTCATCTCATATCTTCCTCCACACTTACACACACGGAAGTGGGGCCAGCGCACCGCTAAAACGAGGAACCAGCAGCACATTTGGCCCCACCCCACCCGCTGCTCTGGCCTGTCTCTGTCCTCCTCATTTGCATTCAAGCAACAACGCCCAGAATAAAGTGTTTGAGAGAGATATTTTTGACTTGCTTTCTCATGCACTGAGTCTTGATTTTGGAGAAGGATTCATTTACAGTATTAGGAAACCATTAAGGCGCCATATAAAAGCATCAAGAAGTACCATGTCATGGAATCTTTAAAGATTGCATTAACATAAATAACATAAATTGGGATCTGTCTCACAGATTTAAAAATTGTTTAAAGGGCCTGAAGTTGTTTTGTTTCATTCACACCTGATGAGCTCTTCATGTGGTGATAGAGTAGAACACTAGAATCATTTGGATGATTTTCAAGTAGAAAATTGTAGAATTGCCATTCTCTAAACTAAAGCTAAAAAAAGAAAAAAGCTCCAGCTTTAATATTTTATTCAGTTTGCTGTGAATCCCAATCAACCATACAGAACCTCAACAAAACGACAAAAACAACAATATTCAACAAACAATTTGAACCAAAGATGAAACCATATTGACAAAAAAATAAAGCAAAATATAACAAAATAAAAACAAGACAAACAGGTAATCCATAAAAAGACAAAACACACACACAGAGCAGACAGATCACAGAACAAGACAAACTGGACACGACGAGCACCTGAAGTCCCCATCCCAACCACCGGTCCACCTAAAGCTCAAAGCCACAGCCCCACATCTTCTTGACGTGGACAAACGGGTCTAAATATACAATAAATTATCATGTTTCTAGAATTCAGAACCACAGTTTCAGTCCCATTTTAATAGATCCCATTTTTTGAAATGTAAGAACAATCTATTATTATTTGTAGCTATAATTTCTTTCAGTTACGACTTGTAGCTTTTATTTAATTTAAAGTGTGCCAAACATAGGCCCACCTTATTAAAAGCTTTGAAGATCAAGATTTTCCCCACTAAAATAATGATGTTCACTAATGTTGATGAGAGATTATTCAGCACACAAACAATTATATTTATGGGACTAATCTCTAGAGTGATTCGGAATTCCTTCAACCATTTTTGAATTGAAAGCCAAAGCTGTGACACGTACGGACAATGGTAAAATACATGCTTTATATCCTCCTCTTCCTCCTCACAGAATCGACACTTCGAGTCGTCTTTAATACTGCAGTTTAAGGTTTCTTTTTGTAGCTATAATTTTGTAAAATGTTTTAACTGAAAGATTCTTGAGTAAGAATCTCTGGGTTTTGATGATGTAACAACATCATATCCTGGCTTAAAGCTCACAGGAGTCAGTTTTGCATAATTTAGGACTTTTAAACAGAAACTTTAGAATTTCCCTCTCTATTTTTTTTCCAGAAGCCATGAGTTAGGTGTGGTGGACAACATCAAAATCTGCAGCAACGACCTGGGCTCCAGCAGCTTCAAACGCGTCTGCATCACCATCCGGATCCCCCGAAACCCCACCATCGGAGACAAGTTCGCCAGCCGCCACGGTCAGAAGGGCATCCTCAGCCGCCTGTGGCCCGCCGAGGACATGCCGTTCACCGAGAGCGGGATGACTCCTGACATCCTCTTCAACCCGCACGGCTTCCCCTCCAGAATGACCATCGGAATGCTCATCGAAAGCATGGCCGGAAAATCTGCAGCCTTGCACGGTTTGAGCCACGACGCCACCCCTTTCACCTTTTCCGAGAAGAATTCCGCTTTGGAGTATTTCGGGGAGTTGTTGAAAGCTGGCGGATACAACTACTACGGCACCGAAAGAATGTACAGCGGAGTGAGCGGTCTGGAGTTGGAAGCGGATATCTTTATCGGAGTGGTTTACTATCAACGGCTTCGTCACATGGTTTCAGACAAGTTTCAAGTCAGAACAACCGGAGCGAGGGACAAAGTGACCAACCAGCCAGTAGGGGGCAGGAACATCCAAGGAGGAATACGTTTCGGGGAGATGGAGCGAGATGCGTTGCTCGCTCACGGTTCGTCCTTCCTTCTCCACGACAGGCTGTTTAACTGTTCAGATCGGTCCATAGCTCAGATTTGCGTCGATTGCGGGAGCCTGCTATCGCCGCTGTTGGAAAAACCGCCTCCCTATTGGTCGTCCATGAAGCACAGGAAAACGGTGTGCACGCTGTGTGGGAAAAGTGAGGCCATCGACACCGTGTCCGTGCCGCACGTGTTCAAATATTTTGTGGCGGAGTTAGCGGCCATGAATATAAAAGTCAAATTAGAAGTGAAGTAACGTGGTGTACCTTGGGTTTCAAACGATATCACAATATTCTCTAATATTAAAGTGGCACTCTGTAACTTTTCTGTTAGAGGGCCTGCCAACTGTCTATATAGAGATGTTATTGCTTTACTGCTTTGTTTTGTTTTTCTATTAAAAAACATAAAAACATATATAAAACATTTATATAGTTTTGCCTGGAATGTTCCACAATAACTTTGAACTTGTCGCCATGAAGAAAAGACGTGATGCTGCAGGGCATTTTTAAGCAATAAAATCACCTCTAATTGAATAAATACAAGTGTCACGTCTTTGGATTAAAAGACAGTCATGTTTCAGAAGGTTAGTAAGGTAGTTCAAAGTTATAAATAAGTTTATTCTTGTTAAATATGTTCATTTCATATTTGCAAACTGTTAAAGGGATGGTGCGTTTTTTTTTAAATGTGAATCTGTCTGGCTTCACCTTCAACAGCGTCCTGAGATTAACAGACTTACCCATGACCGCGTGATCTGAGCCCGGTTCTCCTCCGGTTCCGTAGCTCGTGGACGTAGGTCCGGTAAGTTCGCGGGGACATTTAATAAAGCTTGTTTTTCTTCTCAAAACGTTTGTCCGAAAAGTGATATATTTGCGTCACAAACATTTGTCCGCTAAAAATTCAGCAGCCTAATTCACATTGGGGTTATTTTCTCTCGACTCGTATCACTGCGCCCAGATTATCTGTATTAGCCTGTTCACTTGTAAACATCAACTTACGGCTGATGTCGCCGTACCGCATCCACCGTAAACATCCGCGAACAAGTGAACAGGCTAATACAGTTAATGTGCGCGCAGTGATACGAGTCGAGAGAAAATGACCCCAATGTGAATTAGGCTGCTGAAGTTTTAGCGGACAAATGTTTGTGACGCAAATATATCACTTTTTGGACAAACGTTATTTTGAGATGAAAAACAAGCTTTATTAAACTTACCGGACCTACGTTCCTGAGCTCCAGAACCGGAGCAGAACTGGGCTCGGACGACGCGGTGAGCGGTAAACCAGTGTTAATGCACGACACTGTTGGAGGGGAACCCAGACATTAACATAAAAAAAACTGCACTATCCCTTTAAGATTTGGGTAAAATCATCAGATTGAGATCTTTAAGGATCGTTTTGAGTATAAAGTGAGCGCGCCTGCGTCTCAAAACGGCTCTTGTACACGTTCAGAGTTCTAAACTTTTGAACCTTGGAAAACATTTGCATTACAGACCTCATAAAAACAAAACTACGCCTTGTGTAGAATAAGATTGATTAGTTAAAATTCATATGACAATACAGTTCAGGCGAGCAACTGCCAAAGTTCCATCCTGCTTCTGTAAACTGAAATGATTCCTAGCAAAATCGATATTGCCAATATGCAGATGTTTTATGTTCGTCATTGATGGATACAGTGTGATTAGAATTGTCACTGGCAATTATAATCACAGTTCATCCAAGCTGCGATTATAATTGCCAGTGACGTATAATCACAAATGGATTCGACCAAATAAACTTTTGTCCAGTTGACGTGTATTGTACCTGGACGACTGAGGGATTCTACAGATGCAGTGCATCCGGAAAGTATTCACAGCGCTTCATTTGTTCCACATTTTGTCATGTTACAGCCTCATTCCAAATTGTATTAAATTAATCTCTTACCTCAACATTCTACACACAATACCCCATTATGACCATGTGAAAAAAGTTCACATTTACATAAGTATTCACAGCCTTTGCTGAATACTTTGTTGATCCCCCTTTGGCAGCAGTTACAGCCTCAAGTCTTTTTGAATATGATGCCACAACCTTGGCACACCCATCTTTAGGCACTTTGCCCATTCTTCTTTGCAGTAATTCTCGAGCTCCATCAGGTTTGATGGGCGACGTCTGTGCACAGCCATTTTCAGGTCTCTCCAGAGATGTTCGATCGGATTCAAGTCTGGACTCTGGCTGGGCCACTCCAGGACATGCACAGCGGTTCTGAAGCCAATCCTGAGATCTTGGCTGTGTGCTTCAGGTCGTTGTCCTGTTGAAAAATGAACCTTCGCCCCAGTCTGAGGTCAAGAGCGCTCTGGAGCAGGTTTTCATCCAGGATATCTCTCTGTATTGCTGCATTCATGACTAGTCTGCACTGTAGAACTGTCACACACATGGACAGTTATGAAAAGAATACTGGATCCATCCCCCACTTTTCAATCTAAAGATAAATGTATTTTTGGAAAGAGCTTTTTAAAAATAGACATTTTGTTTGGGAACATTCAAGATGACCCCAGTGCTCAAAAGTACACAGGATTTCAAGCTTTCTGTTGTCAATCTTACATTTTATTAAAAAATATACATAAAAAGTGTTGGTTATTTCACACAGCTTCATCATAACCCTGTTTTAAAAGATGTTTGATTTGATTAGTTGGTCGATTTATTTGATACAAAAAATCATTTGAAAATGCATTGATTTCCGACAGATACAATTTTAATGCTTCGTTGTAGTCCCATTGGCCAAGCAGCAGCCAATCACAATACTGTACCCAATTATATAGACGTGATTCAGAGAAACTGAGGTTTACCGTACTTTTCGGACGATAAGCCGCTACTTTTTCCTCACACTTCGGACTCTGCGGGTTATAGTCAGGTGTGGATTATATGTGGATTCATTCTTATCAAGACGGCGAATGTAGAACGGTAAATAAGTGACGAGAGTTCATGAATTAATGAAGCCTTGTTTAGCCACTTAAAATCTACACGGGTATCAACAGTTCTGTGAGACGGAGTTCAGGGGGTTTTACCCTTAAAGTTAAATTTAAGGCTTCCAGAGGCTACAGGCCATTTTACACTTGTTTTACTGCCGTGTTTCTGCTGTAGGTGCTGTTCGAAAAAAGCACATACCAGTATTTACGTTAATTAAAATTTTAAAAATCCTTTTGTGTACCATCTTTCTGTGTAAATATCTCAAGTTACAATGTGGACACCCGCGGCTTATAATCAGGTGCGGCTTATATATGTACAAATCTTAATTTTTTTTTAAAAATGGTTGGTGCGGCTTATAGTCAGTCCATAGTACAAAAAGTACGGTACTTAATGGAAATTTTTCTTTAAAAAAAAGTCTAAAAACATCTAATAGATAAATATTTAATGAGAAACATGACTGTAAATATAAAAGGAAATACAACATAACACCAAATCTTCAAATAAGTAATCAAGAAGAAGTCCCAAGCCTCAGTGTTTAGCGTGGATTGGTCCAGGAAGGGCATCTGACATAAAATAAACTCCAGCATACGAGTGTATGTCAACTGTAATAATAACTGTAAACTACAATATATTTTAGTGTTTTTATTTTTGATCGTGCCCTCTCAGACCATACATGTGTCATTTGATGTCTTAATTAGTCAAATAATTACAACTTGGTACAGGGTGGAGATAGGGGGTAGGTGTGAACAGACATTTTCTGAAAACTCAAATACAGGATTACTTAAATATACACGACTCAAAACTCCACCTTTAATTAAAGGAGAATTAACGTTTTTTACCATCTTATTTCGGTAATAAAACAAGTTGTTTTACTCACCCACAGCACTTTGGTGTCATGGAGCATTTCCGGAGATCTCCATAATGTGAGTTCTCGGGGCAAATGTTTACGGTCTCCAAATAACACAAACTTTATCACTTTTCAAATCACAGAAGCTCGATGTCTTAGTCTACACTTTCATTTGAGTCAAAAGTGCCTCTAATCCGAGATTTATCCATAGTTTGGAGTAGATGAGGAGGACAGTCGCATGTGCTCAGTCACAGCTGATGTCGCTCTCAGCTCTCAGGCCCCAAACATGAAAAGCAAAGCTGTAAGACGTTTGGACCATCGTGTTTGCAGTACCCACTTCAGTCAGGACCATTTTTTACCAGCAAAGGAAAATAAAGAAGTCCAGCGGATTCAGCGCACGATTCTGAGAAGTAATGTGAAACCGATGGCTGTTCTCTGCTGCTCCTAAAACTGTCTCCGCTTCATTCTTTCTGTATCCATTCTGTCTCCTCATCCGTATACTCCTCTTCAGTCCTCAGTCCTCCATAAGTCCTCTTCAGCCTCAAAGTCACAATCTTCTGCCATGTGTCACTCCCAACAGAAAAGTGGCGTCTTCTTATCTGTGAAATAAGATGTGACTGAGCACATGCGACTGTCCTCCTCATCTACTCCAAACTATGGATAAATCTCAGATTAGAGGCACTTTTGACTCAAACCAAAGTGTAGACTAAGAAATTGAGCTTCTATGATTTGAAAAGTGCTAAAGTTTGTGTTATTTGGAGCCCACAAACATGTGCCCCGAGAACTCACGTTACGGAGATCACTAATCTAAAACATCTCTGGAAATGCTCCATATGACACCAAAGTGATATGGGTGAGTAAAACAACTTGTTTTATGACCGAAATAAGGCTCTGATTGTAAAAAACGTTAATTCTCCTTTAAACAAATGATGACACAGTAATTTATTGCTGCTCTACCTCATTAGTACAGGCCTTCGAGTATTTACAATCTGCTTTTGATATTGTTCAGACACGTCTGCAGTCCCTGAAATTAGTTTTAAATGCTGAGAAAACTAAAGTTATGGTGTTTTCTCATAAGTGTCTTTTTCCTGAGGACATGCCTGAAATAAAAACTGTCCAAGGACGATCAATAGAACTTGTCAGCAGTTACAAATACCTTGGTTTTCCGCTTGACTCTGAGCTCTCGTTCAAGCTACATATTGCCAATCTGGTGCACAAACTAAAAGTGAAACTGGGTTTTTATTATCGTAATAAATCTTGTTTCTCACTCAGAGCTCGTAAACATCTTGTTTCAGCTACTTTTGTTCCTCTGCTGGATTATGGTGATGTCTTGTACATGACCGCGTCCTCTAAATGTCTTCAGTCCTTAAACACGGTGTACCATTGTGCTTTGAGGTTTGTGACTGGTTGTAGTCGCCTTACTCATCACTGTGAACTGTACGCCAAAGCAGAGTGGCCTTCTCTGAGCACAGAAGGTTCACTCACTGGTTGTTATTGGTTTACAAGGCACTCGTCGGCTTGGCGCCCTCGTATCTTTGTACATTGTGTCAAAGAATTACCAATGCTTATGCCTTGCGATCTAGTGACATTTTTCAACTGCAAGTTCCTCGTGTTAGGACTGAGTTAGGAAAGCAGGCTTTTAGCTTTTCCGCTCCATCGGCCTGGAACACTCTTCAAACTGAACTGAAAATGACTGAACTTGTCTCATTTAAAACATTTCGCTCCTTTTTATATAATCGGCAAAAAAAAAAACATAAATCAGTGTCTGTGTTTTTAAATGTACTGTCATTTTAACTAACGCACTTTATCGCTCGTGTTTACAATTGTTTGCACCTTTTTAATATCATTTGCACTTAATTTTACTGTTTACAACTATTGCACTTTACATTTGATATTTTACTGTTATTTTCCTCTGGACGTTGCTGCTGACCTCTGACCTCTGGGCCAGGTCACCCTTGTAAACCAGGTCTTGATCTCAATGGGTTTTTACCTGGTTAAATAAAGGTTAAAAAATAAATGAGGGAATGGTGTTATAACATGGTAAACGGCTCATTAAAGTTGATTTTGAATAATATGTCTCCTTTAAATCACAAACTATTCACCCTGGTCCGTGTGGAACTTGTTTTCTGGTCATATAAACCTGACTGGTCTGGAAAGCTCTGGTCTAGTTGAGCTGCGCCAGCACTCGCGGCAGCTCCAGTACGTTCGATATGGTGTAATGTGGTTTAATATCTTGGCTCTCATTGGTCCCTGGTCTTCTAACCCAAACTGTAGCTCTGAGATGCGCCTTCAGCCCTCCCTTTACATCTGTATCTAGTGAATCTCCAACCATAACGCAATCCTGAGCCTCTACTCCCAACAACTCAAAACACACCCTGAAAATGGAAACGGACGGCTTCTGCTCCTCGTGCTCTCCTCCCACCACAACCTCGTCGAAAAACTCCTCGCTGTTTGAAACTTCCACCTTCTCCCGCTGAGTTTGCTTTTCGCCGTTGGTCAAAAGAAGCAGTTTATATCTCGTTCTCAGATCTATAAGGAGCGCTTGGACCTCCGGGGACATGGTGAGCAGCTGCAGACGGCTGGATTTCCATAATCTGTAGCAGTCTGAACCAAAGGATTCACTGGGACAGGAGCCCACGGTCTCTCGGACGCTCTCCTCCCAGTGCACAGAGCGGATTTGGTCGATGGTTTTTCCCGTCAGTGGGTTGTAAACTTCATTATAAAGTTTTTGTTTGAATCGGCTGCAGATGGTTTCAATGGAAGCGTCATCGAGATTCAAGCTGGATTTTAGAAATTCGCCAACCTGAAATAAAACGGAAGGTCAACACGTGTGTAGAATCCACGGCAAAAGGAGAAATTCAATTTGTCATTTGTTTGGACAAATGTTTATTTGGTCGAATATGTTTCGCAGCTCATCCAAGCTGCTTCTTCAGTTCTGGCTACTCATCCACCAGCACTTTAACCAGAACTTAACCACCACTGCCCATCACTGCACTGTCCACACTCATCTGAGTCACTTTATTGTAGTGATATTATATATGACTGAACTGGAGTCACTTTAACTGCTGTTTGTTCTGCTCAGAACCAAAGACATTTACTGTGCAGCGTTCCTGTGCCTTTTAACCTTACACTGTTGTGTTTTTTTAGTTGGTTGTACAGACTTATTATTATTTATCTTAATTTTGATGCATGCTCATATTTTCCTACTGTTTCTGAAACTTGCGTTGTGACACTGCAGTTTCCCCAGTGTGGGACAAATAAAGGATTATCTCATCTTAACTGAAGAAGCAGCTTGGATGAGCTGAAACGTATTCGACCAAATAAACATTTGTCCAGCTGACAAATTAAATTTTGCCTTTTGCCACAAAATGTTAACCCATTTTTTAAAATTGAAAACCAATATATGTCCACAATAGTTCCTGACAAATTCAGAATAACATCTCTCTGTCATGTCATTTTTCAAACATTTTTTTGTTTTGTTTTTGTTTTGTTTTTCAGTGCCATAAACACTATCAAAATGATATATATATATATATATATATATATATATATATATATATATATATATATATATATATAATTTGTGGTTAAAACTAATTACATACACGTTTTACTAGCCATAATTGACTTCAGTCACACTGAATATAGGCTTGGCACGTTAACTATTACAGCTAATGTTCAATATTTGAGTTTGTTTTGTCTTGTTTTTGCACATTTAGAAGAGTTCTGTGAGATTCTCCTGCTTTAAGGCTGTTGTGTGTGAGTCTCTGCTGTAATGTGACATGATGGTGCTGTTGTGTTACCTCAAGTTCAGCCTAAAGTCATTCTAATCATTTATTTATAATTTACTGTAGTCACATGTTGGTCTATGGTTATTTGGACACTTTGTGCTTCCACTGCCTCTAGAACAGCAGATGTTTAACCAGACCAGGAGGGATTCACAATTGATCTTATTGAAGAATCACCTAAATGTGATCAAGATTTAAACTGAAGTTTAAATAGAGAATTGAATAAATTATTATATTAGTGACATTAGCCAAACTGTACCCAAGTTTTCGGTTTTTTCACAAACTATGGGACACATTTGTTGTAGTTTTTTTGTATTATTTGGTATCTTGTCGTGTACCTTTTGAAGAGCCACCTCTCCTGCTCCGCTCGTGTCGATCAGAGTGTTGTCCAGGTCAAAAATAATCGCTTTTACGCCTTTATTTTCCATTTTTTATGCACACACGATGCAAACTAGAAAATCTACAAATGCGGAAGTGCAGACCGGTGAAGTGCATTATGGGAAATGTAGTACTGAAGAAAAAAAAAGCAATATCTGGTTGTTGCCGCTAGAGGGCGCACTTAAACTACAAACCAGTGACTTGACGTCATTACAGGAGCGCATCAGCATAGATTGAGTCAACAATATTATAAATTTAATCAATTTGAGCTTTTAATAAATAATAGTAGGCCTAATAGTTAGAACCTTTACGCTATTTGTGTGGAATTGTTTTCAAACTAGACGTTAATGACATTTTAACCAAATGATACTGTCTTTTTGTGTTCAGTTACTGTATTTTGATCTGTGCATGTTTGCGTAATCCTGAATTGTCCTTGAGTTCAGGCTTGATTCCTCTGAAAATGTCCACTTTTCCCCTATCTCCGCCCATATCCTGCCTTTTTTATTTTTATTTTTTTTTATTACAATATGTTAGAAAAAATCACAAAAAAGAAGCATGTTTAGTTTAGTTTATTAGTTTATTTATCATTGCTGTTTGGCACATGATTTGGGACATGATTTTATGGTTTGACATATTGTGCATGTTTTGGGTTGGGGGGAACCAGACGACCCGCCCAGACACAGGGAGAACATGCAAACTCTGGGGTCGAACCATAGACTCAAAAAAGACTCAAAGACAGATATTACCCCCAAGCTGTCAGACTACTGAACTCTGGATAATACTCTAAATCAGGGGTGCACAACCAGTCGATCGCAGGCAGAGTGTCAGTCGATCGCGTATGGATACGTTCAGACTGCAGAGCTTAATGCTCAATTCCGAACAACATTTGTCCTGTGATATATATATCACTTATATATAAGTGATATATTTGTCTGCGAAAAATTCAGCAGCCTTAATACGCATGGTGCTATTTTCTCTCGAGTCGTATCACTGCGCCTATTACTTATTATTAGCCTGTTCACTAAACATCCGCTTACAAGTGAACAGGCTAATAATAAGTAATAGGCGCAGTGATACGACTCGAGAGAAAATAGCACCATGCATGTTTGTGACGCAAATATATCACTTTTTGGACAAATGTTGTTTTGAGCAGAAAAACAAGCTTTAGTAAATGTCCCTGCGAACTTACCGGAACTACGTTACTACGGAGCTACAGAACTGGAGCAGAACTGGAGCAGAACTGGAGCAGAACTGGAGCAGAACTGGGCCCGGGCGACACTGTCATCGGTGAGTCAGTGTTAAAGGACGACACTGTTGAAGGGGACGCCAGATTCACATTAAAAAAATAAAAAACGCACTTTAAATTACATTAGAAAAATATGGTCTGGTCACAGTATGTGGAGAGTGTCTAAGGTCGTTTCATCACCGTCTTCTGTCAAACGAGTTCTGCTGGAACATCTCTTATCAGACCCTCCAGGAATTCGCTATGTTGCGATTTGCAACTTCAACGCAACTTCAGCCAATCCCCGCGAATTCAGGGCGGTGATGCAATTTTGACCAATCACCGCAACTTTTCCGCAATTTTTACTAATTTTGACCAGTCATCAGCGACGTATTGAACGCCGACCAAATTCCTTCTGCTTTACTTCCGTGTGACAAAATGAAACTGTGGCCGTGTCCCAGTTCCCAGAGCGCACAGCTCGGAGCGCGGCCCGAAGGGGGCTCAGACTGCAGTCAAGGAGGTGCACACTTGCTCAGCCCCGACTGCAGTCCGCGGACCGCTTAACGACTGCGGTCTTCGGACCGCGTGTTAACTGCGCATGGGACAAAAAAGAAGTGGGACAGCAGTCGTCGCACCGGTGTTCTGTCGAAATGTGTGACGCACATGCCCTTCGGGCCACGCTCCGAGCCGCTCTGGGAACTGGGACACGGCTTCTAATGGCAAAGAAACATGTCTGCGGCGCCATTTGCCCACAAAAATAACAGCAAAAGACCGGGCGAAACAGTTCCCCTCCTAGTAGTCATTTATTTTCGATGTTGGTAAGGTTGTTTTAGGACCATATCTGTGATCTCTGTGTCTTTGTATTATTCTTTGTCAGGAATAACTCAGTATTCAAAATATTACTCAATTTTAATTACAAAAAGCGAAAATCACAACTATTTATCGCAACTTTCACTTCCTCCTGCAACAAAATCGCAACAAAAACCTTAAAAGCACCGCAACTTCGCAACTTTTTGGAAAAGCTCCTGCAAATTCAGGCATTTTAGCCCGAAACAATCACAAAAAATGCCCACGAAATCCTGGGGGGTCTGTCTTATGACTGTACGTGCTTTTCCTTACCTTATATATATTATATATATTACCTTATGGTACTTGCTTTCTCTCACCATCGCTGGTATGTGCTTTTTGACCATTGCTGGTTTAGTGTTCAGGTCCTGTATCCTTAACTATGTGGTTACTTGTCTCCAAGTAAAAAAGAAGAATGTGTTCATAATAGAGAAGAATTATCATGGGAAAATAGATGTGACTTTTCTTTATGTTATTTTGTACAGATGAGTAATGGGGCTGGGCTTAAATAAGTTTTCTTCCCCCCACTCCTTCTTGGACTTTACAGTTTTGATTGTTCTTTTGTATATTTGTACGACCTTTTTTTGACTTTGATATTGTACGAGGGGCATTCAAAAAGTTCTAAGACAAATTAAAAAACTATTTTATTTTTGAAAGTAACAAAATAATTTTTCTACATAACATCCTCCTAAGTCAGTACACTTCTGCGAGCGACGTTTCCACCGAAAAATTCCTTCTTGGTAGAATTCTGGAGCTCGTCTAGTCGACCAGGTCACCACCTCCGTCTTCACTTCAAGTACGGACTGAAATCTTGTTCCTTTTAAATGTTCCTTCAACTTTGGAAATAGGAAAAAAAAATATCCATAAACATTGTGCAAAGCTTCAATAATTTCTTTATGTTTCCATTGAAGTTTTGATTTAGTGTTTTCTCGTACTTCAGATTGGCTCATTTTGGAGGGTCAGAAAAGTGGGTTTGTGCGACATGTTGTGCAACTCTTTGAATAACAAAACTAGAATGTCCAAACTTGTGAAATGTGTTTATCAGTCATCAGTGGAACGATTCAAGGTCATTTTGTTTGACTCATTTTGAATTTATGGCATTTGTCTTAGAACTTTTTGAATGGCCCTCGTGCATCTTGAGAATCTTGAAAAATAAAAAATAAACCAAGAAAAAAAAAAATCCATCTGAGTCGTGACCAGGCAAATTTTTCTTTAATTTCAAATTGTCAATGAAAGTTCAGAAGAGCATTATAGAGAAGCATCAGTTTTGTAATTATGATGACCAAAAAAAAAAGAAAAAAATTCAAATCCATCACCTGTGGACGTGGTGGGGTCAGATAAACATTAGCCAATAGATAACGTGGCTACCTCGTTGTTAGGTAGTATTAGGACCATAGTCCTAGTCTAGTCCTGGTTTAGACCTGAGTTAGACCTGCACTGCGATGAGTCCCCATTTTTGCAATAATCTGCCTTTACACATGATTAATTTTGCTTTAATATATCAAGAAATTGATTTGTTGTCATTACCAATACGTCTTGTTATCATTATTTATGAAAGTTCAGAAATACACAATCGTCCTAATACTTTTGTCAGGCCGTGTACAACCTTTAAAGGGACAGTGTGTAAGATTTTTACCCGTTAATTACTGAAATTGAAGATTCCCATTCAAAAATACATTGTTTTCCAAGCCTTTTCACTTCGATCATGAAATCAAAGTATTCTTTTGGACTTAGATATAGTCACATAAAAGGGGGATCTTCCCCATGCAGAGGCAGCCATTTTGAATACGAGAGCCGCAGAAGGACATTTGGGCTCCGCCTTCACCTTCGGCAAGGCTCGTGGTTTTCACACAGCGAGATAGTACGCGTTTGGGTAAACAACGACAAGCATGTCCCGGATCAGACGTCGTAATGGATCTAACACGTGTTTTGGACTAAATTGTTTTACTGGATTTTATTCGCTGGATCCTTACGGACAAATTGAGACCAAGTTTATGGTGAAATACAGAGTTTGACCTGTCCAGAGCCTTCAAAGGTAAGCAAAGTAACAAACCTCGTTTTGTGCTTTTCTGTATAAAAGCCCCATGTGCTCGGGGAGTGATTGTTGTGCAGGGAAATGAATTGCATAGTCAAAAAGAGGAGACTGTAAGGTTTCATTTGATGTGTAGAGTGTCATGGTACATGATCGGGAATGTGTGTTTTCATGAGAAAAAAAAAACAAACAGTGAACGGGACTGAGTTTTATTTATACAGTAGTTGTCGGCGAGGACTCGCACACGTGTGTGCGCGGTTCGTGCGCGGGTACACGAGCTGTCCGCGTTACGGCGCGCCCGGGTGACCCTCCAGGTCTGCCGTAGCTAGAACAGGAATTGCAATAGCACCATCCACCTCTGCGCCATGAATCCTACACACTGGACCTTTAAGTTCTGCGATGTGACGAGTTCAGGCTTTGACAAACGGAGCGGTCACAGCAGAAGCTGCAGCGCGGGGCAGTGACAACAGTGTGATCGACCAAAACTATGACAGATTCATATAAAAACTCGTCTTTTGTTTCATTCACACATGTTTGAGTAATTCTAAAATATTAGTCTGTTTACATCTCCAAAGCTCCAAATGTTCTGTTCCACCTTGTGATGTCATGAAGTGTTTTCATGTTAACAGCTGTAGGCTAATTAAATGTAATTCATTTGTTACACTGCGTTCCAAATTATTATGCAAATGATTTTTTTTCTCTGATTTGGTCAGATTGTCAATATAAATGAGTCATCAACCTTTAGAGAACAGTTTGAATGTTATTGAACAAACCTCCCAATGATAAGAGTATTTTTTCCAAAATAAAAACTGTTCCAAAATATTCTGCACAACAGAGTTTCAAGCCATGTTGTTGTAAAGAAATCCAAATGGTCATTTGTTTATTTTTCAGTTAGAAGCACTGGCATATTACTGAAATCAAAAGTTATTTCAATCAAAACATCTGAACAGGTCAAGTTCCATTTGAACAGAGGAGCTTATTCAACAGGAGCTTCACAATTCTTACATCCACTGAACTTGTGAGTTTGTGGAGAGTTTCTGCTTGAATTTCTTTGCAGGATGTCAGAATATCCTCCCAGAGCTGCTGTTTGGATGTGAACTGCCTCCCGCCCCCAGATCTTTGGCTTGAGGAGCTCCAAAGGTTCTCAGTAGGGTTGAGGTCAGGGGAGGATGGGGCCACACCATGAGATTCTCTTGTTTTATGCCCAGAGCAGCCGATGATGCAGAGGTGTTCCCTGCAGCATGAGATGGACCATTGTCCTGCATGAAGATGATTTTGCTACAGAAAGCACAGTTCTTCTTTTTAGAAAGTGGTCAGTCAGAAACTCCACAGACTTTACAGAGGTCATTTTCACACCTTCAGGGACCCTAAAGGGGCCGACCAGCTCTCTCCCCATGAGTCCGACTCCACCACCTCCTTGCTGACGTCGTAGCCTTGTTGGGACATGGTGGCCATTCACCAACCGTCCACCACTCCATCCATCTGGACCATCCAGGGTGGCACGGCACTCATCAGTGAACAAAACTGTTTGAAAATGAATCTTCTTGTATTTCTGGGCCCACTGGAGCTGTTTCTGCTTGTGAGGTTTGTTTAAGGGCCGAATAGAAGTTTAATGTGGAACTGCCTCAGGAGGATTCTACACCTTGAGGTTCTCGGGACTCCAGAGGCACCAACAGTTTCAAATACCCGTTTGCTGCTTTGTAATGGCATTTTAGCAGCTGCTCTCTTAATCTGATGTATTTGTCTGGCAGAAACCTTCCTCATTGTGCCTTTATCTGTATGAATCCGTGTGAGTCTGAGTCAGCTACAAATCTCTTAATAGTATGACTATCACTGACTGCGTGCACATGGTAGGATCGGATTGGATTTCTCCAAATCTGATCCCGTTACTCGGCGGGTGGTCTGTCCTATAATCCCAGTGCACATGAAACTCATGTAATCGGATAATGGTCAGCGACCTGGCCGGCTCCGCTACAGTATGTGGCGCTGTCGTCCAACTACTTCCGGGTGACGGCTACTCAATAAAAACACAAACTATGTGGCGGTTACAAAGATGGTGCTCGAGGAGTTTGACGGAGCAGCATTGGTGTATGTGTTGAGCATTCTTTCTTTGCAGCCATGATTTCGTCTGACTTTTCCGGCAACAATCGCTACTTATGACGGCGTTGGCGCCTCCTGCCACTTCTGGGTGAAATCCCTGGTGAAAATTCCCGCGCATGCGCAGTACGCCAATCCGATCCGATATCGTGCACAAGGCGGCACCAAGCGGATTACTATCGGCCTAAGCCAGGGGTTCCAATCGGATTCAGGAAACTAATCCCTATACGATCCTTAGCCTGTGCACATGAATTTGTGATTTCGTGAAATATCTAAATATCTATTTCACGCACTTTCAGCACTAGTGAGATCTCTTTTTTCCCATATTGCTTGAAAATTTTGCTCTGCTTAATAATGTGGAACGTCTTTCTTAAGTTGTTTTTCCTTTGATTGGACTCACCTGAAAAAGGTGTGTGAGATGATTTCACTGAGACACAAGACCATCCATGAGTTTCACTGGAAAACTAAAAAAATAAGTGCATTTATGACACTTAAGCTACGTTCACACTGCAGCCTGAAGTGACCCAAATCCGATTTTTTCACTCCTATGCAACCTGTATCTGATCTTCTAATGACAGTCTGAAGGACACAGATCTGATTTTTTCATATGCGACTTGGATATGTGATCCGATCTTTTGACATGCGACTTCAGTCTGAACGGCCAGGTCGCGTTTATCCGACCTGCCTGTGTTTCCTCCAGTGAGAATGGTACAAGTCGGTGCTACAAATGTACACAAACGTTCTTCTCGTCATGTGAAATTAGTATATAAACTCCGGGTCAGTGAAGCGGCGAAACACGTAGCAATCGCACCACTTTTGTCTGCGACTCCGCACCAACACGTTCATACGGACGTTGCTGCCGCTGCCCCACAAAACGCTGTGGCCAAAAACCTCGTCCTTCTCCTTCACCTCCTCAAAACAAATAAGCTGTACATGTTCTGGCTCCGGTACGACAGCAACTTTAGGCGACTTCCATAAACATTGAGCACGCTCGCTGCACGTGACCTCGTTGTGTCCTCCAAGGTGCATACGGGACACTTTTGGGGCGTTTAAAATTCACTCTGGAGATCACATACAAGTCGTATTTAATTGGAAATGTGAACGACCTCGCAAAAAAAATTGGAATTGAGCATTAAGCCCTGCAGTCTGAACGTATCCATACGCGATCGACTGACACTCTGCCTGCGATCGACTGGTTGGGCACCCCTGATTTAGAGTATTATCCAGAGTTCAGTAGTCTGACAGCTGTCTTTGAGTCTTTTTTGAGTCTATGGTTCGACCCCAGAGTTTGCATGTTCTCCCTGTGTCTGGGCGGGTCGTCTGGTTCCCCCCATCAACCCAAAACATGCACAATATGTCTTCTCCTTCTCCGTCTCCTCTTTAAAACAAATAAGCTGTACATGTTTTGGCTCTGGTACGACAGCAACTTTAGGCTACTTCCGTAAACACTGAGCACGCTCACTGCACGTGACGTCGTCGTGTCGTCCAAGGCGCATGCGGGACACTTTTGGGGCGTCTAACGTTCACACTGGAGATCACATACAAGTCGCATTTACACTGCCTGACAAAAGTATTAGGACGAGTGTGTTTTTCTGAACTTTCATAAATAACGATAACAAGATGTATTGGTAATGACAACAAATCAATGTATTGATATATTAAAGCTAATTTCATCATGTGTAAAGACATTGCAAAAATGGGGACTCATCACAGTGCAGGTCTAACTCAGGTCTAAACCAGGACTAGACCAGGACTATGGTCCTAATACTGTTGTCAGGCAGTGTAATTGGAAATGTGAACGACCTCACAAAAAAATCAGATTTCACAAAAAAATCAGATTTCACAAAAAAAATCGGCATTGGGCATTAAGCCCTGCAGCGTAGTCTTAAACACAATTTGCAGAATAATGTGGAACACGGTGTAGATGTACGCTACACTGTTCCCATTAAATATTCAAATTAAATAACACAGTATTTCATCTTGTTTAAATCTTGAAGGCCGTAAAACGCAACAAATGGGCATTTCCAAAATTAAAGCAACAGTGTGCTTTTTTGGACGTGTTTATTGCGATGAAAAATGTATACTTATCCTTATTCAGTCTTACATCTCCACAAACCTGACTTGTACTCGGTCTACTCCTGCTTGTTTCCATGAAAATTGTTCCTTTGGCTTTACAGGAATATTCCACAGTACAACATAAAACCTCTATCTCTGTGGAGAATGTTCCAAAGTATGGCTTTAACTTTCTATATCCATGGAGTCCTGCAGAGTCACATCTGAATATTTTGAAGAAAGCAGCTATAACAAAAACTGAATCGACTAAGGAGCTGCCCTGTGCTCTACGAACGGACTGCAGCAAACAAAAACTCAAAATAACTCCAGACATGCTTTAGATTTGAAAAATGTGGAAAAAAATAAGATAAAGAATAAAAATAGATATCTTGTTTGGCATTTCTTGACCCTGACGTGGTGCACCTGAAGTGAAAAAGAGAAGCCCGGTGGTTTACAGGGCGGATTCAGTACAGTGGTACCTCACCTTACGAAAGACCCAACAAACGAACATTTCAAGTTATGAAACGCCTTCACGTTAAATTTTGGTCTCTAGATACGAAAGAAAATTCAAGTTACGAAACGCGAAATCTCAGAAATTCAAATAATGCGCTCAGCCACACACATTATACGCTTTTCTCAGACTGGATTTAAACTTTTCTCACATTTGTCTCTCGTTTAAACACTCAAACTTTCATAGATTTTCAACAAAATTATTAATAGTGACGTGTGTGTGTGGGGAGGGGGAGGGCGGTGTGTGTGCGCGCGGACACGTGTGATTGCGCAGCATGACCCGGCGCGGAGCTGCGAGCACGAGACCCGTGCTCAAACTGTGCCTCCTCTAGACCAGGTCTAAACCAGGTCTAAACCAGGATTAAACCACCGCGGCTCTTTCATGCGTTCGTTCATGCACTCGGACTGCGATGGGAGTCCTCCCACTCCCGATGGGAGGCACATCCCCTCCCCTCCTCGCTGCTCGCCTCAGCTGTGACTCGTGAGGTACACCAGCAGAGCTAGCACCAAACCAGGAAATAGACCCGCACGCGGCGCTTTAATCCACCTGGTCCAGTCCTGGTTTAGTCCTGGTCCAGTCCTGGTTTAGTCCAGGTTTAGTCCTGGTCCAGTCCTGGTATAGACCTTGTTTAGACCTGGTTTAGTCCAGGTTTAGTCCTGGGTCTACAGTCTCTTAGCCAATCAGGACGCAGAACACAATGTTACACTATAAAAAATGTTACACTATTAAAAAAAACTTGGATTGGGGCCTTGGAACGACTCAGGCTTTTTCCATTGAAATAACTACTCAACTTATGAAAAATTCACCTTACGAAACCACTTCTGGAACAAATGAATTTCATAAGATGAGGTACCACTGCATAAACTATGCAAAATATGAACTTATTTCACTATTTCCTTCTTTGCTAAACAACTCCACATATGTTGCATCTACATTTGCTGTTTTCTGTGTATCTAAAATGTAAAAATGAGAAAACATAAAGAAGAGAAAAAAGAAGGTGTGTCCAAACATTTGAGCGGTAGTGTACGTGCTGGAATTATAATTCTTAGAAAGTCAAAGTGGCGTGCTGTATTTGTGAGCGTCTCAGATAAGCCCTGGCGTTTCAAAACAGTCGGCGGACGGGCCGGCGTGCAGGAGGCTGTTCAAACCGTGTCGCCTGTCGTTCGTGACAGTGTGTTGCCAGGTTAAACAAAATTTCGTGACAGGAGTAAAATCCGCACATACCTGGGCTCTTATGTAAGTCCTGCGTGTGTGTGTGTGTGCGGCTCCATGGCAACGCCACAATTCTCACGCATCAACCACGTCGCGGAGCTGTCAGGCTTTGTTTTCATATTCTATAGATGGAAAAACCCAGACTTTTGGACCATTCTGGCACATTTAGATTGATGTTAGAGGTCCTATATGAAAGAGAAGTGAATAAGTGATAAGAGAAAAGTGTTTATTAAAAAAAAAGGAAAGGAAATTTTAATTCTAATTATGTAAACTGTCCAAAATATAAACATAAGGGGCATAAGGGGCATAGCAGTACGGATATGCTGCACTACCACATTTATTTTGATCTAATTACATTTGTGTGTTGTTTTACGTATTGTTTTTTTGCTTTTATGTTTATTATTGTATTTTGTTAAAATTTATACTCTGTTGTCTTTAATAAAAATCATAATATTTTTAAAAAAAGGTTCTATATGACGCTAAATTGACTTTTGTGAGCTTTAAGTCGTGTTCTGATGTTGTTTCACACCTGGAGTTGTGTTTTGTTTCTTTCACATGTTTGAGTAACACTTTATTATTATTCTCTCTACATCTCCAAAGCTCAAAATGTTCTGTTCCACCTTGTGATGTCATGAAGTGGTAGTTTAACTTAACAGATGTAAATAAATGTCATTAATTTCATAGATGTCAGTGTCCCCATTAAATATTCACATTAAATAACACAAGTCATTTATCTTCAAATCTTGAAGTCTGTACAAAATAAAACACAACAAATGTGCATTTCCAAAATTAAAGCCACAGTGTGAAACTTTTAAGCCCAAAATAGACTAAAATAATAGCTTTTTTTTCCCTTTTTTTATGTTTATTGGGAGAAAAATGTATAGTCATCTCAGTGTGGGCTTACAGCTCCACAAATGGGACTTGTACTCTTGCTTGTAAAACAGTCAATTGAAATTGAATTTTGAGTACTAAATTTGAATTGCGAGAAATGAACATGAGCATATTTGAATTTTCAAATTTTATTAGATTCCTGTTACAAATTAATAAATCCAATTTTAAATGATACTATTCAGATTTGATTTTTCAAATTTAAAAATACAAGTGATTCAATTTCAGCTCCTGGTGGCGCCGCTGCCAAGTCGCCTACAGGTCCTTCAATGGGACAAATTTAAAATGTGCATTGAATTACCACTCATAATTAATTGCCTTAATTTTTATAACGTGTTAATTTGCAGTGTAATTAATTAATCTAATTAACGTGTTAAACTGACAGCCTTAGTTAAAAGTATAGATTTTCACTACATGACATCACAGGGTGGAACAGTGCGTTTTGAGCTTTGGAGGTGTAGACAGATTAATAATAAAACATGACTTAAACATCTGAATGACACAAAACAACTCCTGGTGTGTTTTTGTGGAGGAAACAACTTTATAACATGACTTGAAGCTCACGAGAGTCAGTTTTGCGTAATATAAAAGCCACATAAGGAAGAAATGTGTATTCACATTTAAACTCTAAAATCAGAATTCAGTTTGACACATTTTCCCATATTTGTTTCCATCGTAACTGGAGCAAGTACAAGCTTTGATCAAAATGTGAGTTCGTTCATCCGGCTGCCGACCAAACCTGATCACAAATCTCTTCCATCGTCCATAGTCTAACCTCATTATCGTCTTATTTTTCTATCACTTCCAAAAGACACATCCATAAATCAGAGCCGAGAGGAGCCGGGACATGTCATTAACTCCAGGAACACAAAACAGCTCTGCTCGCTCGCATGCAACCCGCCAAAACCAGAGCTCCTCAGATCCGACGCCCCCGCCATGTACGGCTGGAATGTGAAACGCAGATGGCACCAAAATATGTGACTGAAGCTCATAAAACCTGAGGGACGAGGACTAGAGTACAATACCCAGAGCATTTGATTTAAAGGTGCTTTTATTATGGAAAAGGGACGATTTAAAAGCTTTAAGTGATGTTATAATGTTTCCTCCTCAAAAACACACCTGGACTTGTGTTTCATTCACATGTTTGAGTTACTCTTTATTATTAGTCTGTCGACATCTACAAAACTCAAAAAAACTAAACTCATACACCCCTGACTCAAAAAAACAAAAAACTCAAAACTTAAAAAAATAAATAAATAAAAAAACACAAAAAAAACCCCCAAAAACCTAAACCCTCATACGCCCCTGACCAGAAGGTACAGAAACTCAAAACTAAAAAACACCACCACACTCTGTTCCAACAAAAAAGAAACCCTCAAAACTAAAAAAAAGAACTCAAAACAAAACAAAACAAACCCCTCAAAACTCAAAAACTCAAAAAGCTCTGCTCCACCTTGTGATGTCATAAGTTTTTCAAGTTAACAGCTTCATTTTGTGTTTAGTTCAGTAGAAATCAGCGATTCCAGAGCTTAAATTATCCAAATTATTCTAGTGAACGTATGTGGAGTTTAAAAACACAGTGGAGTATTGTAAACAAAGTGGAAAAGATTTAAAAAACAAAAAACAGCGTAATACAGACCCTTTAAAGAACCCCCCTGAAACCCTGAGTTCTTCTCTCAAACTGAAAACACTCTGTTCCACCTTGTGATGTCATGTGGTAAAACAGGAAGTGCTCTACTGTGTTTTTAAACTCCATACAGTTTCACTAGAATCATTTGGATGAGCTCAAGCCTGGAATTGTCACCACTAATTGTCATTCACTACTGAACTAAAGATAAACGGTAGCAAATAATAGGACGACTACCACTTCATGACATCACAAGGTGGAACAGAGTATTTTGAGGTTAAAACTCAAAAACCTCAAACCTCAAAAAACAAACAAAAAAAAACAAACAAAAGTCAAAAACAAAATTTAAAAAACTAAAAAAAAAAAAACTCTCAAAACTCATTTGGTCCTGGTCAGAAGGTGCAGAAACTCAAAAAACTCAAAAAACAAAACACTCCAAACACTGAAAAAAACTTAAAAAAATAAAAAATAAAAAAATAACTAAAAAAAACAAACAAACAAAAAAACAACCAAACTGAAAAAAAAATAAAAAATAAATAAAAAAATAATAGTAATAAAAAACAAACCCTCTACTAATCGTCTTTCACTACTGAACAAAAACTAGGAGAGCTAATAAAGTGGAAGAGAATAAAAGATGAGTCAAAACAAAAACATAAGATGTTTTAAAGCTCACAGAAGTCACTTTTATGTCAGACAGGAGCTGCTTTAAACTGTGTGAAAAACACTTTCTTTGTCTCTGCAGTTTGGATGGAATTTTCTGTGCTGATGACAGACGGAACCAACGCTTCTTCCTGTATTTCTGTACCTTTCTTCACTTACTTTTTTTTCCCCACAAAGTGCCACTTCTCTGATGTAAAACGATCCCATCAGACAATGAAAAGCTGTCATGCGCTCTTTAAAGGAGAGAAATCAGAAGACGCTTGGATGTGGAGGAAATCCCCCTCGGTGCAGTGGAAGGAACTCACTAATGACTTCCCTAATATTCTCACGCATTTGGGCCCAAAGCTGCTGCTGCTGTGGTTTTTATCTGAGCGGGAAGGGCTGGACTCACACGCCACGCTGCAGGTCAAAGGGTCACACTGGATTTAAACAAAGGTCAAAGGCCTTCAAACCCTGGAGGAATATTAAAGGGTTTACACTGTTTTATTCACTGTATTTTTCATGTGGTTTCTTCCTCAGACCTGGAGCTGTTTTATTTCATTCACATGTTTGAGTAACTCTTTATTATTAGTCTGTCTACAGCTACAAAACTACAAAACAAAACAAAACAAAACAAACAAAAAAAACCCTCAAAAAAAAAAAAACCCTCAAAAGCAAAACTAAAAAAAACAACTCAAAAACAAAACTCAAAACTCGAAAAACTCAGAAACAAAATTCAAAACTTGAAAAACTCAAAAACAAAACTAAAACAAAACTAAAAAAAAAAAAAAAAAATCAAAAAACTCAAAAAAACTAAACTAAAAAAAACCCCTCAAAAAACAAAACTCCAAAACAAAAACAAAAAAAAACCCTCAAAAGCAAAACTAAAAAAAACAACTCAAAAACAAAACTCAAAACTCGAAAAAATCAAAAACAAAATTCAAAACTAAACTAAAAAAAAAAAAAAAAAAAATCCAAAAAACTCAAAAAAAACCTAAACTAAAATAAACCTCCTCTAAAACAAACCTCAAAAACAAAACTCAAAAACAAACAAAAAGAATAAATAAATAAAGAAATAAATAAATACATACATACATACATACATACATACATACATACATACATACATACATACATACACACACACACACATACATACATACATACATACATACATACATACATACACACACACATACAAACAAACACACACACATACATACAAACATACATACATACATACATACACACAAACACACACACACATACATACAAACTCACACACACACACACATACATACATACATACATACATACATACATACATACAGTACATACATACATACATACATACATACATACATACATACATACATACATACATAAATAAATAAATAAAAACCCTGAAAACTCATACACCCCTGGCCAGAAGGTAAAGAAACTCAAAACTCAAAAAAATAAAATAAAATAAAACCTCCAAAAAAACTCAAAAGGCTGTTCCACCTTAAAAACACAGTGGAGCATCGTAAACATCACAAGGTGTGTTCTGCTGTTGTTTCCTCCTCAAAAACACACCTGGACTTGTGTTTTGTTTCATCCACATGTTTGAGTAACTCTTTATTATTCGTCTGTACATCTCCAAAGCTCAAAATGCTCTGTTCCACATTGTGATGTCATGTAGAGGTCATTTTTAGAAGAAGAAGAAACACCAAAATAACTTTTGTTTTGTAGAGATTGGCAATTCCAAGTGTGAAATTATCCAGATGATTCCACCCGGACAAGACTAAGACTAAACGAACCTGGGAAATCCCAGGCTGCTTTCGTTCGTTCTGATCTAAACACAGACTGGCGACTATGGCGAGTGAGCTCTCCTGATTCTGGGAGCCAATCAGAGAGCGGGAGGGGTGGAAAGACGGTGACTCGTACTACGGGACAAACAGAAACTTGTAGTTTGAACTGACACTGACATGAGGCTCTGGGCTACGTATACGCCACATGATCGACATTCATAACACCCAATAAACGGCCGTAAACCACACCTCCACTACGAGATATTCAGGAGGTGCTCCAGACCAGATCTCACTGTGATATGGTCTGGTGTAAACCAGGCAAGGACTAAACCAGGGCTAAACCTGGACTCGGCCAGGAAAAAACAAGAGCTAGACCATGGCTAAACTAGGACTAAACCAAGACAAAAAAACAGAACTAGACCAGGAGTAAACCAGGGCAAAACCAAGACCGAACACAGATTAAAGCAGGACAAAACCAAGACTAGACCAGGGTTAGGGTTAGGCTGCACCAGGACTAAACCAAGGCTAGACCAGGGTTAGGGTTAGGCTGCACCAGGACTAAACCAAGGCTAGACCAGGAGTAAACCAGGGCTAAAACAGGACAAAAGCAAGGCTAGACCAGATTAGACCAGGGCTAAACCAGGGCTAAACCAGGAATAAACCAAGACTAGACCAGGAGTAAACTAGGGTTCAACCAGGACTAAACCAGGACTAAACCAGGAGTAAACTAGGGTTCAACCAGGACTAAACCAGGACTAGACCAGGAGTAAGCCAGGACTAAACCAGGACTAAAACAGGATAAAACCAGGACTAGACCAGGAGTAAACCAGAACTAGTCCAGGACTAAACCAGGACTAGACCAGGAGTAAGCCAGGACTAAACCAGGACTAAAACAGGATAAAACCAGGACTAGACCAGGAGTAAACCAGAACTAGTCCAGACCTAAACCAGGACTAGACCAGGACTAAACTAGGACTAAACCAGGACTGTTGAAACTTCACTCCTCCAGAAGATATGATAGAATTTCTGTGGCAATTTCAACTGAATAAAAACTAAAATTATTATTATTTTAAAGACAGCAACTTGTGGTTATTCTAGTGTTTTGTAGAGAAAAGCAGAAAGAGCATTTGGAGCTTTGGAAAATGTAGACAGACTAATAATAAAGGATGAATGAAACAAAACACAAGTCCAGGTCCAGTCCATTTTCATCTTTCCTCTACATATTGTACGCATGATCCGGAAACTGTAGTCTTCCTCTTCCCTCTTGACACGGGTCCAGAAGTGTTCCAGTAACTCACATTTAGCCCTGTCTAAATCAAACCATGAATTCATGATGGGAAGGATATGGACTGAACAGGGACTTCACATCCCCCCTGGCAACCCAACTCCTCCGTCCTCTCAGGGATTTACGCCTCTTTATCTGAACAATATGAACATAAAACACAGACAGACGCTAAAATGACATACAGTTGTTATGCTTTTGCGCAAAACACTTCACTTACTTTGGTGGAAAGTGTAGACTGTGCACAAAAGTGGACTAAGTGACTGTGACGTCGCCCATTGCCTTCGTTTCCAGTCAAAATTATATCAGTGTCACGGTATTTGTATTTGTATTTGTATTTGTTTTGTTTTTCATGCATGACTAGGTGTTAACCCCATTTCCTAATAATTTAGCAAATAATTACTGCAGTAAATTCGACTTGGTAAAACATATTTAGTTTAGTTTATTTGATTTATTTGACAGGGACAATGTACAGGAGCATTAAGAGCAAAAAGATGTTTTGTACCAGACTTTCCATCACAAACAGTGAACATAAAGAATAAAAACATATCTGTCCATTTTCTTCCTCTTATCCGGGGCCGGGTCGCCGGGGCAACAGTCTAAGCAGAGACTCCCAGACTTCCTTCACCCCGGACACTTCCTCCAGCTCCTCCGGGGGGACCCCAAGGTGTTCCCAGGCCAGCCGGGAGACATAGTCCCTCCAGTGTGTCCTGGGTCTTCCCCGGGGCCTCCTCCCGGTGGGACATGTCCAGAACAGACGCCCGAGCCTCAGCTGCTCCTCTCGATGTGGAGGAGCAGCGGCTCTACTCCGAGCTCCTCCCGTGTGACTGAGCTCCTCACTCTATCTCTAAAGGAGCGTCCAGCCACTCTGTGGAGGAAACTCATTTCGGCCGCTTGTATCGGCGATCTCGTCCTTTCGGTCATTACCCAGAGCTCATGACCATAGGTGAGGGGAGGAACGGAGATCGACGGTAAATCGAGAGCTTTGCCTTTCGGCTCAGCTCCCTCTTCACCACAACAATCAATCCAATTCACAATCAAACAATCCAATTCATAATATTTACAGTGGCGCTGATACATTTCATCAATTAGTATAAAAATAAATAAATAAATAAATAAATAAATAAATAAAATAATAATAATAATAATAATAATAATAATAAAATAATAATAATAATAATAATAATAATAAAATAATAATAATAATAATAATAATAATAATAATAATAATAATAATAATAATAATAAAATAATAATAATAATAATAATAATAATACTAATAACATAATAATAATAATAATAATAATAATAATAATAATAATAATAATAATAAATATAGCCGCAAGCGGCGATGATCGGCCCTCGCTTGCACTCGCAGCCCCCTGCTAACGTGCCATTTTCCTATTCCCATGAGCCATATATGTACTAAATTAGGTGTGGCCACACCAAAGCTTTTGCCGGGCATCCTAATGGCAGGGACAGCTGTTTGACCTGTTACCATGGCAACATGACGGGAGATGCCGCGGGGTCATCATTGAGATTTTTGATCGAGACCATGTCACGAATGTGTGGTCCAAATTTGGTGTGTTTCTGGCAAAGTAAAATTTTTCTGTTCCATGCAATCTCCCTAGGGGGCGCTATTATGGCCAATTGAGATTTTCTTATATCAATCTGTGTAGGGCCGGGGTGTTCACCAGCGATTAAAGCTTGAGTAAAATCGGCCAAAGTATGTGCAAATTATCACTCGTCGAAGTTTGACAGGAAATGGCGCCTTCGCCACCAGGTCACATGGTCTATCCAAAATGGCTGGTTGGTTGCCTAGCAACGGTATAATATACTTTTTGTTTATCTTCCCATGATGCATCTGTGTACCAAATTTTGTTTGACTACACCAAAGTTTTTCCAGAGAATCCTAATGACAAGGACAGATGTTTGGCCTGTTGCCATGGCAACACGATGGGAGATGCCCGGGGTCATGATTGAGATTTTTGATCGAGACCCTGTCACGAATGTGTGTACCAAATTTGGTATGTCTACGACAAAGTAAAATTTTGCACTTCCATGCAATCTCCCTAGGTGGCGCTATAGCACCCATTTCTTATAGAAATCTGTTCAGGGCCCGGGTGTCCACAAACGATTGAAGTTTGAGTGAAATCGGCCAAAGTATGTGCGAATTATCACTCGTCGAATTTGATGGCGAGCCACAAAAACGAACCTGAAATTTGTGGCGTTGTCACGGAAACACCGTTCACTCTTTTAGAACGCTTTTAACAACTTTGAATGTCCCACTTGTCTAGATGATATAGCACGATTCTGGTGAGTCTGGGTCAAAAACCCTAGGAGGAGTTCGTTAAAATACGAGGACAGGAAAATGCGCCCTCGGTGCCAGGTCACGTGCTCGATCCAAAATGGCCGACTTCCTGTTGGTCGCTTAGCAACCGCATAATATACTTTTTTGTTCCTATTCCCATGATGCATCTGTGTACCAAATTTGGTATGGCTACGACAAAGTTTATGCCGGGCGTCCCATTGGTGACAACAGATGATTGGCCTGTTGCCATGGCAACACGATGGGACATGGCGTGTTGACGTCATTAAGTTTTTTGATCGATACCCCGTCACGAATAGCTGTACCAAATTTGGTATGTCTACGACAAAGTAAAATTTTGCGCTTCCATGCAATCTCCCTAGGTGGCGCTACAGCACCTATTTCAGATTTTCTTATATCAATCTGTTCAGGACCGGGGTGTCAACCAACGATTAAAGTTTGAGTGATATCGGCCAAAGTATGCGCGAATTATCGCTCATTGAAATTTGATGGCGAGAGGCAAAAACGAACCCGAAATTTGTGGCGTTGTCACGGAAACACCGTTCACTCTTTTAGAACGCTTTTAACAACTTTTAATGTCCCACTTGTCTAGATGATACAGCACGATTCTGGTGAGTCTGGGTCAAAAACCCTAGGAGGAGTTCGTTAAAATACGAGGACAGGAAAATGCGGCTTCAACTCCGGGTTGCTTGCTCAGTCCAATATGGCCGACTTCCTGTTGGTCGCCTAGCAATGGCGTAATATATTTTTTGGTTCGTAACAACATGACCTATCCACCATCCGAATTTCGTTTATCTACGACAAAGTTAATTTATCGGGTATAGCCATAGACGCAATGTATTTTGATTTTCGAGGTGGCGCTGTGGAGCCATTTTTAAAGATTTTTTAATACAGATTATTTGTAAATTCCTTTTTTGGCGTTGTTGAATTTTGCGCAAAATTTCGTGAGTTTTCGTCCGTGGGAAGTACCCGAAACCTGAAAAAGTGGTCGGGAAAATAATAAGAATAAGAAAAACCAGAACAGTAACAATATAGTGCCACGAATGGTGGCACAAAATATATCAATGGAAAGGGCGCGCGTCCAGTAACCCACCCGTGGGGTCCATTGACACCTACTAGCGCGTTGCACACGTTCCACGCTGGTTCTGCAGTGCTTCGCACCGCAGAACAGTTACAATAGGCCCTATGCGCTCTTCAGCGCTCGGGCCTAATAAGAAGAAAAACCAGAACAGTAACAATATAGTGCCACGAATGGTAACACAAAATATATCAATGGAAAGGGCGCACGTCCAGTAACCCACCCGTGGGGTCCATTGACACCTACCAGCGCGTTTCACACGTTCCACGCTGGTTCTGCAGTGCTTCGCACCGCAGAACAGTTACAAAAGGCCCTATGCGCTCTTCAGCGCTCGGGCCTAATAAGAAAAACCAGAACAGTAACAATATAGTGCCAGGAATGGTAACACTAAATATATCAATGGAAAGGGCGCGCGTCCAGTAACCCACCCGTGGGGTCCATTGACACCTACCAGCGCGTGTCACACGTTCCACGCTGGTTCTGCAGTGCTTCGCACCGCAGAACAGTTACAAAAGGCCCTATGCGCTCTTCAGCGCTCGGGCCTAATAATAATAATAATAAGAAAAACCAGAACAATAACAATATGGTGCCACCTATGGTGGCAATATATATATCAATGGAAAGGGCTCGCGTCCAGTAACGCACCCGTGGGGTCCATTGTCAATGACGAGCGTGTTGCGCTCGTCATTGACCTCATCGATTACTCACTTGCCCAATACATATTTTTGACGTTTACGATGGTTAACGATTACAATTATGCCGCTTTCGCGGCAATGGGCAGTGCCAGTCTGTGCTATTGGATCCTATGAGTGTCACTATAGTGTGGCATTGAGTGTTTGGAAAAGGGAGAGCGCTTCGCGCTCTGGTTTTGTGGGCACACATGACATCGTGCACTGCGTGCACGATGTCATGTGTGCCCACAAAACAATTACAATTTTGCCGCCACGGGCGGTGCCACTGTGCCAGGTCAGCGGGCACCAGTCGTTGACATGAGTGCTAGGTGCTTAAAAAGGGGAGAGCGCTTCGCGCTCTGCTGCGTGCGCAAAACAAAGCGCTTCGCGCTTTGTTTTGCGCACGCTGGTGGGCCGAGAATGTTTTGGGGTGAACAATTACAATTTGGCCGCTATCGCGGCCACGGGCGATGCCACCGTGCCAAGTCAGCGGGCACCAGTCGTTGACATGAGTGCTAGGTGTTTAAAAAGGGGAGAGCGCTTCGCGCTCTGCTGCGTGCACAAAACAAAGCGCTTCGCGCTTTGTTTTGTGCACGCTGGTTCTGCAGTGCTTCGCACTGCAGAACAGTAACAAAAGGCCCTACGCTTTAGCGCTCGGGCCTAAATATAGCCGCAAGCGGCGATGATCGGCCCTCGCTTGCACTCGCAGCCCCCTGCTAACGCGCCATTTTCCTATTCCCATGAACCATCTATGTACCAAATTAGGTGTGGCCACACCAAAGTTTTTGCCGGGCATCCTAATGGCAGGGACAGATGTTTGACCTGTTACCATGGCAACATGATGTGAGATGGAGTGGGGGTGTTAATGTGTTTTTTGATCAAGACCATGTCACGAATGTGTGTACCAAATTTGGTATGTTTACGACAAAGTAAAATTTTGCACTTCCATGCAATCTCCCTAGGTGGCGCTATACCACCTATTTCAGATTTTCTTATATCAATCTGTTCAGGGCCGGGATGTCCACCAATGATTAAAGTTTGAGTGATATCGGCCAAAGTATGCGCGAATTATCACTCGTCGAAGTTTGACAGGAAATGGCGCCTTCGCCACCAGGTCACATGGTCTATCCAAAATGGCTGGTTGGTTGCCTAGCAACGGTATAATATACTTTTTGTTTATCTTCCCATGATGCATCTGTGTACCAAATTTTGTTTGACTACACCAAAGTTTTTCCAGAGAATCCTAATGACAAGGACAGATGTTTGGCATGTTGCCATGGCAACACGATGGGAGATGCCCCGGGGTCATCATTGAGATTTTTGATCGAGACCCTGTCACGAATGTGTGTACCAAATTTGGTATGTCTACGACAAAGTAAAATTTTGTGCTTCCATGCAATCTCCCTAGGGGGCGCTATAGTGTCCATTTCGTATTTTTTTATAGAAATCTGTTCAGGGCCGGGGTGTCCACCAATGATTGAAGTTTGAGTGAAATCGGCCAAAGTATGTGCGAATTATCACTCGTCGAATTTGATGGCGAGCCAGAAAAACGAACCTGAAATTTGTGGCGTTGTCACGGAAACACCGTTCACTCTTTTAGAACGCTTTTAACAACTTTTAATGTCCCACTTGTCTAGATGATACAGCACGATTCTGGTGAGTCTGGGTCAAAAATCCTAGGAGGAGTTCGTTAAAATACGAGGACAGGAAAATGCTCCCTCGGTGCCAGGTCACGTGCTCGGTCCAAAATGGCCGACTTCCTGTTTGTCGCTTAGCAACCGCATAATATACTTTTTTGTTCCTTATCCCGTGATGCATCTGTGTACCAAATTTGGTATGGCTACGACAAAGTTTATGCCGGGCGTCCCATTGGCGACGACAGATGTTTGACCTGTTGCCATGGCAACACGATAAGACATGGCGTGTTGACGTCATTAAGTTTTTTGATCGATACCCCGTCACGAATATGTGTACCAAATTTGGTATGTCTACGACAAAGTAAAATTTTGCGCTTCCATGCAATCTCCCTAGGTGGCGCTATAGCACCTATTTCAGATTTTCTTATATCAATCTGTTCAGGGCCGGGGTGTCAACGAACGATTAAAGTTTGAGTGATATCGGCCAAAGTATGCGTGAATTATCGCTCGTTGAAATTTGATGGCGAGCCGCAAAAACGAACCCGAAATTTGTGGCGTTGTCACGGAAACACCGTTCACTCTTTTAGAACGCTTTTAACAACTTTTAATGTCCCACTTGTCTAGATGATACAGCACGATTCTGGTGAGTCTGGGTCAAAAACCCTAGGAGGAGTTCGTTAAAATACGTGGACAGGAAAATGCGCCCTCGGTGCCAGGTCACGTGCTCGGTCCAAAATGGCCGACTTCCTGTTGGTCGCCTAGCAACCGCATAATATACTTTTTTGTTCCTATTCACATGATGCATCTGTGTACCAAATTTGGTTTGGCTACGACAAAGTTTTTGCCAGGCGTCCCATTGGCGACGACAGATGTTTGGCCTGTTGCCATGGCAACACGATGGGGCATGGCGTGTTGGCGTCATTTAGTTTTTTGATCAATACCCCGTCACAAATATGTGTACCAAATTTGGTATGTCTACGACAAAGTAAAATTTTGCGCTTCCATGCAATCTCCCTAGGTGGCGCTATAGCACCCATTTCAGATTTTCTTATATCAATCTGTTCAGGGCCGGGGTGTCCACCAACGATTAAAGTTTGAGTGAAATCGGCCAAAGTATGCACGAATTATCGCTCGTCGAAGTTTGATGGCGAGCCGCAAAAACGAACCCGAAATTTGTGGCGTTGTCACGGAAACACTGTTCACTCTTTTAGAACGCTTTCAACAACTTTTAATGTCCCACTTGTCTAGATGATACAGCACGATTCTGGTGAGTCTGGGTCAAAAACCCTAGGAGGAGTTCGTTAAAATACGAAGACAGGAAACTCCGCCTTCGGCGCCGGGTCGCGTGCTCGGGCCAATATGGCCGACTTCCTGTTGGTCGCCTAGCAACGGCGTAATATATTTTTTGGTTTGTAACGACATGACCTATCCACCACCCGAATTTCGTTTGTCTACGACAAAGTTCATTTTTCGGGTATAGCCATTGGCGCAATGTATTTTGATTTTCCAGGTGGCGCTGTCGAGACATTTTTTAAGATTTTTTAATACAGATTATTTGTAAATTCCTTTTTTGGCATTCTTGAATTTTGTGCAAAATTTCGTGAGTTTTCGTCCGTGGGAAGTACCCGAAACCTGAAAAAAGGGGGGGAGGAAAATAATAAGAATAAATAATAATAATAATAATAATAAGAAAAAACAGAACAATAACAATATGGTGCCACCTATGGTGGCAATATATATATCAATGGAAAGGGCTCGAGTCCAGTAACGCACCCGTGGGGTCCATTGTCAATGACGAGCGCGTTGCGCTCGTCATTGACCTCATCGATTACTCACTTGCCCAATACATATTTTTGGCGTTTACGATGGTTAACGATTACAATTATGCCGCTTTCGCGGCAATGGGCAGTGCCAGTCTGTGTTATTGGATCCTATGAGTGTCACTATAGTGTGGCATTGAGTGTTTGGAAAAGGGAGAGCGCTTCGCGCTCTGGTTTTGTGGGCACACATGACATCGTGCACTGCGTGCACGATGTCATGTGTGCCCACAAAACAATTACAATTTTGCCGCCACGGGCGGTGCCACCGTGCCAGGTCAGCGGGCACCAGTCGTTGACATGAGTGCTAGGTGCTTAAAAAGGGGAGAGCGCTTCGCGCTCTGCTGCGTGCGCAAAACAAAGCGCTTCGCGCTTTGTTTTGCGCACGCTGGTGGGCTGAGAATGTTTTGGGGTGAACAATTACAATTTGGCCGCTATCGCGGCCACAGGCGATGCCACCGTGCCAAGTCAGCGGGCACCAGTCGTTGACATGAGTGCTAGGTGTTTAAAAAGGGGAGAGCGCTTCGCGCTCTGCTGCGTGCACAAAACAAAGCGCTTCGCGCTTTGTTTTGCGCACGCTGGTTCTGCAGTGCTTCGCACTGCAGAACAGTAACAAAAGGCCCTACGCTTTAGCGCTCGGGCCTAATAATAAAAACTTTTTTCCCAGTACCTGTACTCCCTTCTCATGCTTTAATGCTGACATGCCTGCACTCTTAGAAACTGTTGTTTAATTTCCAGGCTAAATTTTTTAAAGCATTTTCTTAATTATAGCTCAGTTGGAAGTTTGTTCCATTCTGAGATTGTTTTAAATGAAAATGCTGATTGTCCTACTGATGTTTTCCGTTTTGGTATTGCACATTGGCCACTGACCGTTGACCTGGTTGTTCTGACAATCTGATCAGATGTTAAATAGATAAACTTTTTCAATGGTGGTGGTGCTGCATTATTGATAATCTTGAATAATAACCTTAGACTGGCCAGTTTAATTTTATTATCAAAGTTGAGAATTCTATGTTTATTTAATATCTGACAGTGAAGGTATTTCCGTGGTTTCCGATCTAGAATCTTAAGTGCTTGCTTATAAAGAGAGTCTAAAGGTTTTATTGTGGTTTGGCTTGTGACCAGCATGAAACACCAAAAATTAAATGAGGTTGTATCATTGCATTTAGAGAGATTTTTTGCTCCTTGTTTTGTCAGGGAATTTTGTATGGATCTAAAAGTAGAGAGATTATATTTCATTTTATGACAAACCTTTTTAATATGTTTTAAAAAACTATTATCTAAAATGATGCCAAGATATCTGTATTCATTAACATTTTTAATAGTCTGGCCGTTTACTGTGATTAGGGATATGTTCTTTTATTTTCTTTTGGGGTGAAAAACATTTTTGCTGTTTTACCAACATTCAGTGTTAGACAAGAGTCCTTCAACCATGTTGCAAATTTTTCCATTGCCATTGATAGTTTGGCTGCCACCTGTTTATGATCCTTCCCGTCCGTGTAAATGACGGTGTCGGTCCAGAGCTTTAATCATCTCCCTGAAGCTCCGTTCTCAACAGGACTAAGTGGTTCCATGTCTTTGGTGAAGTGGACAGTAACAGCGTCGGTAATATCGTTCCACCGTTTGCTTTTCTTGTCGTAGGCGGTCCCCTTAGCAAACGCGTCTTTGAGTGACGTCTGAGCGGCGTTTTGTGTCTCGGCGCCAACTTGAACGTTCCCTGTAGACGTGGAAGAGGATGCAGATCTTAGTTTCGTGCATTCTTCATATTCCAGGACATGTTTGTGACGGAGGTGGTGAAGCAGATCGCTCGTGTCGCCTCCTGCGGCTACAACTTTAGCCTGACGACATTTACAGAATACGGTCGTTTGATCGGTGTCAGATTTTTTAAAGCCGGAGTTCTTCCACACGACTGACACGGCTCCTCTTTTCGGTATAAGTTCCTCTGTGTCTGTAACATTTTCTCCGTCCATGTTGTTCACCGCTCAACACACACTGAGCTTCCACCGCTCTCACGCCGCTGCAAAACAGTCCTCCTCTCAAACAATGTCCCGCGGCGCCACGTTCTGCCGCTCTGTGTTCCTGAAGTTTTGTACGAACACACTCACCGGGATTGGGATACAGTGAACCCTCGCTCTATCGCGGTTCACTGTTCGCGCCCTCGCTGTTTTGCGGATTTTTTTTTTTTCAAAAATTTTTTTTCAATTTTTTTTAATAGTGTAATATTTTTTTAATAGTGTAACAATGTGTTCTGCGTCCTGATTGGCTAAGAGACTAGACCAGGACTAAACGTGGACTAAACCAGGTCTAGACCAGGTCTAGACCTGGAGTGGCCCTGGACTAAACCAGGTCTAGACCAGGTCTAAACCTGGACTGGCCCTGGACTAAACTAGGACTAAACCAGGTCTAGACCTGGACTAAACCAGGATTACATCACTCCGTGCGGCTCTTGCGTTCGTTTGTGCGTGTTGGGTTTGTGTCTCGGGCTGAGAGCACGCGGTCCGGGTGCCGCGGTTCTCGTGCTCACAGCCCTGGTGTACGCGCGACACGTGCTGCTCTGTCACGGATTTGTCCACGATGAGTCCGTGACAGAGCAGCACGTGTCGCGCACTTCTCCAAGGGGTTGGTGCGCGTCTCGTCCCGGGTCGTGGCAGGGCTCCTTGTGCGTCCGGCGGGGCTTCCGGGGCCGTGTCCCCCCCCCCATGCTTCACTATTAATACATTTTGTTGAAAATCTATGAAAGTTTGAGTGTTTAAACGAGAGAGAAATGTGAGAAAAGGTTAATTCCAGTCTGAGAAAAGTGTATAATGTGTGTGGTGAGTCGTTTACAGCCTTAAAACATGTAGAATAATTGTAAAATATAAAATTGTCCTACTTCGCGGATTTCTCTTATTGCGGGTTATTTCTGGAACATAACCCCCGCGATAAACGAGGGATTACTGTATATGAAAAATCCATATCATTTAAAAAAAAGGCAGCGGGCAGAGGGGTGGAGAGGGTCGTTAGACGTTGAATAGGGAGGCGAAACTAGTCGCCAGAGTAATTTGAAAAACAAAGAGACAGATTAGTGGAGATCGTTTTCAGAGTTTTTCAGTGTAGGACGCGCCTCCCTGCAGCGAGATATAAGCAGTGTCTAACCAGCATGAGGGCCAGAGCTGATGAAGCCTCTCGGATGAGCGGCGAAACGTTTTCAACCAAACAAACTTTGTCCAGTTGACAAATTGAACTTCTCCTTTTATCATTAAAAAAAAAAAAAAAATGAAGTGGTATACTGCCCAGCCCTAGTTGACGCTAGTGGTTATAGGGGCAAATTTGGATCCGAGTTCCATCTTAGGAATTCTTAACACAATTCATTTCAAATATGTACAATAATTACAAATTCAGACGTCACAAGTTCTTTGCCAGTTCTAAATGGCAGCAGGATCTAGCATTTGCTCCCAATGCTAATTTCTGGCCCCAAAATTGCAAAAAAAAAAGGAAAAAAAGAAGAATACTTATCACGTGAAGAATCCCTCAGTCGTCCAGGTAGAATCCATGATAAAAGAAGAAATTCAATTTGTCAACTGGACAAAGTTTGTTTGGTCGAAAACGTTTCGCCGCTCATCCGAGAGGCTTCGTCAGCAAGATATAAGCAAGTGTCTTACCAGCATTCTAATTAGAGCTGACGAAGCCTCTCGGATGAGCAGCGAAACGTTTTCGACCAAACAAACTTTCTCCAGTTGACAAATTGAATTTCTTCTTTTATCAATACTTATCACGATTTCTAGGCAAAATAACAAAATAAAAAAACAGGATCATGTAGTGGTTCATGTAATGAAGAGCCTGGCTGCAGCAGTTACAAACGGGGCTCACTTCCTACTTGGAATGTGGCAGCATCACCTGTGCCTCCCTGGAGATAGATACGTTTAATGCAACACTGTGGAACATTACTACACTACCCCTCGCAGCTTCGTACGCCCGTCTAGTGGGCGGGTCTGTTCTATCCAGCGCCAGCGGCTGCAGGATCCGGATGGCTGCGTGCCTGCGTTGGGTTAACTCCACACCCCTTTCCTCCCGGTTGTGAGTCCAGTGGCATTGTTTGTACTGCGTTTTGACTACGAGCTCGTCGCTTTGTAAAGGATTTGAGGATTTAAATTTTTAAAAAAGTATGTTGTGAAAATCATAAACTCCTTGCCTCAGGTGGAGGAGTTCAAGTATCTCGGGTTCTTGTTCACGAGTGAGGGGAGGATGGAGCGTGAGATTGACAGGTGGATCGGTGCAGCGTCGGCAGTGATGCGGTCGCTGTACCGGACCGTTGTGGTGAAGAGGGAGCTGAGCTGAAAGGCGAAGCTCTCAATTTACCGTCGATCTATGTTCCTCCCCTCACCTATGGTCATGAGCTCTGGGTAATGACCGAAAGGACGAGATCGCGAATACAAGCGGCCGACATGAGTTTCCTCCACAGAGTGGCTGGGCGCACCCTTAGAGATAGGTCACACGGGAGGGGCTCGGAGTAGAGCCACTGCTCCTCCACATCGAGAGGAGCACCTGAGGTGACTCGGGCGTCTGTTCTGGACGCCTCCTGGATGCCTCCCTTGGAAGGTGTTCCGGGCATGTCCCACCAGGAGGAGGCCCTGGGTAAGGCCCAGGACACTCTGGAGGGACTATGTCTCCCGGCTGGCCTGGGAATGCCTTGGGGTCCCCCCGGAGGAGCTGGAGGAAGTGTCCAGGGAAGTCTGGGAGTCCCTGCTTAGACTGTTGCCCCCGCGACCCGGCCCCGGATAATTGGAAGAAAATGGATGGATGAATAGATGTTGTGAAATAAGAAAAGAAACCCGACAAAATGTGACCTTTGTTGAAGTTGTGGACGCCCTGTAAGGCGACCACAGGCAGTGTGAATTCCCAAAATGCATTGCGCTCTATGGGAGAATTCTGCCCAAACTCCCGGGAGCTGCAGTACCTGGAGCATCCACTTGTTGGTCTGGATCCAGGACAGAGTTTTTTATAGATCCAAATAACACCCTTTTGACCTTTGATAATGTGACATAACAGAAATGGTCTCGTATTTCACCTGCTCCTCCCTGTATCTCCTGTATCTTGGTTCTGCTCTGATTATTAAGAGTCCTACGTGACATGAGACATGATTTTAGACCAGTCCAGGTTTATCTCCAAATCTGGATAAGCGGATTTCCTCCATCTGATATGCACAAGCTCATCTGTCTCTCTATGAATCCTGGACTCATGAATATTCTGCATACTTTATAGATTAAGATTACATATTTTTGGGGACTTGTTTTGTTCGGTGTTGGAGATGTGGACGAGCGGGCCACACACACGTACATGTGAGATTTTATCACGTCTGGGGGAATGTGGGGACTCGAGTCTAAAGAGACAAAGTACAAAGTTTTAAATGGCACAGTCCTGGTAACCGAGCGACACTGGCAACCCACAAACACCGACAAACAAACACAAGCACAAGAGAGGACTAAACCAGGACTAAACCAGGACTAAACCAGGACCAGGACTAAACCAGGACTAAAACAGGACTAAAGCAGGACCAGGACTAAAGCAGGACTAAAGCAGGACTAAAGCAGGACTAAAGCAGGACTAAAGCAGGACTAAACCAGGACTAAACCAGGACCAGGACTAAACCAGGACTAAAACAGGACTAAACCAGGACTAAAGCAGGACTAAACCAGGACTAAACCAGGACTAAAGCAGGACTAAAGCAGGACTAAACCAGGACTAAACCAGGACTAAACCAGGACTAAACCAGGACCAGGACTAAACCAGGACTAAAGCAGGACTAAAGCAGGACTAAAGCAGGACCAGGACTAAACCAGGACTAAAGCAGGACTAAAGCAGGACCAGGACTAAACCAGGACTAAACCAGGACTAAACCAGGACTAAAGCAGGACTAAAGCAGGACTAAAGCAGGACTAAACCAGGACTAAACCAGGACTAAACCAGGACCAGGACTAAACCAGGACTAAAGCAGGACTAAAGCAGGACTAAAGCAGGACCAGGACTAAACCAGGACTAAAGCAGGACTAAAGCAGGACCAGGACTAAACCAGGACTAAACCAGGACTAAACCAGGACCAGGACTAAACCAGGACTAAAACAGGACTAAACCAGGACTAAAGCAGGACTAAACCAGGACTAAACCAGGACTAAACCAGGACTAAAGCAGGACTAAAGCAGGACTAAAGCAGGACTAAAGCAGGACTAAACCAGGACTAAACCAGGACTAAACCAGGACTAAAGCAGGACTAAACCAGGACTAAACCAGGACTAAAGCAGGACTAAAGCAGGACTAAACCAGGACTAAAGCAGGACTAAAGCAGGACTAAACCAGGACTAAACCAGGACTAAAGCAGGACTAAAGCAGGACTAAACCAGGACTAAAGCAGGACTAAACCAGGACTAAACCAGGACTAAAGCAGGACTAAAGCAGGACTAAAGCAGGACTAAACCAGGACTAAAGCAGGACTAAACCAGGACTAAAGCAGGACTAAACCAGGACTAAAGCAGGACTAAAGCAGGACAAAACCAGGACTAAAGCAGGACTAAAGCAGGACTAAACCAGGACTAAAGCAGGACTAAACCAGGACTAAAGCAGGACTAAACCAGGACTAAAGCAGGACTAAACCAGGACTAAACCAGGACTAAAGCAGGACTAAAGCAGGACCAGGACTAAACCGAGACTAAAGCAGGACTAAACCAGGACTAAAGCAGGACTAAAGCAGGACTAAAGCAGGACTAAAGCAGGACTAAACCAGGACTAAAGCAGGACTAAACCAGGACTAAAGCAGGACTAAACCAGGACTAAAGCAGGACTAAAGCAGGACAAAACCAGGACTAAAGCAGGACTAAAGCAGGACTAAACCAGGACTAAAGCAGGACTAAACCAGGACTAAAGCAGGACTAAACCAGGACTAAAGCAGGACTAAACCAGGACTAAAGCAGGACTAAACCAGGACTAAAGCAGGACTAAACCAGGACTAAACCAGGACTAAAGCAGGACTAAAGCAGGACCAGGACTAAACCGAGACTAAAGCAGGACTAAACCAGGACTAAAGCAGGACTAAAGCAGGACTAAAGCAGGACTAAAGCAGGACTAAACCAGGACTAAAGCAGGACTAAAGCAGGACCAGGACTAAACCAGGACTAAACCAGGACTAAACCAGGACTAAAGCAGGACTAAAGCAGGACTAAAGCAGGACTAAACCAGGACTAAAGCAGGACTAAACCAGGACTAAAGCAGGACTAAACCAGGACTAAAGCAGGACTAAAGCAGGACAAAACCAGGACTAAAGCAGGACTAAAGCAGGACTAAACCAGGACTAAAGCAGGACTAAACCAGGACTAAAGCAGGACTAAACCAGGACTAAAGCAGGACTAAACCAGGACTAAAGCAGGACTAAACCAGGACTAAAGCAGGACTAAACCAGGACTAAACCAGGACTAAAGCAGGACTAAAGCAGGACCAGGACTAAACCGAGACTAAAGCAGGACTAAACCAGGACTAAAGCAGGACTAAAGCAGGACTAAAGCAGGACTAAAGCAGGACTAAACCAGGACTAAAGCAGGACTAAAGCAGGACCAGGACTAAACCGAGACTAAAGCAGGACTAAACCAGGACTAAAGCAGGACTAAAGCAGGACTAAAGCAGGACTAAAGCAGGACTAAACCAGGACTAAAGCAGGACTAAAGCAGGACCAGGACTAAACCGAGACTAAAGCAGGACTAAACCAGGACTAAAGCAGGACTAAAGCAGGACTAAACCGAGACTAAAGCAGGACTAAACCAGGACTAAAGCAGGACTAAAGCAGGACTAAAGCAGGACTAAAGCAGGACTAAACCAGGACTAAAGCAGGACTAAAGCAGGACTAAAACAGGACTAAACCAGGACTAAAGCAGGACTAAAGCAGGACTAAACCAGGACTAAACCAGGACTAAAGCAGGACTAAAGCAGGACTAAAGCAGGACTAAACCAGGACTAAACCAGGACTAAACCAGGACTAAAGCAGGACTAAACCAGGACTAAAGCAGGACTAAAGCAGGACTAAACCAGGACTAAAGCAGGACTAAAGCAGGACTAAAGCAGGACTAGACCAGGACTAAAGCAGGACTAAACCAGGACTAAAGCAGGACTAAACCAGGACTAAACCAGGACTATACCAGGACTAAAGCAGGACTAAACCAGGACTAAAGCAGGACTAAAGCAGGACTAGACCAGGACTAAACCAGGACTAGACCAGGACTAAACCAGGACTAAAGCAGGACTAGACCAGGACTAGACCAGGACTAAATCAGGACTAGACCAGGACTAAACCAGGACTAAAGCAGGACTAGACCAGGACTAAACCAGGACTAGACCAGGACTAAACCAGGACTAAAGCAGGACTAGACCAGGACTAAACCAAGACTAGACCAGGACTAAACCAGGACTAGACCAGGACTAAACCAGGACTAAAGCAGGACTAGACCAGTACTAAAGCAGGACTAGACCAGGACTAGACCAGGACTAAACCAGGACTAGACCAGGACTAAACCAGGACTAAAGCAGGACTAAACCAAGACTAAACCAAGACTAGACCAGGACTAAAGCAGGACTAAAGCAGGACTAAACCAGGACTAAACCAGGACTAAACCAGGACTAAAACAGGACTAAAGCAGGACCAAAGCAGGACTAGACCAAGACTAGACCAGGACTAAACCAGGACTAAACCAGGACTAAACCAAGACTAAACCAAGACTAGTCCAGGACTAAACCAGGACTAAAGCAGGACTAAAGCAGGACTAAACCAAGACTAAACCAAGACTAGTCCAGGACTAAACCAGGACTAAACCAGGACTAAAGCAGGACTAGACCAGGACTAAACCAGGACTAGACCAGGACTAAACCAGGACTAAAGCAGGACTAGACCAGGACTAGACCAGGACTAAATCAGGACTAGACCAGGACTAAAGCAGGACTAGACCAGGACTAGACCAGGACTAAATCAGGACTAGACCAGGACTAAACCAGGACTAAAGCAGGACTAGACCAGGACTAAACCAGGACTAGACCAGGACTAAAGCAGGACTAGACCAGGACTAAAGCAGGACTAGACCAGGACTAAACCAGGACTAAAGCAGGACTAGACCAGGACTAAACCAGGACTAGACCAGGACTAAAGCAGGACTAGACCAGGACTAAAGCAGGACTAGACCAGGACTAAACCAGGACTAAAGCAGGACTAGACCAGGACTAAACCAGGACTAGACCAGGACTAAACCAGGACTAAAGCAGGACTAGACCAGGACTAAACCAGGACTAGACCAGGACTAAAGCAGGACTAGACCAGGACTAAAGCAGGACTAGACCAGGACTAAACCAGGACTAAAGCAGGACTAAACCAGGACTAAACCAGGACTAGACCAGGACTAAAGCAGGACTAGACCAGGACTAAAGCAGGACTAGACCAGGACTAAACCAGGACTAAAGCAGGACTAGACCAGGACTAAACCAGGACTAGACCAGGACTAAACCAGGACTAAAGCAGGACTAGACCAGGACTAAACCAAGACTAGACCAGGACTAAACCAGGACTAGACCAGGACTAAACCAGGACTAAAGCAGGACTAGACCAGTACTAAAGCAGGACTAGACCAGGACTAAACCAGGACTAGACCAGGACTAAACCAGGACTAAAGCAGGACTAGACCAGGACTAAAGCAGGACTAGACCAGGACTAAACCAGGACTAGACCAGGACTAAACCAGGACTAAAGCAGGACTAAACCAAGACTAAACCAAGACTAGACCAGGACTAAACCAGGACTAGACCAGGACTAATGCAGGACTAAAGCAGGACTAGACCAGGACTAAACCAGGACTAGACCAGGACTAAACCAGGACTAAAGCAGGACTAAACCAAGACTAGACCAGGACTAAACCAGGACTAAACCAGGACTAAACCAAGACTAAACCAAGACTAGTCCAGGACTAAACCAGGACTAAAGCAGGACTAAACCAGGACTAAAGCAGGACTAAAGCAGGACTAGACCAGGACTAAACCAGGACTAGACCAGGACTAAACCAGGACTAAAGCAGGACTAGACCAGGACTAGACCAGGACTAAATCAGGACTAGACCAGGACTAAAGCAGGACTAGACCAGGACTAGACCAGGACTAAATCAGGACTAGATACCAGGACTAAAGCAGGACTAGACCAGGACTAAACCAGGACTAAAGCAGGACTAGACCAGGACTAAACCAGGACTAGACCAGGACTAAACCAGGACTAAAGCAGGACTAGACCAGGACTAAACCAAGACTAGACCAGGACTAAACCAGGACTAGACCAGGACTAAACCAGGACTAAAGCAGGACTAGACCAGTACTAAAGCAGGACTAGACCAGGACTAAACCAGGACTAGACCAGGACTAAACCAGGACTAAAGCAGGACTAGACCAGGACTAAAGCAGGACTAGACCAGGACTAAACCAGGACTAGACCAGGACTAAACCAGGACTAAAGCAGGACTAAACCAAGACTAAACCAAGACTAGACCAGGACTAAAGCAGGACTAGACCAGGACTAAAGCAGGACTAAAGCAGGACTAGACCAGGACTAAAGCAGGACTAGACCAGGACTAAAGCAGGACTAAACCAGGACTAAAGCAGGACTAAAGCAGGACTAAAGCAGGACTAGACCAGGACTAAAGCAGGACTAAAGCAGGACTAGACCAGGACTAAAGCAGGACTAGACCAGGACTAAAGCAGGACTAAACCAGGACTAGACCAGGACTAAACCAGGACTAAAGCAGGACTAGACCAGGACTAAAGCAGGACTAAAGCAGGACTAAACCAGGACTAGACCAGGACTAAACCAGGACTAAAGCAGGACTAGACCAGGACTAAAGCAGGACTAAAGCAGGACTAAACCAGGACTAGACCAGGACTAAACCAGGACTAGACCAGGACTAAACCAGGACTAAAGCAGGACTAAACCAAGACTAAACCAAGACTAGACCAGTACTAAAGCAGGACTAGATCAGGACTAAACCAGGACTAGACCAGGACTAAAGCAGGACTAGACCAGGACTAAACCAGGACTAGACCAGGACTAAAGCAGGACTAAAGCAGGACTAAAGCAGGACTAAACCAGGACTAGACCAGGACTAAAGCAGGACTAGACCAGGACTAAAGCAGGACTAGACCAGGACTAAAGCAGGACTAGACCAGGACTAAAGCAGGACTAGACCAGGACTAAAGCAGGACTAAAGCAGGACTAGACCAGGACTAAACCAGGACTAGACCAGGACTAAACCAGGACTAAAGCAGGACTAGACCAGGACTAAAGCAGGACTAAACCAGGACTAAAGCAGGACTAAAGCAGGACTAGACCAGGACTAAAGCAGGACTAGACCAGGACTAAACCAGGACTAGACCAGGACTAAACCAGGACTAAAGCAGGACTAGACCAGGACTAAAGCAGGACTAGACCAGGACTAAACCAGGACTAGACCAGGACTAAACCAGGACTAGACCAGGACTAAACCAGGACTAAAGCAGGACTAAACCAAGACTAAACCAAGACTAGACCAGTACTAAAGCAGGACTAGACCAGGACTAAACCAGGACTAGACCAGGACTAAAGCAGGACTAGACCAGGACTAAACCAGGACTAGACCAGGACTAAAGCAGGACTAAAGCAGGACTAAAGCAGGACTAAAGCAGGACTAAACCAGGACTATAGACCAGGACTAAAGCAGGACTAGACCAGGACTAAACCAGGACTAGACCAGGACTAAACCAGGACTAAAGCAGAACTAGACCAGGACTAAACCAAGACTAGACCAGGACTAAACCAGGACTAGACCAGGACTAAACCAAGACTAAAGCAGGACTAGACCAGGACTAAAGCAGGACTAGACCAGGACTAAACCAGGACTAAAGCAGGGCTAAACCAGGACTAAACCAGGACTAAACCAGGACTAAAGCAGGACTAGACCAGGACTAAACCAGGACTAGACCAGGACTAAACCAGGACTAAACCAGGACTAAACCAGGACTAAAGCAGGACTAGACCAGGACTAAACCAGGACTAGACCAGGACTAAACCAAGACTAAACCAAGACTAGACCAGGACTAAAGCAGGACTAAAGCAGGACTAGACCAGGACTAAAGCAGGACTAAACCAAGACTAGACCAGGACTAAAGCAGGACTAAACCAGGACTAAAGCAGGACTAAAGCAGGACTAAAGCAGGACTAAACCAAGACTAGACCAGGACTAAAGCAGGACTAAACCAGGACTAAACCAGGACTAAACCAGGACTAGACCAGAACTAAACCAGGACTAGACCAGGACTAAACCAGGACTAAAGCAGGACTAGACCAGGACTAAACCAAGACTAGACCAGGACTAAACCAGGACTAGACCAGGACTAAACCAGGACTAAAGCAGGACTAGACCAGGACTAAAGCAGGACTAGACCAGGACTAAACCAGGACTAAAGCAGGGCTAAACCAGGACTAGACCAGGACTAAACCAGGACTAGACCAGGACTAAAGCAGGACTAGACCAGGACTAAAGCAGGACTAGACCAGGACTAAACCAGAACTAAACCAGGACTAAAGCAGGGCTAAACCAGGACTAAACCAGGACTAAACCAGGACTAGAGCAGGACTAAACCAGGGCTAAACCAGGTCTAGACCAGGAGTAAACCTGGACTAAACCAGGACTAAACCTGGACTAGACCAAGAGTAAACCTGGACTAAACCAGGACTAAACTAAGGCTAAACCAGGGCTAGACCAGAACTAGACCAGGGCCAGACCAGGGCTAAACCAGGACTAAACCAGGGCTAGACCATCAATCAATCAATCAATCAATCAATCAATCAAATATTATTTATAAAGCGCTTTTCATACAAAAGTGTAACACAAAGCGCCTAGGACTAGACCGGGGCTAAACCAGGACTAATCCAGGAGTAAACCAGGGTTAGACCAGTGCTAAACCAGGACCAGATTAGAAGTAAACCAGGACTAAACTAGCACAAGACCAGAACTAGACCAAGACTAGACCAGGGCGGACCCAGGACTTCAGGGCGCTGTGATGATCGTTAAAGAGACAAGATCAAAATCAAGCTTTAGCGTTGTTCAGTGGTGTAGGGTCAGTATTTAAGGTCACGTCTGTCTGTCTGTCCCTCTGCACGTACACTTCTTACACAACTGTGTGATCGGACTGGATACGCTCCTCTACGCCTTGTGTAAACCGCCAGCCCACATCTTCAACATCTGATTCTGTCAGCTCTTCATGCTGGCTCTGAAACAAGGCCCGTATTTCCGCCCTGACACTGAATGCATCGTCTCTCTGCGAGTAGAGGTGTGTTTGAGGGGTCGGTGAAAAGTGGGACCTCCCAGCGTTGGATGGGCGAAAGTCCAAGTGTGGATTCACATGAGTAATCCTGAACCCCAGCTGAACCAGGGAAGTACAGAAGAGAGAACAGAGAGATAAAAGAAGATAGAAAGATTAAAGAAATGATAAATATGACTTAAACATTTTACATCACAATATTCAACCGGGGTCAGAAACCTGCAGCTCCAGAGCCACATGAGGCTCTTTCTGTTGAGGTCCCTGTGACTTTGGAAAATAAATGACTATTTAATTACAATACATTTTTATTTTAGTATGTTCGTTTTTTTTAATGTAATTCTAAATTTGTACATAATGGTAATCTTGTAACATTAAAATAAAATGTTTTAAATATTTTTGTCGCTCAAAATATGCGTTACAGCATATGTGACACCCGACTAAACCAGGACTAGACCAGAACTAGACCAGGACTAAACCAGGACTAGACCAGAACTAGACTAGGGCTATACCAGGACTAAACCAGGACTAGACTAGGGCTATACCAAGACTAAACCAGGACTAGATCAGGACTAGTCTAGGACTAAACCAGGACTAAAGCAGGACTAAACCAGGACTAGACCAGGACTAGACCAGGACTAGACCAGGACTAGACCAGGGCTAAATCAAGGCTAAACCAGGACTAGATCAGGACTAGTCTAGGACTAAACCAGGACTAAAGCAGGACTAAACCAGGATTAGACCAGGACTAGTCTAGGGCTAAACCAGGACTAAACCTGGACTAAACCAGGACTAAACCAAGGCTAGACCAGGACTAAACCAGGGCTAGACCAGGACTTGACCAGGACTAAACCAGGACTAAACCGGCACATATCTGGCAGCCCAGACTTACCGGCACCTGCACCAGCAGTGTGATTTATTGAGCTTTTCGACCCCTGGTAGGTAAATGGTGGATAAATCCAAGAAAAGAAAAGTTTCTGAAGAAAACAGAATGTTTAATGCTTCGTGGACGGATGCATTTGGTTTCACGGCTGATGAGACTGGTTTACGCTCTAGTACGCGCGATAAAATGATAACAGAAACAGACGGCATTTTTGGTTCACAGGTGGTTAATCTGTTTGGATTTTCGTTTTCTATAAGGAGGACTCAAATAGAGTATTGAGTATTTCATTTGAAAGTGAACATCAACCAAGTGTCATTTTTCTTCAGAGACTTCAGAGTAGTGATGGGCGGATCGATACCAAAGTATCGATATATCGATCCTGATGGGGTACTGAATATGCATCGATCCTGGTATTAAATTATCGATACCAAGTCATGTTTTCTTACTGACTTAACTTTCAGTTTATTTAGTTCAAATTCATATGTGTTTTGTTCATTATTCAACCATTGCCAGTTGTCAGGCACTACTTTTCCTTCCGCGTTCTCACCAAACGTGGGGTAGTACGTCATCCTGCGATAGACTCACTGCTGTGAGAGTTCAGTCAAAGCGGCGCGGGGCTGCGGGAGCCATGGGAGACCGCAAGAGAAGTGTGGTGTGGAGTTACTTCCACACCATGGACGACAATGTTGTGAAGTGCAGTATGTGCCAAAAAATGATCCGATATTGTGACAATACCACAAATTTAAATAAACACTTGATCATAAATCATAAACCTCAGCATGACGAAATGCTACTGACCAAACGACGACAGGAGGCGAGTCAGGCAGCTCCCTCCAGCACAGCAGCAACAGCCGTACGACAGAGGTCAGTACGACAGAGGTCAGCTGCCGAGGCGTTTGAGGGAGAATCCAGGGAACCATCAACCATGTAGAAGACTAAGAGTCGTGTATGTGAGAGGAGAATGTATGTGAGAGGAGAATGTATGTGAGAGGAGAATGTATGTGAGAGTGAGAGTAGTGATACTTCATTTGTTGTCTTTTTTCATAAGCTGCAAGTGCCCAACTTACAATAGATTTATTTTATTTGATTTATTTATTTATTTATTTGATAGGGACAATGCACATTAATGAACATAAGTATAAAACAAATGTAAATATGCCGAATTTTAGCTACAAAGCTAGTTTTCATCCGCAGTCCCTAGACAGGCAAATACATAAAAATACAACGTGCAATACAAGCAGCACAAACAAAAGTCTAGTGTCACATTTGATGTCTGCGTTGCCATTTTCATTTCATCAAAGATTTTTTTGAGCTTTGTGAAGCCAAGGTATCTAGTTAGAGCCAGGTTAGTGTTTTTCTGTAGTATTAAAAAAATGTATGAAAGTATCGGTATCGGTATCGATATCGTGATTCTAACCCTGGTATTACTTAATATCGTATCGAAACAAAAATAACTGGTATCGCCCATCCCTACTTCAGAGTTCAAAATGGTTTTTGTTACATGCAAAAATCCTTGTTCTCTGTAGCATTTCATTGATTTTATAACTGCAGCACAATATAGTCTGCGGTCACATGGGAGGATCGGATTGCATTTCTCCGATCCCGTTACTCGGCGTTACTTAGATCCCAGTGCACATGAAACTCGTGTAATCGGATAATGGTCAGCGACCTGGTCGGCTCTGCTACGCTATGTAAGTGGGCGGGTGACGGCTACTCAATAAAAACACAACAAACTATGTGGCGTATACAAAGATGGCGCTCGAGGAGTTTGACGGAGCAGCATTGGTGTACGTGTTGTGCATTCTTTCTTCGCAGCCATGATTTTGTCTGACTTTTCCGGGAACAATCGCTACTTATGACGTCGTCGGCGCCTCCTGCCACTTCCGGGTGAAATCCCTGGCGAAAATTCCCGCACATGCGCAGTACGCCAATCCGATCCGATATCGTGCACAAGGCGGCACCAAGCAGATTACTATCGGCCTAAGCCAGGGGTTCCAATCGGATTCAGGAAACCAGTCCCTATACGATCCTGAGCCTGTGCACATGAATTCAATACGATCCTGTTTGCAGTCGGATTACACTCGTCCATGTGCGCGCAGTGAGTGTTTTTCATCCAAAGTGTACAGGTAAATAAATAAAACAATATGCAGTGTTATCCTCATTTTAGATCAAAAGGGTTTTGTGGCTCTGGGTGTTTTCTTTTCTGTGGGAGACGCTCCAAATGGCTCTTTGAGTATTTAAGATCGCTGACCCCTGAAACAAAACCTAAAACAACTTAATAAAAGACTTCCACATTAGAAAACTGCAGAGCCCAACGGGAGCTGTATTATGCCGGTGAAAACAGAAGTATTCCAGCATAATTACGTCTTGAAAATAAGCAATTAAAGACTGCCCAAATATGCACGAATCACTCAACTTACGACAGAACTTTGGGTGAATAAATGGTGAGGGGGAACAACGATAACATGGTTAAAACCGCCAAAAAGGCAAGCGCCGGTTTTGCAGGTTTACCGTGTCTCTGTGTCGTTTTCCCACGCTCCAGGTTTCCTTATATAAATACATCTGCTGTCTACTATAGAACATAGATGGAATTTTTAATCTAAAATCTAATCTTTTTTTAATATCCATTATTTTAGTGCATTTTATGTAACTTTTTCTGGTTAGGAGACCGTCACCAGCTTGTCTCCGTACGGATGTTTCTGTTTTTATTTTGCATACAATAAGTTATCAGTTGGATAATTTCAGCCCTGGAATTTCCTGTCTCTACTAAACAAGCAGGAAAAGGTGGCTGTTAATTTGAAAACTAGCACTTCATGATGTCACAAGGTGGGCATAGCAATAATAAGCCGCGGCAGTGTGTTCCCACAGCCCATTGGTCCCACATTTTTTAGAAAGACAAAAAAGGGCTTAATGTTTTCAAGCTTTTAATCTGTCCTGTCAATGTAAGTAGGTGAAACGCACAATCTTCGTATCATATTTGGATAAGACTTTGTGACCACAGAGCGAGTACAGCTGGATTTACAAACACCTGAGATTAGCACAGAGATAGAGGTTTATATAAGACAGCTAATATGACCCTACATAGAGTCATAAAGGTCGATACCGCTATTTACAACACTTTCAAACTTAAGTACTGAGTCTAAGCATTTTAGAAGGACTCTGCAGGAAATGTCAACAGAACCACTGGAAACGAGCAGCAAAGGACTCCAACTAAACCTGACAGGATTGTATGTTTTCTTTCTTTCTTTATTTTTTTTATTTGTTTATTTGGAAGGGACAGTGCATATTAATGAACGCACAATTTGTATAAGATGTAAATATGCCGGGTTTAGCACAGTGCTGATTTCCAGACATAAAGATACAGCAGACAACAGAAAATATGTTACAGTTGCAGAAAGTTTAGTACATGTGTTATGATCACAAACATAAAACAATTGAGTATCTATACAATAGTAGCATTTAATTCAATAAATTACAGTAAAAATACAATTGATGGGCTTAAAGTGCAGATTAAAAGGTGCTTCTCAGTGTGCGTAATAAGGTGCCTGTTCTATTTACAATGTGGATTTTTGTAGTGTTTTTGTAGTGTGTGTGTGTGTGTGTTTGTGTGTGTGTGTGTGTGTGTGTGTGTGTGTGTGTGCTTCTTGTATGTCTTGGCTATTGTGTTATATGATTACAGTTTTGATTCCTTTTCAGCCATATTTTAAGATGTGTTTTAAAAGAAGCAAGACTAATTCTGATTGATATAGGTATTGTGTTCCAGTTATTGCATCCTTTAGCTTTTAATGACCAAATCAGGTCTGAGTGTTCTCAATAAGAATCTTGAAGATGACAACCAGAGACTGAAGGAGATCAGGGAGGTCCAAGAGCAGTCAACCACAAGCACGTCTCCCCAAGATCAAGCCAAAAAGCACAGACAAAAATATGTTCATATCCTGAAAGACAAGATGGAAGAGGAGTTGAAATCTGTACAAAGGACAAAAAACTTCCCAAACCAAGACCTGAAGCAATGGGTTAAGGAGTTTCACTGATTAAAATGGAGAAAGTGGAACAGGGTTGCCAGTGTGAGCTGGACATTAAGGAGTTGGACTCAGTAAAAGAGCTTCAGGGCTAAATAAAGAGTGAACAAGAGGATGAGGCATTTTAAAACCCTTATATTGTGTTTGGGTCAAAATTGACCCGTTTTCAAGTTTAGGCATGTAAAAAGTACCATTTTTGTACTGGAATGAGGCTTCATCTAATCCTCAGACACAACTATTTTAACGCAATAAAATTAATTTTCACCATTTTAGTCTAAAAAAAAAAGTGACCTTTGTGGTGTTACGGGTCAAATATGACCCGGCAGAGAATACTGACTGTTGTGTACATCACTTAAAAGCTGTGGGCTGCTCTGTGGATCAAATATGGCTCAATGTGTCCCACAACACACACGCACACACACACTAAGCTTGGGGGCTTTTAGCCTTTATTGGTCTCACACACAATGACACACAGTGACACACGGGAGAAATTTGACCCATCCTTTTTCAGGAGCAGTGAGCAGCCATCTTTTTCGGCGCCCGGGGGGCAGTACCGTGAAGGGTCTTGCCCAAGGACCCACACTGGTTAGCTCATTGCCCAGGGGGGGTTTGAACCTACAACCTCCAGGGGGAAAGTCCATGACTTACCAGTTGAGCTAACCAGCCGGTTAGCACACACACACACACACACACACACATACACACACACACACACACCTACACACACACACACACACACACACACACACACACACACACACACACACACACACACACACACACACACACACACACACACACACACACACACAGGCCCTCTTCACCACACTTCCCCCACGTGGACTCAAACTTTCTCGTAGAATATTGATACACGCACACACACATACAGAAAGGCCCTCTTCACCCCACGTGAAAACTTTCTTGCAGCATATTGATACATTTTGAATACAAAATGGCATATATATATATATATATATATATATATATATATATATACACACACACACAGGGTTTGGGTGCATTGAGCATCAGTCAACATGAGCCAGAGGTATACTGTTCATGAGGCGCTGGACCATATCTTTGGTCATGACAGTGATCCTGAAGAGAGAGGAAGTGAAACTGAGGAGGATGTGTCTGAGGATGAGGATGAGGTTCAGTATGACCCTGAAAACCACACATCTGATGAGGAGGACCCAGATGTCACACATGCTGAAGGGGAGGTCTTCATGGTTATCAAGTAACCTGGAAATCTCAGGCTGCTTTCGTTCTTTCCGATCTGAAAGACAGCCCGACGACTATGGCAAGCGAACTCTCCCGATTCTGGGAGCCAATCAGAGAGCGGGGAGGGGTGGAAAGACGGTGACGCGTACTATGTGACAAACGGAAGCTTGTAGTTGGCTATGGGCTACGTATACGCTAAATGATAGACATTTGTAACGCCCAATAAACGGCCGTTGGCGATCGTAAACCACACCTCCGGTACGAGATATTTTGAAGGTGGCTTCCAGACCATATCTCACTTGTGATATGGTCAGGTGTAAACCAGGCAAGTTATCAAGCCCTCTGGACACCCAATGCAGGGCACCAAGAGCATCATCAAAATGACTCCAGGGTCTACTAGATACGCTGTGTTTCATGCCCAAGACATCAAGTCAACGTTTGAGCTGTTCTTTCTAAAACCTCTTCAGAAGATCCTGCTTGAGATGACCAACATGGAGGGGAGAAGAGTGTTTGGTGATAGCTGGATGGAGATTGACAAAACACAGCTGGATGCCTACATGGGAATGTTGCTTCTTGCTGGGTGTACAAATCCAAATGTCATTATTGTTAAAGGTCCCATGGCGTGAAATTTTCACTTTCTGAGGTTTTTGAACATTAATGTGAGCTCCTCTACCCTGTAACCCCCCCCCCCATGGTTAAAAGTTGTGAAATGTGTAAACTGAGCATTTCCTTTTCCACATTTGAAAAAAAGACAGCCCAAACGGGCGACTCTGAACAAGGGAAATTTCTGATGTCACACTCGGGGAAAAATGCTAATGCAGTTCTACCGCCCGTCTGGATGTCTACCCACCGTCTCTGGAAATCACGCCCAGAGAATCTGGACCGCAAATGAGCTACGCAATGCGAGATGCCTTTTTTTATTTGTCTGGAGGCACGTGAGAGTGTTTCCAGGCTCGGATGTCCTTTATCTGAGCCTCCGAACCTCTGAAACAGCAGTGGTTTAATTTTATTTTCTGTGGAAATGTGTTTATTTTTCAATGGAAAGCATCTCATATCTTCCTCTGCGCTTAAACGTGGAAGTGGGGCCAGCGCACATCGCACCGCTAATCCAGGAAACAGCGGAGTATTTGGCCACACCCCCACCCGCTGCACTGGCCTGTTTCTGTCCTCCTCATTTGCATTCAAGCAACAACGCCCAGAATAAAGTGTTTCAGAGACATATCCAGGAGTCATAAATCATAAATCATAAATATGTCTTCATGAGGCTCTCTCATGCACTGAGGCTTGATTTTGAAGAAGGATTCATTTACAGTATTAGGGAACCATTAAGGAGCCATAGAAAAGCATCAAGAAGTACCATGTCATGGGATCTTTATTTAAAAAAAAAAAAAAATTTTTTTTTTAGGTAGGTGTACCCTGATATTAGTTTATAAGACATGCATAATATAATTACTCATTTTATCACTATAGAAAATATAATGAATGAATTTAAACCGTTTAAAAAAAAAAATCAAAAACAAGTGGTATATTGTAAGATAAAAGGACGTTGGAGCAAAAAAATGAAAAATGAAAACAGTGTTTCCATGTATATGAATACATACTAAGTTAGTTATGAGGGGAAAAAAGAAATATTGGATGATAACTAGTGTTTTTTAAGTATTTTCAGGCTGAGTTAAATCACGGGTCAAATCTGACCCGCTAACACCAAAGACGTGTGCAGCTTTCTAACACATTACAAGGGTTAAAAGAGTCACCTGGACACCAACATTCGTGAATTACAAGAATCTAAGATCATCACAAACAAGTACATCATAGAAAACACAGATCTTAAAGCAAAACTGATTTGACAAAAACAGACTCCAGGATGACCTCAAACAGGAGCAAGAAAAGACACGCAAACTCCTGATCGAGAAGAACTCATTGGAGACCTTGGTGGCCAATATGAGATGTGATTTGAACCAGCAGCAAAGTGATAAAAACCGAGGAGAGATAAAAGTCAAAGATCTCGAGAAGAGACTTGAAGAAGAGCGAGCAGTTTTCAAGATTGTAATCGAGGAGTGCCAGAAGCTCGCTGCTTAAGTCCGGTAAACACACACATACATACATGAACACACACACAAAACAACACACTACCCAAGCCCCAACACCTGATTTTACATTTCAGTGATGTAATTTTATTAATGTAATTGAAATGTAGAATGGAGTCCAATAAACTCACACAAACGACACACTATTCAAGCCCCAACCCCAAATTTAAACATTCCATTGATGTCATTAAAATGTAGACTGGAACCTGAGGAGATTTATGAGCTGTTTTTGGATTTCTGTTTTTTTTTAAAACAAAATCTACTCCCAAGAACCAAAAACCCAAACCAAACTGTTGTAAATTCCCTGATAGAACTGCTTATTTAGTCAGGCAGTTTGTCCTTTATCCAAGTCTGTGTCTGTGATAGAGGTGGGATGTTTATTGAATTGTTCTTTTAACTGTTTAACTTTTTAGACGTAATGTTCTGATACTATTTAACTTGATTAATTTACATATTTTGGGGGAATAGTTGAGGTAAACTGTTATTGTATGGAGTTTTGTTTGGATGACGTGTCCCAGCATACGTCGCACAGTCCTAAGATATCGCCAATAAAAAAACACAAGATAAGAGTGGGCAACGTCTTTCCTCTGTATTTCAAAATCCAGGGTCTAGAAGAGGAGATGGTCGAGGCTGAGGAGGCTGATGGTTCTGCTACTGCGGAGAAGAGGGCAGAGGAGGGTTGTATGAAACAAAAGAATTAAAACAAGGGTTTATTTGAGATCATCTGGTGACAGTTTCAGTCTTTCATCTGAACAATAAAACATGTCTTGACAATCTTTCCTGAAATTAATCAGAATAGATTCTAATTGTGCTTCTTCCTGATTGAACATTGTCACGTCTGTTTATTTAAACACACCGAGCTTTCATGTGCGCTTAGCTGTGGTTTTGTGGTATGAGATAAGGCTCACATGAGAGTTATAAAACCGTCACTCTTATTTGCCAATGTGATTAACAAGAAGTGTGACATTTTACTGCAAAGAATCATCCTCCACCTCTGGCACGATACATCAGCACTCCAGATATTACCGCAAGTCACAAAACGCCAAGAAGAGGAACATAAGTATATTTATAGAGTTCATTACGAGAGTGCAACAGAAAGTAAAGCCATGTCACACAGAAATCACACTGGCAGTAAAAGATCATAGTCATAGTCATAGTTTGCTTTATTGTCAAAAACAATCATATGTACATGTACATAGAATGAATTTGAAATTTAGTTTCCCCACTAACCAGGCAGGACAGTATAGAGTGGGTAGGGGAGGGGCCGCTGCACTTGCGCGCGCCGCCGACTGGGAGATGCAGAGTAGAAAAGATGCAATACAATCAATACAATTATACACAACATGTAATGACAGAAAACAATTGGATAGATAACATACGGTGTCTTTTTCTTTGTTGACAAGAGGGAAGGGTGTGGGGCAAGGGAACAGATCAGAAATCAATGAAATTGATTGAAAACTGAAAAAGGAGCAGACATCCTAAAAATAGACAGGGCAGTATTACTTAATACATGTGAGTGTGAGTCCAATAGTGTGTGGCAATGTTTTTGTAGAGTCTGAGATAAGCGGCAGCTGGCGGCCTTGGACATGTTTGTGCAGAAGAAGCAGTCAAAACAAAAGAGTCCAGTTCAATCACATTTTCCAGGAGAATTGATTACAAAAAGGGGAATTTAGCATAATCAATACATTTTAGAACCCAGGCGAACAGACAATTTGCCAGAACTCTGGTTTCTGTCAGGTCCCCACACTGTGACTCGCAGTCCTCCCCCTGGCACGTATGATAGTGAATATGGACTGAGCCGCTGTTCCCCACAGTTCCACATCCATTTATCCGTGATGTTATCTAGCGCCAGGTGGATCCCACAGATGGGATGATACGTTCACCTGTGTTTTTCCTTCTGATGTTGCCCCCCCGAGTTCGCAGATCCCCGTACTGAGCGGCGGATCGGGGCTCTTTCATCCGCTCGGCTCCAATTAGTGATGGGTCAGAAAACATCCCCCGGCCAATCCAGATGTCCTGCCATCAAAATTCCAATAGTAATCACTCCGTGTCCTCTGGTAACAGTGGTGCCAGGCACACGACGCGTCCTTTGTGTCAGGCAGCATGTTCCCGCATGGCTGACCGGCTCTCCAGACCGGCTCCTCCGTGGGGAAAAAAAGCGTAGGGACCAGCTTTATCCAAGTAATAATTTAGGATTTGAAAAATCTGTTCCAACAGGAGAAAAAAAAGAGACGAGACGAGAGAAATAAAACATCAAACAGAGCAAAGATGAAGGAGGAAGAGAAAAGTGCGTCTGCTCCTCATGACAGCTAGGAGGAACACAAACAAACACAATATTGATACTTTTGCAATGGCATTTTTATTTTTGTTTGTTTATTTCATTCATAAAGTAACAGTGTGATAACAATACAAAAATTGGACGAGTGGAAATGGACGAGTGTAATCCGATTGCAAACGGATTGGGATCGTATTGGATTCATGTGCACAGGCTAAGGATCGTATAGGGATTGGTTTCCCGAATCCGATTGGAACCCCTGGCTTAGACCGATAATAATCCGCTTGGTGTCGCCTTGTGCACGATATCGGATCGGCGTACTGCGCATGCGCGGGAATTTTCGCCAGGGATTTCACCCGGAAGTGGCAGGAGGCGCCGACACCGACGAAATCATGGCTGTGAAGAAAGAATGCACAACACGTACACCAATGCTGCTCCGTCAAACTCCTCGAGCGCCATCTTTGTATACGCCACATAGTTTGTGTTTTTATTGAGTAGCCATCACCCAGAAGTAGTTGGACTACAGCGCCACATAGCGTAGCGGAGCCGACCAGGTCGCTGACCATTATCCGATTACACGAGCTTCATGTGCACTTGGATCCACCGGGTGCTAGATAACATCACGGATAAATGGATTTGGGACTGTGGGGCACAGCGGCTCAGTCCATATTCACTATTATACGTGCCAGGGGGAGGACTGCGAGTCGCACAGACCTGCAGGAAGTGGGGACCTGACAGAAACCAGAGTTCTGGCAAATTGTCTGTTCACCTGGGTTCTAAAATGTATCGATTATGCTAAATTCCCCTTTTTGTAATCAAGTCTCCTGGAAAATGTGATTGAACCGGACTCTTTGTTTTGACTGCTTCTTGTGGCGGCACGGTAGCAGAGTGGTTAGCGCTCTTGCTTCACGTACTCCAGCTTAGGTCCTGACCAAGCCGAAGCAAGAAGATCATGGAGATGGTCCCCGGGCGCCCTAATGTGTGTGCTGCCCACTGCTCCTAATATATGTATATATATATATACTGTATATAGGATGGGTTAAAATGCAGAGAAGAATTTCTCCAGTGTGAGATCAATAAAGTTCACTTCTTCTTCACTTCTTATTATAGGACAGACCACCCGCCAAGTAACGGGATTGGATTTGGAGAAATCCAATCCGATCCTACCATGTGCACGCAGTGACTGTTGGAAAGCATCATCTCTCTTGTTGTCAACTTTTGTTTTGTGATTTAAGACATAATTCATCCAATCAACTTTACACCTTTAATGTCGCAGTTCCAAAGGAGATCTAGAGTATCTGATGATTCCCAGTGCAGTCGTATTTGAAATACCTCCCGTCTCCTCTCCTACCTGTGGTGAAAACCTTAAATGAGGACAATAGAAATAGTCTTTTCCTTATTTATTGAAGTTGAGGAGTCAGAGTGGTCTACAGATCTGCAGGTTGGACGGGTACTGCACGATTCCAGAGCATCGGGAAATCTCCTTCCGTCCCGTACATACAGTAGATGGTGAGTTTTTATACCTCGTCTTCTTGGCCCACCCACACAGGGGCGACCTTTGCCTAAAATGTGTCAGTTCTCCAATGTGTCAAACCAGTGCTGACCGTTTCTAGCTGATTTCACCTGCTGTTCACCCCTGAAGTGTGCATGCGATGTAAGCTGTGAGTGGCTGGTTTCCTGTCTAGACGAGCTGTAAGAAAATATATTATTTTCAACAGTCGTATAACATAATATTCTCAATAGCGCATGTGCAACTTTACCTATGTTTCGTGTCACTGACGCTCTTGGGGTAAATTCCGGGTAACTGGAGTACCAGAGCTTCTGACAGAATCGTGGTTTCAGTTAGTTTCACATCTCCAGAGAATGTTGATGGTTTAAGTATAAGGCCACGTTTACATGTACACTGGTATTTTTAAAAACAGAGACACTTCTCTTTGTTTCTGTTCATCTTTTACACGCAAACTGCAAATTCAACTCTGAACCCAACATTGACATTTAAGAAACACATTAAGCGCCTCACAAAAACTGTTAATTTAACTTAGTGAATTTTAGACACGTAAGATCCTTTATGACTCTATATGCGGCACGAATGTTTTTACACTCCATGATTCTGTCTCATATAGAGATCTGCAGAACCACATGGGCACAACACTCAAACCAGCTGAATCACTTTTTTAAAAAGCTGTGAAAATATTAGACAAGAAACCGTCCTCAGTTCACCACTGCACAATTTTAGACAAGTCCAACCTGCTCAATTTTAATAATTTTGTTCATTTTAAATATGGTTATACACTTGGTTATATACTTTATACATAAAGTTTTACATGGACTTGCTCCTCCTCCGCTGCAGGATTTTATCAAAACAAAGACTGTCAGTGGGAACTAGAGGTCCACACAGACCCCGGGGGAACTGTGAGGTCCGCGCAGACCCCGGGGGAACTGTGAGGTCCGCGCAGACCCCGGGGGAACTGTGAGGTCCGCGCAGACCCCGGGGGAACTGTGAGGTCCGCGCAGACCCCGGGGGAACTGTGAGGTCCGCGCAGACCCCGGGGGAACTGTGAGGTCCACACAGACCCCGGGGGAACTGTGAGGTCCGCACAGACCCCGGGGGAACTGTGAGGTCCGCGCAGACCCCGGGGGAACTGTGAGGTCCGCGCAGACCCCGGGGGAACTGTGAGGTCCCACACAGACCCCGGGGGAACTGTGAGGTCCCACACAGACCCCGGGGGAACTGTGAGGTCCGCGCAGACCCCGGGGGAACTGTGAGGTCCCACACAGACCCCGGGGGAACTGTGAGGTCCACGCAGACCCCGGGGGAACTGTGAGGTCCCACACAGACCCCGGGGGAACTGTGAGGTCCGCGCAGACCCCGGGGGAACTGTGAGGTCCCACACAGACCCCGGGGGAACTGTGAGGTCCCACACAGACCCCGGGGGAACCGTGAGGTCCGCGCAGACCCCGGGGGAACCGTGAGGTCCGCACAGACCCCGGGGGAACCGTGAGGTCCACACAGACCCTGGGGGAACCGTGAGGTACCGTGAGGTCCGCGCAGACCACGGGGGAACTGTGAGGTCCCACGCAGAAACAGCGACTAAAGGAAAACCAGACGTGTGACACTTTTAATGTTTTAATGTTTTAATGTTTAATGTTTTAATGTTGTTATTGTCAGTTGTCATTGTTTCTATTGTTTTTGCTGTGGTGTCGCCTGCCCAGGGACTACAGATGGAAATTAGCGTTCTTGCTATAATCTGGCATATTTACGCTGCTGTTGCAGATGTTCATTAATGTGCACTGTCCCTATTAAATAAAGAATAAATAAAAATAAAATAAAATGAAAACAAATCTGTCTGAAAACTCCGGCTAAAGTGGAGATTCTGGAAAACTACGGTTTCATGTTTGTGTGTAAAGTGAGATGAATGGAGTTTGATGCAGCTGACGCACCAAAAGTTTGATTCTGATTGTTTTGCAGAGGGTTCTCCTTCCTACACTGCCCCCCATAGGCTTGGTGTAATTATGACGGCGCTCGATGGCGTATTTATGCAGGTTGGTAAACGGAAACTTTTTTGAAAACGATGCTATGTGCATAATGTTATTTGGAAAACAAAAGGAGAGGAATATTTGTTTCTCAACATATGTGTAAACGTAATCTAAGTAGTTTTAAGTTATCACACCTGCTGCCCATGTCCAACCAAGAAGTACAATTATAAACTTCACCAGAATTAAAAAATATAAAAAATAAAAACTTTGCAATAAATCTTAAATATAATGTTTTAGTGAACGGTGTATTCTAATCTCTTTTACGCACTTCAACATTATTACTTCATTATCGTAGCAACGCCAAATCAATAGTGAAAAAACTCAAATTTTCCAGTACGGAAGAATAATTTATTTCTCAGGAACTTTCAAACTATGGTGTATTATTTTTTTTACTGTTTGCACGCAACAACACCCACTCAACAGGAAATCACTCTGGTTCCAAACAGAACAGTTGGGTTTCTGTCAAACACAGGTTTTCCTCATTGCTGTTGTACCTGCGGTTGTGTCTTAACAACAATAATAAACAGCTAAGGCTTTATTTTTCTACAGTCAAGACATTGCGCTTGACCAGATATACCTCATTTTTCTAACCGTGAGCACACTCTCATCCCACAGCATCGTATAACCGCTCACATGGCTCTCGAGAGTAGATCTGGTTGTCATTGAAAAAGCAACAACGGCATCTAAAATGGATAAATATAACTCACATGTGTATCAGTAAAAGCATGTAGTCTGTTTTAAAGAAGACCTGTGGTGTGTCAGTTTCATAAAAATGGGTCAGAAGGAGGTCTGAAGGAAGGCATAGTCGAAATTGAGGTTATTCAGCATTTTAATGTGAAAATAGCAAAATACAAACAAAATGGTGACATCGGGCATCAGCATCCATGTTGTCAGCTTAGCAGAGAGACGTGAAGAGGGACCTCCCCAGGTGGGGGCAGATCACACACACACCCCCACACACACAAACACCACAAGGGGCTGTCTTTAAATACAGTACAGACTGTTGAATATTTATGACCTCAGCAACAACTAACCTATAGGAGAATAGCTTAGCTATGCAGACCATGTAAAGAACTCCCCAGCTTTAGCTAAGAAGACCAGTTTTCCCAATAGTCAGCCAAAATATTGATGGATAGGGAGCAGGTGATGTCAACACAGCCCAGGATAGTCTATGTATGTATCGAGTTACACTTAGCTGTTCACAGAACACTGGGTTAAAACACAGAAGAACCAGGTGGAGGTTCTAAGTATACAGAGATAAGTATGCAGATCACAGTTTTCATATGTAAGTACACATGTAAATTAAATATGAGATCCCACAGGTGCTGGTAGTTGTACAGTCTGGCTCCAATGATCAGAATATCATGAAAAAGTATAAGATATTTTTTGTCACTCATTTTCAGAAAGTCAAATCTGTATATTATATAGATTCATGACAGAGACTGAAGCTTTCAGGCCTTTCATTTCTTGAAATTGTGATGGTTATGACCAGGGTTGGGAGGGTTACTTCTGTAACATAATCCAGGAACCATAATATTAAAGTCATGTCACTTGATTACTTTCACTTACTTTCGGATGATTTTGGATGACACCAAATATCCGATAACAACAAGAAAACAATCAAATTACTTACTTTAGTGCATTATAAAAGAAATCGAGGAAAGCTAAGTTAATTTAATAAGCAGTATCTTATAGTCCTACAATGAAAGTGCACAAGTCTTGACCACATAGTACAGTTTATTAAGAAAAAAAAAAGAAAATAAAAATAATGTCGAAAATTTCCACCTGCTAAATGCGTTCTTCTCGGTCAGAGCCATGCCAGTTGCAAGTTTGTTCCATAGTTCCTGCCAGACAACGACATAAATAACATAAAATGTTTTCAAATTATAATCCTGCTAAATAATCCCAATTTTCACTAAATGTACCTGTAATCTGAGCACGTCTTCTTTCCTTGTAACTGTAGCAGAATACAGTTACCTTTTTTTGTATCCTTTTATGTAACGCCGTTCCATGTATTCTGTTACTCCCCAAGCCTGGTTATGACTTACAGATAATGAAAACCCCAAATCAGAAAATTACACAAGATCAATAAACAAAAGATATTTTAAACAGAAATGTCGGGATTCAGAAATGTTGTTTCCTTTCTTTGCACTCAGTAGATCAGGGGTCGGAAACCCGCGGCTCCAGAGGCTCTTTTATCCTTCTGTGGAGGTCCTGTGACTTTGGAAAATAAACGAGAAGTTAATTCGTGCACAAGGCGGCACCGAGCGGATTACTATCGGCCTAAGCCAGGGGTTCCAATCGGATTCGGGAAACTAATCCCTATACGATCCTTAGCCTGTGCACATGAATTCAATACGATCCCAATCTGTTTGCAGTCGGATTACACTCGTCCATGTGCACGCAGTGATCGACATGTGTTAAATGCAGGTGAGTGTGCAAATGGGGAGAAGAAATTGATTATTACTCAATTAGTTTTACTTATCATTGACTATGCTGATGCAATTTATCAAAATACACATGATCTCAAACCACTGAATGTTCTCTAAACTCTCTTTGTAGATTTATTCTTAAATGTCCATATCAAACGCATCACTGTATTTTATTTAGAAACTGGTTACAACCACACAAAAGATGTCAATTTATTTACTTTAACAGTCCCCATTATCTATAGCAATATTTAGTCCCGGTAACATCGTCATATACACTTATCTCACTTTCTGTTCCCCAAATCTACAGAGAAGTTGGACGCAGATCATTTCAGTAAAAGCTTCTTCAGATTGGAATAGATTACCAACACTCTTAAGAACTTTAACGTCTTTCAATTCATTTAAATCATCTTTGTTTTCAGATCAATACTCCTTATTTATGTTTTTAGTTTGTCTTTTATTTTTCAGTTTGTTCTATTATTATTTTCCATTGATATAATAATAATAATATATATTTTTTTATAAATCAGGTACTGTTGCAGGAGTTGGGAGGAGGACACGAGGGAGCAAATCTGTGTTTGTGTTTTGTATTGTAAACCTGTAACTTTTATATTCTGTCTATTGTATTGTATTGTATTGTATTGTATTGTGTGTTACAAAAATGTTGTGTTTTTTGGACCCCTTGAAAACGAGATGGCCCATCTCAAGGGGCAATTTAAAAAAAATAAAAAATAAAAATGGCTCAAACTTCAGTAGGCGGACCTCCACTCATACCTGATCTCCAGGAGAGCCTGAAATCTGCTGAAATCCTACAAAACACTGGCAGTCCTCAATTTCCAGTTTCCACCGTGGGTTGATTTGTGGGGGGAAAGTCCAGGTCAGTTTTTTGGTCCCAGTCCGCCCTGATCCGTCTCTTTGTGGTTGTGGTGGAGGAGATCCCCCTGTGCTCAGGTGGAATGGAAGCCCAGGTTGCTTTTGATAGCGGCGTTCAGGCCATTGTTGTATATTGTTGGCTCTGGTGTGTCTCATCTCTTGACAATATTCTACTTTTTTCAGACACTGAGAGACTTTTGGTTTTTCATCATCTATAAGCCATAATCATCAAGAAATCACACACAAAAAAAGGCTTGGAAGCTTCACTCATGAGTCTGAAAATATTGAAATCTTTCATAATAATTGGAGATACAGAGACTGTAATTTATAACACACATGGATCATTATGTTGTAATTTGCACAGTTTAAATCACAGTATTCATCATAAACAACTTAAAAGAAACTCAGCGTTAACGTGTCTTGTTCGCGTTAGAAAACTGGTCTAAAAGAGCAGACATCGCTGTAAATATCATAACAAAGAGCCGTGCAGCTGTCAGTACCTCCAGTGGATAACTGCACATCACACGAGCAAGCAGTGGATTTTTTTGTACTTAAATAACTTTGGGATGCTTCCAAATCGCATAAGTATCACTGATTAAGAAAATAAACTGGAAAATCGAAGCAAGTACAGAGCAGTACAAGCTGGATTTCATGTAAACGGACTGGATTATTTGCTTTTTTGTCTGAAATGTGGATGTTCTTTTAACAGCTGGAGCTACCAGAGACGAACACTAGCACCTTTACACCTCAACGGATTATTTAGTCGTGTTTTATTCAGAATCAGGATCAACTTTTCCATAAACCAGCGCTTTTATCTGCTTCATTCAGCCGTGTTGTGTCCAGTTAAACTTACGATGTTGTTTTCCCGACTTTGGCAATGCATTCTGGTCTATTTTGACCGCTCTAGTAACCAGACTACTTTTCAAGGTGCATTTTTCACCCTCTGGATATTGCCCTAAGTAGGGAATAGTGTGGACATTCGGACAAAGCTGAGGATTGGCAAATGTCGTCTTGAAAATAACTTTGTTAAAGTACAAGTACAGGGCTTTAACTGAATGGATTTATTTACAGGAAACAGGTGCCAGTGTTTGTTTTGAAGAGTCTTTCAGACACATGTGGATGACAGACTGAGGATTAACAAAAACACATGAGACCTGGGCTTGACATGAAGGAGGTGACAAGGAGCACCAGCAATTTAAAGAGACACTTTTACTCATTAAGATTTGACCTTATTATTATTTTAGGCTTCAATTTTTACTTCCTGATTTGAAAATGTAACATCACACTGGGGAATTTTATAACCTTCTAGCACAGGAAATTATTTAACAAATAAAAATACAACAAAACAGCTTTATTTGTTGAAGTTATGTTCGACTTTTCTTCGCAAAGTGCTTCTTGATTGGTGTAACAATATCATTTATATTTACAGCACATATTCCACCAAATGAAGTCAGTTTAAAGACAATTCATTGTTGAATTGAGTCAAGTAAATACAGGGAGTACAGAGAAACAAAAACTGACACAAACATTGTCTTCTCGGTCGGCTCAAATAATCAAAGAGGAGTGTCTTTTTAGTGTCATTACAAATTCTCAATTCTTGTGATTCTTGTCAGTTGAACCCATGGATCAGGCGTTCCCCCTCCAGTCCGACTAGTGGACGCTCCAGGTACTGCAGCTCCCAGGAGTTTGGGCCCAGACAGAATTCTCCCGTAGAGCGCAATGCATTTTGGGAATTCAAACTGCCCGTGTTCTGACAGGGCATCTGGCTTTCACAGAGGTCGGATTCTGTAGGATTCTTTTCTATTTTCACAACATAAACTTTTTAACCCTTTTAAATCCTCAAAGCATCTAAATGTGACTGAGCCGTGCCCTGCTCTAGCAGCTCTCGCTCTGATTGGTCCAAACGCTCCACGCTGTGCTCTGATTGGTCCAAACGCTCCACGCTGTGCTCTGATTGGTCCAAACGCTCCACGCTGTGCTCTGATTGGTCCAAACGCTCCACGCTGTGCTCTGATTGGTCCAAACGCTCTGCTCCACGCTGTGCTCTGATTGGTCCAAACGCTCTGCTCCACGCTGTGCTCTGATTGGTCCAAACGCTCCACGCTGTGCTCTGATTGGTCCAAACGCTCTGCTCCACGCTGTGCTCTGATTGGTCCAAACGCTCCACGCTGTGCTCTGATTGGTCCAAACGCTCCACGCTGTGCTCTGATTGGTCCAAACGCTCCACACTGTGCTCTGATTGGTCCAAACGCTCCACACTGTGCTCTGATTGGTCCAAACGCTCCACGCTGTGCTCTGATTGGTCCAAACGCTCTATGCTGTGCTCTGATTGGTCCAAACGCTCCACGCTGTGCTCTGATTGGTCCAAACGCTCTGCTCCACGCTGTGCTCTGACTGGTCCAAACGCTCCACGCTGTGCTCTGATTGGTCCAAACGCTCTGCTCCACGCTGTGCTCTGACTGGTCCAAACGCTCCACGCTGTGCTCTGATTGGTCCAAACGCTCCACGCTGTGCTCTGATTGGTCCAAACGCTCCACGCTGTGCTCTGATTGGTCCAAACGCTCCACGCTGTGCTCTGATTGGTCCAAACGCTCCACGCTGTGCTCTGATTGGTCCAAACGCTCCACTCTGTGCTCTGATTGGTCCAAACGCTCCACTCTGTGCTCTGATTGGTCCAAACGCTCCACGCTGTGCTCTGATTGGTCCAAACGCTCCACGCTGTGCTCTGATTGGTCCAAATGTCTCACAACGTGCACGTTACAAACGTCACACGGGTGGGAGGAACTCGCCCAGATTGAGGAAGTAAATGTGGAACAGAAAATTATTTTTGGGCCCATGAACCGATGAGCACAGGCCCCTGAAACACGAAGCCATCAGGGTTCAGCTTCAGGTTTGGTTCTGGTTCGTTTAAAGGATCCATATTATTCAATTTTCTGATCGGTTATAGATCATCACAAACAGACCTGATGTCTGTAATACAGGAAGTGTGCACCAAACATCTTCACTAGAATCATTTGTCTGGAATTGTTCTCTCTACTGAGCTAAAGGTTCTACAGCTTCATGACATCACAAGGTGGAACAGAGCATTTTGAGCTTTGGAGATGTAAAGACTAATAATAAAGAATCACTCAAACATGTGGGAATGAAACAAAACACAACTCCAGGTCTGTTTTTCAGGAGGAAACAATCTTATAAGAGTGGCTAAAAACTCAAAAAAGTCAAATTTGTTCTTACAAATAATGATCAATGTTTGTGGATTCATTTTCAGTTTAGTCATTATATCACTGAACTTAACTACCAAACATTTATTCAATTACAGTTGTTTTTAGAGCTATAAAACATTAAAACGCATGTTTCTTTGTGGGGTTGCCTCTCCACAAACACTTTAAAGTCCTGTATTAGACTAAATGGACTCTTGTGAGCTTTAAAGGGGCAGTGCATTTTTTAAAATGTTAATCTGTATGGGTTTCCTTCTAAAAGTTACGTGCGGTAACACCGGTTTACCTCTGACAGTTTGCGCTCAGCCCGGTTCTGCTCGCGTTCTGGAGCTCAGGTATTAGGTCCGGTAAGTTCACGGGGACTTGTCATAAAGTTTGTTTTTCTTTTCAAAAGAAAACCTTTGTCCGAAAGGTGATATATTTGCGTCCCAAACAGTTGTCCACGAAACATCCAGCAGCGTATTTTTGCATTTGCATATCTCGTCTCGATTCGTATCACTGCGCTCACATTAGCTCCTGTTGCCTGTTCACTCGTAAACTTCCCCTTACGGCGGACCGCATCCGCCGTTCACTTCCGCTAAAGGTTAACAGGCTAATAATAAGTAATAGGCCCTCCCCCTGCAGATCATCACCGACATCACTGTGGTGTGGTGTTTCAGGGCAGGTCAGAATTAGAAGGTACTTTGTTAAAATGGAAATGCTTTTATAACAAAAAGTCCATATAATCATTGAATATTCAATAATACACAGGATAATTATGTTAACTCAAAGTGCCATAATGCGGGACATTCCAGGCAAAGCAACAGCCTCTCCATGGAGACAAGCTTAGACCTAGATCAAACTTTATTGACCCACAAGGGAAATTATTTGGTACAGTTGCTCACTTATCATAATATAATATATAACAGAGGGGAACAAAAAATAGATGGAATAGCAAAAAAAGAGCAATAAACCAGTGTCAGATGAGACATAATTATAAAAATATGGAAATAATAAGTGTATATGTACAAATCAGAATAAAATAGAAAAATAAGTAATAAAATATCAAATAAAACATAAAATATAATATCAAATCACAAGCAGGAGTTACTTAGTGCACTTTATAAACTAGGTTAGATACTGACTGTTTCATAACCTAATGTCTATAATTATTCTCCTCAGTTAAAAACATAATCATAACTATGAAATTGTAACATTATTATTGTTAATTGGAGCGTCTCTGCCCGGTTTTGTGACCTACATTGTCTTACATAATAATTGTCGTGACAGGGACAACAGTTCTCAGGCACCTGTACTTCCCGAACTAAACAAACATAGTGAGTTTCAGCCAGCCGTGCCAAATATGCGCGGCGTACGGTGGCGCTAACACGCTAATCGCGGCTGCACCTTGTGAACAGCTCAGCAAGTTTCATTCACAAGATTCTCGAGGCTCAGTCAATGGAATGAAATGTGAGGCACGACAAGGACAAACAGCCCGACTCACAGCGGCCATTGTTTGGTGACTTAAAGCGCATTATGCAACTTTCCTGGTGAAGAGTCAGCCGCCCGTCTCCATGGAGATGTAATTGCTTTGCCTGGAACGACACGCCTTTCTACCGCCACGCAAACAAGCCAAGGTTAGGTTACAGGTCAGAGCTGTGGAGAGATGAGCTCACAGCAAGTGACTTTTTTTAAGTAATAATAAGTAATAAACTGAATGAACGTAAGATAAAAAAGACGATTAATGTCCCACTGTGGAACATTGCCGGCAAAACAATAACTCGATAGAAACAAGTAGCTGCAGACTTTCTCTCGAAGAAAGTTACTTCAAACTTTTAGAGAATATAGAGCGTTTTCACGGACTCCAAAAATCCGACCATGACCCGGATGTGCGGCCATGCTGGAGATATCGCTCACTCAAAGTAAACACACTTAGAAAGCAACCGTGCAGAAAAAAAAAATCTAAATTTCGCAATAAACCTTCCACATTGGAATCCAAACCTTCAATACAGTTGACCAGTTGTACAGAGATAAGTCGGATGCCAAAGAAAAGGAGCGTTATATGAACAAACTCAAATTAATTGGGCGAGAAGATCCATATGAGATGGATTCAAGTTTGTTCAGTGACAGCGGCGATTTGTCGGTTCTGCTGCTGTAAGAGATCCCGATATTGTCAACGACCTGGTCTCCTCCCCAAGCCCTGATACACAAGACCTTCAGAGCTCTAAAGGTCTGGAGGAAACATCCAGTTTGTTTGTGGCTGGTACGAAAGCGAAAGTGTGGAAAATTGGAGACAAACATATTGTGATGGCAAAGGTCGGCATACTCGTATTACATGTGTAACGTGTTTAAGTACGAGTATACTGCGTTTTATTATTCACGTTTTACAAAGATTAAAATATGAACATCGTCTTTCCTCCTCTGTCGCCTCCTTTCCTTTGATAATGGCTCTGTCTGTTCACCCTGCTCAGTCACTACTTCAGGTAAACGATAGAACTGCAGCATCGAGTTTGTGAAGTTATAATATTGTTTTGCATCCTGTTCTTGTATATTTATGTCAGCTCATGAGCTGAGCTTTGTACATGCTCGTACTGCTAAGAGTATTCAGTATTCAGTTTTGAATAGGGGCCGGGAGAGATCACTGGATTACTCAAACATGCACAGATGACATATAGAACCTCTTCAGACATGTTTTTGATGAGGGAACAACAATAGAACATTGATTTTGTATAATAATGGGTTAATGTTCAATTGTGCACAGCCAGTTGAAAACAAAGAAGTGATTATCTGGAGTTTTGAGTGTTGGTTCACCTGTCAAACTCCTGTCAGTGCACCTGCTGCTCCTGACAGTTTTTGGTTTGAGGCTGGGAGGACACCTCAGCTCTGCAAACACTTCACCATGAAGGGTACGAGGGTGAAGCCACCTGCTCTGAACCCGAGTCAAGAGCCCTTATAACCAGCAAACGGAACAAGCACGGTGGCACAGCTGTTAGCACTACCACCTCAGACACTGTAAGAAGTAAAGTTAGGTCAACTCAAAGGCAACCGGAGTATTTGAGTTGTGAGTATCAACTTACATTTTTAAGTTTTTAAATATTGCTGTTAAGATGCGTGACAAATTGAACTTCTCCTTTTATCATTTATTATTGCTGTTAAGATAAGTTGGCTCAACTAAGCTTTTAAAGTTGTGCCAGCTAATCATTCATTTTCTTCCGCTTTTCCATTTTCTGGGTCGTGGGGGCAGCAGTCCAAGCAGTGTTCTGCTGCCCAGAACACAATGCACCAGCCCCCATGAATCCTCAAGTGGTGGTGGGAGGACGGCTCACATCACAACGGGCCTTGATGTATCTTCTGCCATGGGGGAGCAGACACCGGGGCGAGGTGGGGTTAAGTGTCTTGCCCAAGGACACAACAGCATCACAATCAGCTGTGGGATCACACGTGGTCAGCGGGATTCGAACCGCCAACCCCTGGATCACTAGACAAGCGCTCTACGAACTGAGCTCCTGCCGCCCACACCAGCTACTCAGTTTAAGTTCAAGTTTCTATTTTACCAACTTAAAACTGCAAATAATGCGCCAAGAGGAGATAAAATAACGTCTCGTTTAGTTTTCGTCAACATCAGTGTTGACAAAAGGACTCGTTAGTCTCTTTATGACAAAGTTTTCTGCAAAGACAGCCGGCGCTTCTGAGGGGGAAAATGGTGGACGTTTCTTTTCCAAATCCAAACCCAAAGAAAACCCCTGATAAACTCCTCCGGTTCCCCCGTCGCAGCAGATCCCAACGGCAGATTATTCCAAATGAGCATGCGCAGATTAGTTGTCCTGGCCCAAACTACCGTCCACTTGAATTTGTATCATGTCAACTCAAAATATGAATTAAGGTCAACTTTTTAACAGAAACTTACAACAGTGAGTTGAAATGACTCATTTGAGACAGTGGACGACGCAACTGGCAGTTTTACTGTCTATGAACGCTAAAATCCGAGTAATCTGAACAAATTCAAGTTGTCATTTTTACAGTGTAGCCAAAAGGTCCTGGGTTAGACGGCTGGCTGGTATGCGGACTTTCTGTATGGAGTTTGCATGTTCTTCCTCTGTACTGATATGCATTTGTGAAGCAAACTGAAAGCTCTACTCTGTTAGAAGCTCTGTTATTCAAATGAGACTAAAGTTGCACTCACACTAGGACTTTAGGAGCGTGCTGTGCTCCAGCTGGATTGTGTCGGTTCTGTGTCCTGCACTCGCACCTGCACAAACTGAGCCATGGCCCGATGACGTCGTCACACGGAGCTGTTTGTTTACATGTCGCGCAGCAGAGCTAACGCTTCATCTGAGAAAATAGGTCCTGCGGCTGAAATATGTATTCAATCATTTTGGTGCTGAGAGAAGTGGGTGTGAATGAGGACACAGAATAGTTTTGATGCTCCAGTCATTATAAAGACATTCTCTTTGTGTGTTTGATTTTATGAGCTAAGTGCTACAACCTGCTACAACCTGATCAAATGCATCTGTCCTGTTTAAGGTTAATGTAAACTGTGCACTGTTCAATCAATCAATCAATCAAATATTTATAAGGCGCTTTTCATACAAAATTGTAGCACAAAGCGCCTTACAGTGGTCAAGGATTAGAAAATTGACCTTTATTGATCTCGCACAGGAGAAGTTGTTTCTATATTTGACCCGGGGACCATCCCCATGATTTTGTTTTGTTATTTATGCTTTGGTCAGGCCCTAAGCTGGAGGATTTTACCTATGGCGCATGTTTAGGTTGGTGGGGGAAACCGGAGTACCCGGAGGAAACCCACCCAAACACGGGGAGAACATGCAGTCTCCACACAGAAAGGCCCGGGCAACCCGAACCTTCTTGCTGTGAAGCATGAGTGCTAGCCACTCAGCCACCGTGCCGCCAGGGACAAAAAAAAAAAAGAACAGGAACAGCAGCAACATCAGCAACAACAACAGCAACAACAGCAGCAACAACAACAGCATCAACAACAACAGCAGCAACAGCAACAGCATCAACAACAACAGCAGCAACAGCAGCAGCAACAACAGCAACAACAACAGCAGCAACAGCAGCAGCAACAACAGCAACAACAACAGCAGCAACAACAACAGCAGCAACAACATCAACAACAGCAACTCCTGTTCCTGTCTCATTAAATAAATACTGTAAATAAACTAAACTAAGAGTGAGGCAGACATGAGTCCTGCTGCAGTACGCTCCTCTGTGAGTTTATGGATATAATAGCAGCACGGAGGAGAGAGAAAAAAACTGCAACACTTCTGTCCACTGTCCACAATCCATATTGAAGGTGAGCGCAGATTCACTGTGTTTTTTCACTGTTTTCGTCGTATGAGGAAACCTGCACCTGACAGGGCTCGTATAATAAAGTTGTGCATGTGCACGTTCACAAGGACCCAGGCCGTACTTTGGCCCACTCCTCCAACCGGGCCAAAGTCTGATCCATGCGGTGCTTGTACATTTGCGCTCACACTGGACAAATGTACTCCGCTACGGACCAGTCGTGTTGGACATGGTTTGATTGTTCTCGTGTGAGTGCACTCTTCCTCTGAGCTTTATATCTTTATATTAACTGACCAGAAAGAGCAGACTTAGCTGTAACTACAACAGGTGAGATGATTTGTGTTGTTAAAGGAGAATTCATGTTTTTTTACAATCTGAGCCTTATTTCGGTCATAAAACAAGTTGTTTTACTCACCCATAGCACTTTGGTGTCATTTTTTTAGCCATCATTTACTAGCCTGGGAATTCCCAGGCCGCTTCCGTTCGTTTCGAACTGGAAGGCGGCCTGGAAACTCGTCCAAGCGAGAGTCCCAGATTTAGGGCCCCAATCAGAGAGCGGGGGAGGTGTGGCAAGACGGTGACGCGTATCACATGACAAACGGAAGCTTGTAGTTTGAACTGACAACTGACATGATTGGCTATGGACTTACGTATACGCTCAATGATAGACATTCATAACGCCCAATAAACGGCCGTTGGCAATCGCTAACCACACCTCCGCTACGGGATTTTTCGAAGCGAGTTTCCAGACCCATATCTCACTTGTGATATGGTCAGGTGTTAACCAGACTAATCATTTACACCTTTGCAAAATAAACTGTGACTCCGCACATGTGCACTGTCCTCCTCATCTACTCGAAATTATGGATAAATCTCGGATTACAGACCACTGTTGACTCAAACGAAAGTGTAGACTAAGACATCGAGCTTCTATGATTTGAAAAGTGCTAAAGTTTGTGTTATTTGGAGACCGCAAACATGTGCCCCGAGAACTCACGTTACGGATATCACTAAACTAAAACATCTCTAGAAATGCTCCATATGACACCAAAGTGCTATGGGTGAGTAAAACAACTTGTTTTATTACCGAAATAAGGCTCAGATTGTAAAAAAAAAGGTTAATTCTCCTTTAAACAAGTCACACATAAAATGAAAGCCACAAGCTGGTCAGCCAACAGTTTCAGTGAGTCGCTCTTTTGATTTTTGTTGAAAATCAAAACTCCTGAACAGGACCATGGACGCTCACATCACAATCTCCTGAAAATTATAATTTGTGTGTTTTCTTTTGTCTGCATTTCAGTGAGTGTGTTGTGTCTCCATGGCAACTACTGAACTTTCTGCCAATAGAGACACATGTAGAACACACAGGTGCTCAGGTTTCCATATACCAAGAAAACCAATAAAAATGTAATTCCAAATCTCAGCGGGACTATCCTGGTAAAATAAAGACTTGAAATAAAATGTTAATGTTTAAATTTTATTATTTTTAAATGGATGCATAAGGAATGTTGACTGTTAACTCTCTGGAGTTGCCGTCCTGACCCGATTCCTGCAGAGTTTAATCATATGAAGCAGTCATTTTCAACAGCTCCTTTTACCTTTAACTCTCTACAGATTAGCAATCCCAGCTCTGTAATTGTTCAAATGATTCTAGTGAAGGTGTCTGGAGTTTAAAAAGTGGAACAGTGTGTTTTCTGTTTGAGAGAAAAACTTATAAATCTGCAGGGTTTGTGTGCTAAACAAGTTTGAATGAAACAAAACACAACTCCAAGTGTGTTTGTGATGACGAAATGACATTAGAACAAACATAGATCAGAAAATAGTGTCAGAATTATAAAAATAAGTATAAAAATAAGGATAAGTCAGAATGAGAAAAACATGTGGAATCCAGTAGTTTCCACAGTGATGAAGTCCACCACTGCTATTCCAGATGAAACTCCAGCTGTGAGGAGATGGTTTTCCATCTGCAGCCCCCACAGACAGCTCTATTAAAACTCCTCAGACAAAATGTAACATTCTTGAGCTCCGGCCACGATAAGCGGTGCTGACAGACCCTCATCAGACGACCTTTGACCCCACACACAGGGGCCTTTGTGATGGAGGGGCCCGGACCACCTCTGCACTGAGACGGGACTTATCCGAGGGCCAGAGGAATGTCTGTGTGACGGGAGAAGACACCTGCTGTTACACATGTTTTTAAAGGAAACACTGGAGTTGTGTTTGCTTCATTCACACATGCTCTGCTCCTCCTTGTGATGTCACGAAGTGGTAGTTTTCAACTTACCTAGCTTCAAGTCCGCTACCTTTTACCTTTAGTTCAGTAGAGATGCTCAATTCCAGAGCCGGAAATCATCCAAATGATTCTAGTGAAGGTGTGTGGAGTTTAAAAACACACTGGAGCACTTCCTGTATTACCACATGACATCACAAGGTGGAACAGAGTGTTACATACAAGGTTTGTGTGAATGAAACCAAACTCAACTCCAGGTATGTTTTTGTTGAAGTTCTGCATCACACTTTGGCTAAAACAAATAAATAAACCAATAAATAAGAAGAATTTTATTGAAGGTAGATGAACTTTCTGGACTTGCATGATTCTGTGGAAGTAGAAATTTAAAACCGTACTTTCTCCGTGCCATACTGTGGAATGTTATAGCCAAAGGAAGAACATTTCCATGGAAACAAGCAGGAATGCCAAATAAGTGTCAGGTTTGTGGAGATGCAAGTCTGCTCACAGTAAGGACGCATGTTTTTATATGTTTTTCAGTGGAACAAACACACACACACACATTTATTTAAGTCTATTTTCTTTTTTGTGTGTGTCAAAAATGTTATGTTTTAACCTTAAAGGTCCCATGACATGGTACTTCTTGATGCTTTTATATGGCTCCTTAATGGTTCCCTAATACTGTAAATGAATCCTTCTTCAAAATCAACACTCAGTGCATGAGAAACAGAGATAAGATGAGAAAGAGTCATAAATGTCACTCTGGAACACTCCATTATGGGCGTTGTTGCTTGAATGCAAATGAGGAGGACAGAGATGGCCTATAGTAGCGGGTGGGGGCGTGGCCAAACTCTCCGCTCTCTCCTCTTCAGCTGTGCACTGGCCCCACTTCCGTGTTTTTGCGCGGAGGAGGAGATGAGAAGCGTTCCATTGAAAAATAAACACATTTCCACAGAAAATAAAATTAAACCACTGCTGATTCAGATATCCACAGGCTCAGATAAAGGACTTCTGAGCCTAGAAACACTCTCACGTGCCTCCAGGCAAATAAAAAAACGCATCTCGCATTTCGTAGCTCGTTTGCGGTCCAAACTCTCTGGCCAGGAGTTCCATAGACACTGGGTAGACATCTAGAGGAAGGGTGGAACTGCATTTGCATTTTTCCTGGAGTGTGATGTCAGAAATTTCCCTTGTTCAGAATTGCCTGTTTGAGCTGTCTTTTTTTTCAAACGTGGAAAAGGATCGCAAATGCTCAGTTTACACATTTCCCAACTTTTAGCCATGGGGGGGAAGGACGGGGGGGTAAACAGGGTAGGGGAGCTCACATTAACGTTCAAAAACCTCAGAAAGTGAACATTTCATGCCATGGGACCTTTAAAGGAAAAGAAGCGTTTTTACAATCTGGAAATATTTCCGTGATAAAACAAAATCATTTACTCACCCATTACTTTGGTGTAATTTGGAGTATATCCAAAATTTTTGGAGTTTAGCGATATCTGTTTAACGTGAGTGGTTGGTGACTCTTGCAGTCACCAAATAACACAAACTTCAGCACTTTCCAAATAACAAAAGTTCGATGTGTTCATGTGTACATGTTCGTTTAAGTCCTCTTCAGTCTCGAAGTCTGAATCTTCAGCCATATCTCGCTCGCAAGAGAAAAGTTCTAAGCGTCTTCCAAGCAAAGTAATGGAATGAATGTGCGCATGCGCGCTGTCCTCGATGACGTCATCCAATCGGAACCATGGCTCGATATCGGATTACAGGACACTTTTGACTCAAACGAAAGTGTAGACTAACACATTGAACTTTTGTCATTTGAAACATGCTAAAGTTTGTCTTATTTGGTGACTGCCCTGACCACTCACGTATAACGGATATCGCTAAACTCCGAAATCTCCGGAAATACTCCAAATGAAACCAAAGTACAAAAGATCAAGACTCCATGCACAGCTTCCAGGTGCTGGGAACAGCAGGAGCATTCAACAATTCCAAGAATAAAAGAAGGTTTACCGCACACTTGCTTGCCTTTATTCTTTATTAGGCTCGAGCGAACAGCGCGTTTCGCCTCTACAGCGTCATCAGGTTTGCTCAGATATTCAGGCATGTTTTACTTTAGTTCTGCTCGGGTGCTGGTGGGACACAGATTTATGTGTTCTTCACAATGCATTTTTCAATCAATCAATCAATCAATTAAACATTATTTAAAAAGCGCTTTTCATACAAAAAAATTTAACAGCGCCTTACAGTGATTAAAGATTAGAAGATTAGAAGATTGAGGAGAAATCGTTTCCTGCGTTTGACCCGGGGACCATCCCCATGATTTTGTTGTGTAGGTTTGGTCAGGACCTCAGCTGGAGGATTTTACCTGGAGCATGTTTTGGGTTGTGTGCCCGGAGGAAACCCACCCAGACACAGGGAGAACATGCAAACAGAAAGACCCGGGGACCCGAACCTTCTTGCTGTGAAGCATGAGTGCTAGCCACCGTGCCACCGACAATAATAATAATAATTTAAAAAAAGAGGTGGAGGTGGATTGTCTTAATTTCAGCCCTGGAATCTCTTCTGAACAAAAGGTAATAGGAGCTGTTAACTTGAAAACTACCACTACGTGACATCTCCAGCTGGAACATTTGGATTTTTGGAGAGGTAGAAAGACTAATAATAAAGGATTACTCAATCATGTGTGAATGAATGACACAAAACACAACTCCAGATATGCTTACTATGTGTAACTTACTAATATTGACATCATGGATTAAAGCACATGATCCAAATAAACCAAACGTGACTAAGAGAAGATGACGATTTACTACCCGAGCCCAGTAATACAGAAATACTCCATGTTTTGAAACACTTTGTAATGTCACGCAGATCAGGAGCGTAGGGTGTGTGGGCTGAGTGTATCCCGAGGGCAGGTATAGTGTTTGGAGCTGATCTGTCATGAGTCAGGCCAGAGGAGCTGAGTAATTCTATAATAGCGTGTTTTGAACCGAGGGTTTTGAACCTGTGACCACACCGTGACTGAAAGCATGAGTCAAGAAAGCGGCGATGCAGTTGATAGTAAAGATACCGCACTATAATTAGCTCCGGCTTTCTCATGTCACGCTGCAGATCAGAGCTATTGATTTTTTGCAGTGGTTATAAAAGTTTTAAGATGGTCTGAAAAGGTTTCTGAAGACATTTTCAGAAGCCCTTGATCAGTGCGAGCGTTCAGGGTCCTGTTTAGGAGTTTGATTTTCAACAAAAAGGTGAGAGCGACTAACTGAGAGACTAGTTTAACGGCACAAATCATCTCACCTGTTGTAGTTCCAGCTGAGTCACTTCTCTGTGTTCACATTGTGTTCAAATAAAGGTTCTGACTTGAGTAACAGAGCTGGCTACGTTCAGACTGCAGGGCTTAAAGGGATATGCCACCCCCAGGTCAAACTTGGGCATCTCCCCACAGTCCAGAGACTAAAATAAGTGGTGGAAAGCGTTTTCCTGCTCACCCAGCCATTGTCCGAGTCTGTCGCCACTGACCGCCGCGGTATCTGCAGCTCCTCCGCCTTAGACTGGAGTCTAACGTCGCCAGAGAAAGATTTCGGCCAAAAGGAATTTGCTCGATGCGTTTCCCAATTACTTTCTGTGTAGTGCGCATTCATATCGAGTGCAAATAAATGTGCAAATCAACACGGAGAACTTGACTTGGTCATTTTGGGTGGGAACTATTTTTCAGTGCGGAAGAACATGGCCGAATCACGCACCACGTTGTGCAACAGGGGAACTCCCTTCCTGGTGCGTAACAGGGATTCCCCTGGCAGCGTGCTGCGTGATACGGCTGTATTCTTCCGCACTGGAAAATAGTTCCCACCCAAAATGACCAAGTCAAGCTCTCCGTGTTGATTTGCACATTTATTTGCACTCAATATGAATGCGCACTACACACAAAGTAATTGGGAAACGCATCGAGCAAATTAATTCCTTTTGGCCGAAATCTTTCTCTGGCGACGTTAGACTCCAGTCTAAGGCGGAGGAGCTGCAGATACCGCGGCGGTCAGTGGCGACAGACTCGGACAATGGCTGGGTGAGCAGGAAAACGCTTTCCACCACTTATTTTAGTCTCTGGACTGTGGGGAGATGCCCAAGTTTGACCTGGGGGTGGCATATCCCTTTAAAGCTCAATTCGGATTTTTTTGTGAAATCCGATTTTTTTGTGAGGTTGTTCATATTTCCAATTAAATGACTCCAGTGCAAACTTTAAACGCCCCAAAAGTGTCCCGTATGAGCCTTGGAGGACATGACAACGCACGCAACGAGCATGCTCAGTTTATTTTTTTAAGGAGGAGATCAGAATCAGAAAGACTTTTAGTGCCATTGTCAAGTGAACACAATTCACAGACTCGGTGATAAGGTGTGAACATAAAACACTAAATAATAATAATAATAATAATAATAATAATAGACTTAGACAAACTTTATTGATCCACAAGGGAAATTGCTTTGGGTACGGTAGCTCACTCATCAAATATAAAACAGACAATATAAAAATATAAAACAGAGGGTAAAAGAATAAGAAGAAAAATAGATGGAAAAGCAACCAAAGAGCAACAGACCTGTGTCAGATGAGACACAATTATATACATAAGATATAAACGCAACACTTGTTGTTTGTTTGACTCAGAACCAGTCAGTATCTGGTGTGACCACCATTTGCCTCATGCAGTGCAACACATCTTCTTCACATAGAGTTTATCAGATTGTCAGTTGTGGCCTGTGGAATGTTGGTCCACTCCTCTTCAATGGCTGTGTGAAGTTGCTGGATATTAGTGGGAGCTGGTACACGCTGTCGTATACGCCGCTCAAGCACATCCCAAACATGCTCAATGGGTGACATGTCCGGTGAGTATGCTGGCCATGCAAGAACTGGGACATTTTCAGCTTCCAAGAATTGTGTACAGATCCTTGCAACATGGGGCCGTGCATTATCTTGCTGAAACATGAGGTGATGTTCATGGATGTATGGCACAACAATGGGCCTCAGGATCTCATCACGGTATCTCTGTGCATTCAAAATGCCATCAATAAAATGCACCTGTGTTCTTCGTCCATAACAGCCTTTGAAGAGGAGTGGACCAACATTCCACAGGCCACAACTGACAATCTGATAAACTCTATGCGAAGAAGATGTGTTGCACTGCATGAGGCAAATGGTGGTCACACCAGATACTGACTGGTTCTGAGTCCCCAGACCCCCAATAAAGCAAAAAAAGCACATTTCGGGGTGTCCTTTTATTGTGGGCAGTCTGGGGCGCACCTGTGCACTGGTCATGATGTCGGATCGGCATCTTGATGTGGCGCACCTGTGAGGTGGGGTGGATTGTCCCGGCGGGGCAGAGGTGCTCGCTGTCACACATTTGGACAGATTTGTGAACAATGTTTGAGAGAAATGGTAGTGTTGTGTATCTGGAATGAATTTTGGATCTTTGGGTCCATCTCAGGAAAAATGGGAGCAAAAACAAAAGTGTTGCGTTTATATTTTTGTTGAGTGTGTATATATATATATATATATGTATACATATATATATATATATATATATATATATATATATATATATATATATATGTATCAAACATGATGAAGTGGCTCAAATAGTCCATGTCCAGGGTGAGAAGTGTCAGATGCTCTCCGGCCTGCGCGATAGAGAAGGAGAAGGTTTTTAATGAATGTTCGGATGAATGCGACCTGGTCATTCAGACTGAAGTCGCATGTCAAAAGTTCGGATATGTATCGGACCACATATCCAAGTGGCCTGGTTTGCATTTGAAAAAATCGGATCTGTATTGTGTGATTTGGGTATTCGCTGTACCTGGTAATATTCTCTGAATTCAAGTACTGGAAGCACTGGGGAAAACTGGGAGCTGTGTTCATATGTTAAAGTAGATTTTAGCTGTCTGGGTGTAATTGTATCTACCTGTTTTTCTCCTTCTATTTCAGGCTGTGTTTGTGTAACTCAAAGACCCTCCCAAGGAAGCGAACTATAGGGTGGTAAACAACCTAAGAATAAGCATATGTTTTCCATAGGTTGGGGGTGTGATGGGATATCCACCTGCTCCCCATCCATCAGCTATTGGCTAACTTTAACTATTGGTTGGTGTGAACTCCCCTCCTGTTATTGGCTAACTTTTGGGAGCTTATGTCATTGCATACCACAGACTTGTATTTAACACAGCAGTGTTGTGAGACCAGTGTGTGGACCGAGGGGACATGTTCGTGTGTGGACGATGTGACAACTGAAGAGATGCCATTTACGCTTGTATTCTCTGCCTAATTCAACATTAAATGCTAATAACCTCAATATTGAGTCTATGCCCCTTTTCCGATCCCTTTCTGAAAGCTCACAGTGTCATTAGAAGATCAGATACTGGTCGCATAGGGGCTAAAAAAATCAAATTTGAGTCACTTGAGGCTGCAGTTAGCCTGGGAATTCCCAGGCCGCTTCCGTTCGTTTCGAACTGGAAGGCGGCCTGGAAACTCGTCCAAGCGAGAGTCCCAGATTTAGGGCCCCAATCAGAGAGCGGGGGAGGTGTGGCAAGACGGTGACGCGTACTACATGACAAACGGAAGCTTGTAGTTTGAACTGACAACTGACATGATTGGCTCTGGACTTACGTATACGCTCAATGATAGACATTCATAACGCCCAATAAACGGCCGTTGGCAATCGCTAACCACACCTCCGCTACAGGATTTTTCGAAGCGAGTTTCCAGACCCATATCTCACTTGTGATATGGTCAGGTGTTAACCAGACTAGGCTGCAGTCTGATCGTAGCCTACTGTACTGCATCAGCTTCACACCCCCAGGGAATGTGGATGATTTCATATTGTCAACATAAAGTCTCTGACAGAGTGGTGCCTTCAGTTAACATCACACACCCTCACAATGTCGATGACATCAACTACAAAGTATTAAAAGTATTTTATTTTTATTTTTGTGGTTGAGAAAAGATTTAGTCATGCAGTGATTTGTTGCAATATTTGACAACACAATATACATGTTACAGCACCTGCAGGTGGGGGATTTTATCTGCAAAACCAAAGCACCAAGAAACCTGCCCAGACACAGGAAGAACATGCAAACTGTGCATAGAACGGTCCCCTGTGCGGGCTCAAATCCATTACCTTCTTGCTAACAGAAGGTAATATAAAAGGAGAAATTCAATTTGTCAACTGGACAAAGTTTATTTGGTGGAAAAACGTTTCACAGCTCATCCAAGGTGCATCCGAGCATTTGTCCAGTTGACAAATTGAATTTCTCCTTTTATCATGGATTCTACCTGGACGACTGAGGGATTTTTCACACAACAGAATGTAATGCTAACAGAGGACAATATTATAGCCGAACACTTTTGTATTAAATATGAGTAATAATTGTTTTATTTCTGTTAAAGTCAAATCTTCTTCTGAAAATTGTTAAAGTATTAGTTAGAGTATTATGCAACGAGAGATACTTTATTGATCCTGAGGGAAATTAAAGTTTTGCTGCTACAACATCTCAGTCAAAGGTCTCAGGTCAGTTTCACAGGAGGACTGGTCAGGGAGGGTCAGCAGATCAGTGTCAGGGCAGTTTGAGGAGAGGAAGAGCTCTCTGGACAAAAGTGTCCCTCCTCTACAGCATCACAGTAGTGTCCAGGGGAACAAGGCGAACACAAAAGGAAACGCCTCGTTCTTACTCCACTTTGGTGTTTTCTTTGGTGATAAAATGGTCCGTTCCCTCAAAGTGGTTCCTCTGGAAGGTCTCGGGGAACATTTGCTGCCACACATGGTGTTAAAAGCCTGCAGCATTTCAAATGTCAGTAGCTGGTTCCTTAGCTAGTCGCTTGTTTGCGGTCTCCATGGATACAGGAAAAACAAACAGCTGATCGCACAAAATCCAAAAGTTCCTTGTGTTGTTTGAACTGCACATGCTGCACTTCTTAGTTGGTTAAAATCTCATGATATAATGTATGAAAAACTAGGCTCAATAATTTTAAAAACTGCTCAGTGTGTGAGTCAGGTAGCACAAAAGCAGCCAAACACTCTGTTGCTGAGTTTTCTTTTTGGAGCTTTCTACCAAGTTATAATGTTGTTCTCTCATCAGAAACATGCCTGAAGAGGTTTTAGATATCATCTGTGAATGTTTGAGTAATTTATTGATCTCTATCGGGCCTTATTCAACCTCTCCTCAGGGTTAGCTGTAAGATTCTTTTCAATGCCACGTCTTCATCAATCATGCTCCCACTTGACCGTTCCGTAAATATACAAAAGCATGAAAAAACCATATACTACAACTCCACAAACCTGATGCTATGTGCAGTAGTTTCATTCACAAAATGCACGCTGACTGTTGCGGAAGGAAGGGGGACTTAGCATCAAAAATGTAACTTATGAAACATGTTAATATGTTCAGCGAATATACCATTTTCAAAATGATGTGTTAGCAGGTAATACCCCACCGAAGTGTAATACGCCCTCTTTAAACATTCAAAACTAACTAACTTCATGTGCAGAACGTGCAAAAAAGCAGCAGGAGTCATTATTTATGGACTCAACAATACCATTTCAGTCACGGAAGTCTGAATTTCCATTTTGGAACCAGGAACTGTCTTCAAGCACGTTTAATCCGCCTCGACACATTTAATAATACAAAAAAGATGAAAAGATGGAAAAGTAAAGCCTCTATTGGTTTTGATATGAGACCAAGTGGCACCTCATTGTGATTTATCTTTATATGAAGTGAGATTTTCCAGCCAAACATGTGCCAGAAAAGTCCAGCTCAATGCTCTGACACAATGCAAGCTCCAAAGAAAGGAACGGATCAAAATAGAGACATGGCAACCTCACGTAGACTCCGTAACAGCAACGGGTTATCACAAGACATCATCAGGAGCGGGTGGCTATAAATAGTACTACAAAAACACTGTTACTTCAAAATAAATCTATTCAGGTACATAGACTGTGTAAAGAAGTCGACTGGGGGCGTTCAGCTCCAGTCAGATGAAGCTCATGAGGCTAGCAGTTCCATAGTATGAACAGGAGATGATGTACAGACAAAATAGAGAGATAAAAAACACCACGCTCATGTAGAGTGGGTTAATACAAACATTTTAAGTCCAAACGAAGAGCCTGACAGCAGCAGTTACACAGAGAGTGCTGACGGTTCATGTAAAGTCATTTGGAGCCAGAAGAAGAATTTAAGAGTAAATGTTTGGACCTAACATCTGCGCGCGAATTAGACCGAGACTTAGACAAACTTTATTGATCCACAAGGGAAATGATTTGGGTCCAGTAGAATCAAATATAATCTATAAGAGAGGGGAACAAAAAATAGATGGAATAACACCCAAAGAGCAATATAAGTAATAAAATATAAAATACAATTAAAGTTAGAATTGCTAAGTTAAAATGTAAAATGTCAAGTTAAAATTGGAAAGACAAAAACTTTAAAGGTCCTGTATTACTAACCCTGTGAGCTTATAGCCATGTGAGAATGTTGTTAGTTCGTCAAAAGCATACACAGAGTTATGTTTGATTTCATTCACACGTTTGAGTAACGGTAAAAGGAGAAATTCAATTTGTCAACTGGACAAAAATGTATTTGGTCGAAAACATTTCGCAGCTCATCCAAACTCCTTCATCAGTTCTGGCTAGAGTGCTGCTGGACACGGCTTATATCTCGCTGCAGGAACATAGTCCTATTGTTTTCTTTGTTTGTTTTGATTTCGGCTTGAGAATGGAATTATATATGGGAGACAAATAGTGTCTGACCCCTCCATTCCTGTTCAAGGAAGGATAGCCAAAAATAGCCTCTTTTTTTGAGTAACCCTTTATCTGTCTGTTTACATCTCCAAGCTCAAAATGTTCTGTTTCACCATGTGATGTCATGAAGTGGTAGCTTTCATTTTGAGAGAAGAACTCAGCCTAAATATTCCACAGAAAAAAACATACATTTTTAGTTTACCCCAAGTGGACTTGCATTCCCACAAACCTGACTCTTCCTTAACCTGGAGGAGTTCCTTTTTCTGCTGGTCTTCATGTTCTTCACATTATAGCATCAAACTCATTTGTGGACAATGTCCCAAAGTGTGGTTTAACTTTCTATTTCCATGGAAACATGCAGGTGATGTGCCTCTCCAGAAAACAATTCAACAAAGACGTCTGTAAATTGAATTCCACTAAACTGAGTCTTAACTGAGATACTGAACCTTGAATCTTAGAACTCAGATACAGTAAGGATATGTTCAGACTGCAGGGATTAATGCTCAATTCAGATTTTTTGGGAAATCAGATTTTTTTTGCGAGGTTGTTCCCATGTTCAGTTAAATGCGGCTTGTATGTGATCTCCAGTGTGAACTTTAATCGCCCCAAAAGTTCCCGCATGCGCCTTGGAGGACACAATAAGGTCACATGCAGCGAGCGTGCTCAGTGTTTACAGAAGTAAACATGGACGCTATGCGTGAGCGTCTGGCTTTATTAAAGTTGCTGTCCTCCCGGAGCAGCACATGTACAATACATTTGTTTTAAAGAGGAGGCGTGAAAAGTCCCTCAGTCGTCCAGGTAGAATCCATGATCAAAGGAGAAGTTCAATTTGTCAACTGGACAAAGTTTGTTGGGTTGAAAACGTTTCGCCGCTCATCCGAGAGGCTTCGTCAGCTCTGGTTATTGTACTGGTTAGACCCTGCTTATATCTAGCTGCCGGGAGGCGCGTCCTACAATGACAAAAGCTCTGAAAACGATCCCCCCTAATCTGTCTCTTTGTTTTTCAAATTACTCTGACGGCTGTTTCGACCCCCTATTCAACGTCTAACGACCCTCTCCACCCCTCTGCCCTGGCTCTGTTTGACTGGTCTAAGAATCGCATTATAAATGGGAGACAAGTTATGTCTAACTCCCCCATTTCTGTTTAATGACGGATTCTCTTTTTTGACAAAAATAGCCTCTTTAACTCCCCTCTCAAACCAGTTCTTTTCCCTGGCTAAGATCTGAACCTCACTGTCCTCAAAAGAATGGCCCGTGGCTTCTAGGTGAAGATGTACCGCCGAAGCCGGTCCACTCTGGCACGCCCGCCTGTGTTGGTACATCCTCTTGTGAAGTGGCTGTTTTGTTTCTCCAGTGTAGCGCTCACTGCAATCCTCACTACACTGAATGGAGTAGACCACATTGCTTTGTTTGTGGCTCGGTGTTTTGTCCTTTGGGTGGACCAGTTTTTGTCTTAAAGTGTTTGTGGGTTTGAAATAAACTGGAATTTCATATTGTCTGAAAATCCTCTGTAGTTTTTCCGAAACGCCGGCCAGGTACGGAATCGCTACCCCTTTCCTCCTGGGTTCGGATTCTCTGTTGTCTTGTTTATTGTCCTTGTCTCTCTTGGTTTTGTTAACAGCCCATTTGGGATAACCACAAACAGAGAGGGCTTCCTGCACATGTTGCTCTTCTTTCTCCTTACCCTCTGTGCTTGTGGGAACCACTTGGGCCCTGTGTTGTAATGTCCGAATAACTCCCAGTTTGTGGTGCAGTGGGTGGTGTATTGGTCTGTGTGTGTGGGCTTCCTGAAGACTTCTACTTGGAGTCCCCGGTCTCCTCCTATCGTTACTGCACAATCTAAGAATGCCAATGTGTTATCCTTGGCATCTTCACGGGTGAATTTGATATTAGGATCTACAGAATTGATATGTGCAGTGAAAGGTTCCAAATCTTTAATTTTGATTTTTGTAAAATTATCATCAACATAACGAAACCAGTGTGTGGGCGGAGTGCCTGGATATGAAGCTAAGGCACTCTGTTCAAATTGTTCCATGTATAAATTAGCCATGATAGGGGAGACCGGTGAGCCCATCGCACAGCCGTGGATCTGCCTGTAAAAGTTCCCTCTGAACTGGAAATAGGTGGTATTTAGACAAATTTCCAGCAGTTGGCAGATTTGGTCAGGAGAATGTTTGGTTCTCTCTTCTAGCTTGGAATCCTGTAGTAAACTCCTTCTCGCTGCTTCGACCGCTACAGCTGTGGGGATACAAGTGAAAAGAGAGGTTACATCAAAGGAAACCATTGTCTCATCCTGACCAAACTGGAGAAACTTAACTTTGTTTACAAATTCGGCTGTGTTCTCAATGTGGTGCTCCGTGTTACCCACCAATGGAGCCAAGATGGTTTTAAGGTGTTTGGCCAAATTATATGTGATAGAGTCAACACTACACACAATGGGTCTGAGTGGTACTCCTTGTTTGTGAATCTTCGGGAGGCCATAGATGCACGGGATAGCATCACCATCTTTTAAAGAGGAGATTAAGAAGGAGAAGAGCGACGTCGTTGGCCATGGCGTGTGGGAACGTGTGGGTGCAGAGTCGCAGCCAAGAGTGGTGGGATTCTGTGAGCTGCTTCACTGACACAGATTTCATACAAAATTTTCATATGACAAGAACATTTATGTACATTCGTGAACGCCTACATGTACCACTCTCATGGGAGGAAACACGGGCAGGTCGGATGAACGCGACCTGGCCGTTCAGACTGAAGTCGCATGTCAAAAGATCGGATATGTATCGGTTTTAGGAGCACATATCCAAGTGGCCTGGGTCACATTTGACTGTTCAGACGGTCATTAGAAGATCAGATAGAGTTCGCACAGGGGCGAAAAAATCGAATTTGGGTCACTTCAGGCTGCAGTGTGAACGAAGCCTAAGTGCTGTATCCCCTGGACACGACCTGAGGGAGGAAAGCGGTTGTTGTTGACAACAATTAGCAACGAGTAAACACAGGAAAACAAAGAGCTGTCAGTGCGTTCAGAGAGAAGTGTTAGAATCTGCAGCCTCATGTCAACACAGCGAGGAGCGAGGAGCCACAAACACAAAACAAACGTACTAAGAAAAGTGTGCTTATACAAACCAAGGCTCTGGGTCTAGCACATGTAAAGATACAATATGTAACCTTTCAGGAAATATAAAACAATAGCATGTTTCTTATTTGGTTGTGTTACTGCACGGAAAAACATGTGTCCTTACTCTAAGCGGGCTTGCATCTCCACAAACCTGACTCATGCTTTTCTCCATAGAAATGTTTCTTTGGCTATAATCTGTCACCGTATGGCATAAATCTGATCTGTTTCCATGGAGAATGTTGTGAAGTATAGTTTTCACTTTCTCTGTTTCTTTATTTCCATGGATTCACACAGGTGACGTGTACCTCCGAAAAGTTACATACTGGACCTTTAAAGCAGTGTTTCCCAACCTGTTTTGTCTTGTGTACCCCCTGAGTCTTTTTGTCACACCTCGAGTACCCCCTCACTCACACCCCGAGTACCCCCTCACTCACACCCCGAGTACCCCCTCACTCATACCCCGAGTACCCCTCACTCACACCTCGAGTACCCCTCACTCACACCCCGAGTACCCCTCCCTCATACGCCGAGTACCCCCTCACTCATACCCCGAGTACCCCCTCACTCACACCTCGAGTACCCCCTCACTCATACCCCGAGTACCCCCTCACTCACACCTCGAGTACCCCTCACTCATACCCCGAGTACCCCCTCACTCACACCCCGAGTAGCCCCTCACTCATACCCCGAGTACCCCTCACTCATACATCGAGTACCCCCTCACTCACACCTCGAGTACCCCCTCACTCATACCCCGAGTACCCCCTCACTCACACCCCGAGTAGCCCCTCACTCACACCCCGAGTACCCCCTCACTCACACCTCGAGTACCCCCTCACTCACACCCCGAGTACCCCTCACTCACACCCCGAGTACCCCCTCACTCACACCTCGAGTACCCCCTCACTCACACCCCGAGTACCCCCTCACTCACACCCCGAGTAGCCCCTCACTCACACCCCGAGTACCCCCTCACTCACACCCCGAGTAGCCCCTCACTCACACCCCGAGTACCCCCTCACTCACACCCCGAGTAGCCCCTCACTCACACCCCGAGTACCCCCTCACTCATACCCCGAGTACCCCTCACTCACACCCCGAGTACCCCCTCACTCACACCCCGAGTAGCCCCTCACTCACACCCCGAGTACCCCCTCACTCATACCCCGAGTACCCCTCACTCACACCTCGAGTACCCCCTCACTCACACCTCGAGTACCCCCTCACTCACACCCCGAGTACCCCCTCACTCACACCTCGAGTACCCCCTCACTCACACCCCGAGTACCCCTCACTCACACCTCGAGTACCCCTCACTCATACCCCGAGTACCCCCTCACTCATACCCCGAGTACCCCCTCACTCACACCTCGAGTACCCCTCACTCACACCTCGAGTACCCCCTCACTCATACCCCGAGTACCCCCTCACTCACACCCCGAGTACCCCCTCACTCATACCTCGAGTACCCCCTCACTCACACCCCGAGTACCCCCTCACTCATACCCCGAGTACCCCCTCACTCACACCTCGAGTACCCCTCACTCACACCTCGAGTACCCCCTCACTCACACCTCGAGTACCCCTCACTCACACCCCGAGTACCCCTCACTCACACCTCGAGTCCCCCTCACTCACACCTCGAGTACCCCTCACTCACACCTCGAGTACCCCCTCACTCACACCCCGAGTACCCCTCACTCACACCTCGAGTACCCCTCACTCACACCTCGAGTACCCCCTCACTCACACCTCGAGTACCCCCTCACTCACACCTCGAGTACCCCTCACTCATACCCCGAGTAGCCCCTCACTCACACCCCGAGTACCCCTCACTCACACCTCGAGTACCCCCTCACTCATACCCCGAGTACCCCCTCACTCACACCTCGAGTACCCCCTCACTCACACCCCGAGTACCCCCTCACTCACACCTCGAGTACCCCTCACTCACACCTCGAGTACCCCCTCACTCATACCCCGAGTACCCCTCACTCACACCCCGAGTACCCCCTCACTCACACCCCGAGTCCCCCTCACTCACACCTCGAGTACCCCCTCACTCACACCCCGAGTACCCCTCACTCACACCCCGAGTACCCCTCACTCATACCCCGAGTACCCCCTCACTCACACCCCGAGTACCCCCTCACTCACACCCCGAGTACCCCCTCACTCACACCTCGAGTACCCCTCACTCACACCCCGAGTACCCCTCACTCACACCTCGAGTACCCCCTCACTCACACCCCGAGTACCCCCTCACTCACACCTCGAGTACCCCCTCACTCACACCCCGAGTACCCCCTCACTCACACCCCGAGTACCCCTCACTCACACCTCGAGTACCCCCTCACTCACACCCCGAGTACCCCTCACTCACACCCCGAGTACCCCCTCGCTCACACCCCGAGTACCCCCTCACTCATACCTCGAGTACCCCCTCACTCACACCCCGAGTACCCCCTCACTCACACCCCGAGTACCCCCCCCTCATACCTCGCGTACCCCCTCCCTCACACCCCGCGTTCCCCCCCCTCACACCTCGAGTACCCCTCACTCATACCTCGAGTACCCCCTCACTCACACCTCGAGTACCCCCTCACTCACACCTCGAGTACCCCCTCACTCACACCTCGAGTACCCCTCACTCATACCTCGAGTACCCCCTCACTCACACCTCGAGTACCCCTCACTCATACCTCGAGTACCCCCTCACTCACACCTCGAGTTCCCCTCACTCACACCTCGAGTACCCCTCACTCACACCTCGAGTACCCCTCACTCACACCTCGAGTACCCCTCACTCACACCTCGAGTTCCCCTCACTCATACCTCGAGTACCCCTCACTCACACCCCGAGTACCCCCTCACTCACACCCCGAGTACCCCCTCACTCATACCTCGAGTACCCCCTCACTCATACCTCCAGTACCCCCTCACTCATACCTCGAGTACCCCCTCACTCACACCTCGAGTTCCCCCTCACTCATACCTCGAGTACCCCCTCACTCACACCTCGAGTACCCCCTCACTCACACCCCGAGTACCCCTCACTCACACCTCGAGTACCCCTCACTCATACCCCGAGTACCCCTCACTCATACCCCGAGTACCCCTCACTCATACCTCGAGTACCCCTCACTCACACCTCGAGTACCCCCTCACTCATACCCCGAGTACCCCTCACTCATATCCCGAGTACCCCTCACTCACACCTCGAGTACCCCTCACTCACACCCCGAGTACCCCCTCACTCATACCTCAAGTACCCCTCACTCATACGTGTTGATAATTCTCCAAAAGTAGAACGTGACACAACAGATTATTAAATGAAAATCATTTTATTTCATCTCCTTAATTTGAAAATTGAATTCTCAGACATTTTCTCTCTTTTCTTTAACTCAAATTTACTCAAATTAGAATTTAAAAAAAATAAAAAAATCTCCCCTGCGCCTGGCAGCGACACTGCCGAGTGCCCCCTGCAGTGTGCTCACGTACCCCTAGGGGTACTTGTACCCCTGGTTGGGAAACACTGCTTTAAAGCTTTGAGATTTATAGGTTTAGACTTTCAAAGATCGATGTAAATGTATTTGTGACCTTAAGATGATTAAGATGATGTCACTTGTTGGGTGGGCCTCTTTGCCCACAGCACAGGAACAGACTTTAGGAGCACATGTCCAAGTGGGCTGGGTCACATTTGACTAAATTGGATCTGTGTCGTTCAGACTGTTATTAGAAGATCAGATACAGGTCAGATTGGATTTGGGTCATTTCAGACTGCAGTGTGAATGTAGCTTTAATGTCCGTTCAAATTGCAAATAAATGCAGAACTCTATGGAAAATGCTGGTTTCTGTGTGTAACTTTGATATTACTGCTAGTGGCACATGAGGTCAAGATCATGTGTTACGAGTTCATTTCCTATCCTACGTTATCTTATCTTCTTTGCATTCATACAAACATTTAAAGTGAAACCGTGACGAATCATCTCTGACGGCTCCAGTGTCGTGAGAGGACATCGGTCTGTATCGTGCTTCCTGTGTTTGTGAGAGCTGATAAAACATCTGAGAACTCACCTCACTCCTGCTGCAGAACTCACCTCACTCCTGCTGCACAACTCACCTCACTCCTGCTGCAGAACTCACCTCACTCCTGCTGCACAACTCACCTCACTCCTGCTGCAGAACTCACCTCACACCTGCTGTCGTGTCGTCTCAACAACTCCTGTAAATGTGCACAACACCTTATAGACGCACAACACCTTATAGACGCACAACACCTTATAGACGCACAACACCTTATAGACGCACAACACCTTATAGACGCACAACACCTTATAGACGCACAACACCTTATAGACGCACAACACCTTATAGACACACAACACCTTATAGACACACAACACCTTATAGACGCACAACACCTTATAGACGCACAACACCTTATAGACGCACAACACCTTATAGACGCACAACACCTTATAGACGCACAACACCTTATAGACACACAACACCTTATAGACGCACAAACTTATAGACGCACAACACCTTGTAGACGCACAACACCTTATAGACACACAACACCTTATAGACACACAACACCTTATAGACGCACAACACCTTATAGACGCACAACACCTTATAGACGCACAACACCTTATAGACGCACAACACCTTATAGACGCACAACACCTTATGGACGCACAACACCTTATGGACGCACAACACCTTATAGACGCACAACACCTTATAGACGCACAACACCTTATAGACGCACAACACCTTATAGACGCACAACACCTTATAGACGCACAACACCTTATAGACGCACAACACCTTATAGACGCACAACACCTTATAGACGCACAACACCTTATAGACGCACAACACCTTATAGACGCACAACACCTTATAGACGCACAACACCTTATAGACGCACAACACCTTATAGACACACAACACCTTATAGACACACAACACCTTATAGACGCACAACACCTTATAGACGCACAACACCTTATAGACGCACAACACCTTATAGACGCACAACACCTTATAGACACACAACACCTTATAGACGCACAACACCTTATAGACGCACAACACCTTATAGACGCACAACACCTTATAGACGCACAACACCTTATAGACGCACAACACCTTATAGACGCACAACACCTTATAGACGCACAACACCTTATAGACACACAACACCTTATAGACGCACAACACCTTATAGACGCACAACACCTTATAGACGCACAACACCTTATAGACGCACAACACCTTATAGACACACAACACCTTATAGACGCACAACACCTTATAGACGCACAACACCTTATAGACGCACAACACCTTATAGACGCACAACACCTTATAGACGCACAACACCTTATAGACGCACAACACCTTATAGACGCACAACACCTTATAGACGCACAACACCTTATAGACGCACAACACCTTATAGACGCACAACACCTTATAGACGCACAACACCTTATAGACGCACAACACCTTATAGACGCACAACACCTTACAGACGCACAACACCTTATAGACGCACAACACCTTATAGACGCACAACACCTTATAGACGCACAACACCTTATAGACGCACAACACCTTATAGACGCACAACACCTTATAGACGCACAACACCTTATAGACGCACAACACCTTATAGACGCACAACACCTTATAGACGCACAACACCTTATAGACGCACAACACCTTATAGACGCACAACACCTTATAGACGCACAACACCTTATAGACGCACAACACCTTATAGACGCACAACACCTTATAGACGCACAACACCTTATAGACGCACAACAGCGGAGCGGAAAGGAACCCATATAATCATTCAATAATTCAATAATACACAGGATATATGTTATCACACACGTATACACACACACACACACACACCTTAGTCCCGGTTTAGTTTTGGTTTAGTCCCGGTTTAGTCCTGGTTTAGTGTTGGCTTAGTCCTGGTTTAGTCCTGGTTTAGTCCTGGTTTAGTCTTGGTTTAGTCCTGGTTTAGACCTGGTTTAGTCCTGGTTTAGTCCTGGTTTAGTCTTGGTTTAGACCTGGTTTAGTCTTGGTTTAGTCCTGGTTTAGACCTGGTTTAGTCTTGGTTTAGTCCTGGTTTAGTCTTGGTTTAGTCCTGGTTTAGTCCTGGTTTAGTCCTGGTTTAGTCTTGGTTTAGTCCTGGTTTAGACCTGGTTTAGTCCTGGTTTAGTCCTGGTTTAGTCTTGGTTTAGACCTGGTTTAGTCTTGGTTTAGTCCTGGTTTAGACCTGGTTTAGTCTTGGTTTAGTCCTGGTTTAGTCTTGGTTTAGTCCTGGTTTAGTCCTGGTTTAGTCCTGGTTTAGTCTTGGTTTAGTCCTGGTTTAGACCTGGTTTAGTCCTGGTTTAGTCCTGGTTTAGTCCTGGTTTAGACCTGGTTTAGACCTGGTTTAGTCTTGGTTTAGTCCTGGTTTAGTCCTGGTTTAGTCCTGGTTTAGTCCTGGTTTAGACCTGGTTTAGACCTGGTTTAGTCTTGGTTTAGACCTGGTTTAGTCCTGGTTTAGTCCTGGTTTAGACCTGGTTTAGTCTTGGTTTAGTCCTGGTTTAGTCCTGGTTTAGACCTGGTTTAGACCTGGTTTAGTCCTGGTTTAGTCCTGGTTTAGTCCTGGTTTAGACCTGGTTTAGACCTGGTTTAGTCTTGGTTTAGTCCTGGTTTAGTCTTGGTTTAGTCCTGGTTTAGTCTTGGTTTAGTCCTGGTTTAGTCCTGGTTTAGTCCTGGTTTAGTCTTGGTTTAGTCCTGGTTTAGACCTGGTTTAGTCCTGGTTTAGTCCTGGTTTAGTCTTGGTTTAGACCTGGTTTAGTCTTGGTTTAGTCCTGGTTTAGACCTGGTTTAGTCTTGGTTTAGTCCTGGTTTAGTCTTGGTTTAGTCCTGGTTTAGTCCTGGTTTAGTCCTGGTTTAGTCTTGGTTTAGTCCTGGTTTAGACCTGGTTTAGTCCTGGTTTAGTCCTGGTTTAGTCCTGGTTTAGACCTGGTTTAGACCTGGTTTAGTCTTGGTTTAGTCCTGGTTTAGTCCTGGTTTAGTCCTGGTTTAGTCCTGGTTTAGACCTGGTTTAGACCTGGTTTAGTCTTGGTTTAGACCTGGTTTAGTCCTGGTTTAGTCCTGGTTTAGACCTGGTTTAGTCTTGGTTTAGTCCTGGTTTGGACCTGGTTTAGTCCTGGTTTAGACCTGGTTTAGTCCTGGTTTAGTCCTGGTTTAGACCTGGTTTAGTCCTGGTTTAGTCCTGGTTTAGTCCTGGTTTAGTCCTGGTTTAGTGCCGAAATAGATGCAGAAATAATCTGATAATATGACTCACCCATAAGAATGCGGTCAGATCCATTCTAACAGTTTGCCGTGTTGTCTTTAATAATCCGGAGCTCTGGAGAAAAGGACATAATCCCGAACTTATCCCGTGTCCCGAGGCGAGAGTTCCTTCTTACGTAGCATTAACGTAGCAAGTTAAGGATGCTTCTTCTCTTGGAAATGCCGCGTAAATATCACGGCTCGTTCACAGCTGATCGGCGAACAGGCGCAAACACAACAGCGGCAATTGTCATAATTGGCAGGAGTGCGATCGGTGCGTAACTATGCTGCAACATGATTGGAAGCTGGAGCGCAGGTCGGCCTATGATTGGCTCTTGGCACTGGCCATTTTGACTTAAAAACGGCGAAATTCGCCAAAAGTTTAGGGATTTTCATGCCTGATTGATAAAATGCCATAAGGGATGGAAGAAGGGATGCCCGTTTTAGAAGAGGCATCCCCCCCTCAACTCGAGTACTGGACACATTCAGTCTCAGGTGTTTTCAGTCGAGGTGCAGAAATCTGGAACAACATCCAGGTGCAATAAGAGACTCGACCACATTCAGCACATTTAAAACCTGAAATCTGAAACGATCAGATCTGTGATCAATAATGTGATCAATAATGTTCTGCTTCTGTGTAAATGTCAGTGTTGTGTGTCATGAGTGTGTCGTATTGTGTGTTTCTATCATGTTTGTCCTGTGAGTTTGTCTGTTGTGTGAAGTTGTTGCTCGGGACGACAGATGTAAAGAACCTTCGGGATCATTCTGGAGTATTATAAATATATATATATATATATATATATATATATATATATATATTTATAAGTTTATGTTCACGAAACCCACATGCAACACCCACACCACACCATATTATGTGCAATCTGTGAAATACTGACACCTTATTTGATCTTTGATTTAATCCTACCTGCACCTTGTACATTGTAACTTGTATATTTATTACATTTTATTATATTGTTTATTATATTGTTTACCTCTTCCCCTGCACTTTTGCAACACTTTTTTACCATGTACTATTACTGCAGTTATTAGTACTATTACTGCAGTTATTAGTACTATTACTGCAGTTATTAGTACTATTACTGCAGTTATTAGTACTATTACTGCAGTTATTAGTACTTCTGACTATCTCAGCGAGTCAACGGTTCTTCTGATCCTGAACATTTCATTTCATTGTTGACCTTGTGTTGATTCTGCATATGACAAATAAACAATCTTGAATCTTGAATGTGTCACTGTCTCTTTTAAATAAAAATTTAAAAAAATTAAATGAATAATAAAACCCTGAACTACAGTGAAATGTAAACTGGAGAATTTGACATGAGATGATCTGAAGTCTGATGTCGTGTGAACGTTGCGTGCGGAGGTGCGTTCAGGAGCACGTACGCCAATTCCTCTGATCTCGCTCTTCCTCTCTCTTTTCGTCCTTCTGTCGTTTTCCTGTCCGTCCTGTTCTGTGTGTTTCATTACGTCTTCGCCTGGATCCAGAGGAATGTAAACCACGGCTCGAGACACATTACAACAGAGTTCACCTTGTTTTGACTCCTTTTTAAAGATGCACTATGGAACTTTTCTGCTTCAATATCACAAAGGAGATATTATTGCTTGGCCGGAAATATGTTCATCATAATTAGTGCTGTCAGGCGATTAAAAAAAAAAAAATCTAATTAATGACAGGATTTGTAGTTAATTAATCTAATTAATCACATTTTAATGAGAGAGAGAGATTGTGAGTCAGGACCCACTTTGTGATTGAGTTTGTCAGTTTTTCTGTTCGCTTTGCTCATTCGTTTCACAAATTCTGTGAGCGTGGATTGGTGGATTGGTGGATTGGTGGTTTGTTGGTTTGTTGGTTTGGTGGTTTGGTGAAGTGCCCTCACACTCGCTCTATCACCGGTAACAATGGAACTTGTCTGGACGTGTTTATCGTTCAGATGATCCGTCAGGCTGCAGCAGCTCCGGTGATCAGAAAATTCTTTTTGGCAAAAGCTCCAAATCACGACGTTCTTGTTGATCGTCCCGTCTTTGTTCTTTTTATAAATAAAGTTGCCGTTCAATGGCCCTGGCAGCGTTTTACTCGCCGCACGCCAAATTTATAATGTGTGTGCATTGAATTGTCGCTCATAATTAATTGCGTTAATTTTTATAATTAATTTGCAGTGTAATTAATTAATCTAACGCGTTAAACTGACAGCCCTAATCATAATAATGTTTTACACTTGTACAACCACGAAAAATCACACCATGGTCATACTAAGGGCCCGTCCACACAACAACGTTTTTTGGTGGAAACGGAAAAGTTTGTATTCGCTTTGGCCTTTCGTCCACCGGCATTTGTGTTGTTTGAAATCAGGTTCCAGAGTGGAGAAATGTGAGAACGCCGGGGGTCGCATTCTCGTGTGGACGAGCAAAACGCAGCTTTTGGAAAACGATGACGTGGCGATGCCGTCATCATCTGCTTTGGCAGGACTCCCAGTCGACGTTCTGCTGATACTGACGTGTTTTGTAATCCGACGTAACTCGTAGAAGTAACTCCACTTCGTCGTCGGTCCAAACGAGAGCGTCGGTTTTTGTACGTCCGTTCGCCGTCATTATTATCTTCTTGTGTTTGTTTGTGGAAGAGAAAGGACTTTATGCACATGCGCTCTTTGTAGTGTTGCGTTTCCGGTGGTTCTGGCTGTTTCCTCTTTACAGCGCCACATATCGGTGTGGCGTATGTATTACATCGTTTTCACTCAGCGCTCTGTTTTCGTCTGGACGCGAATATTTACTGATCCGACACGTGTGTGGCTGCCAACTGTTTTCAACCCGCATTAAACAAAATCGCGGAGCGTTGTCGTGTGGACGTAGCCTGAGGACAAATCATCAGAACTTGGTCCGATCAGGAATCGAACCTCTGACCTTTGGAAGACCTTGGGAGACAAATTCTCTAACCACTGTTGCCCCAATGTACATTTGCACATATATCTAAAAAAAACAAAAAAATCACAGTGAAACCATAAAATATTTGGACGCTCACTTTTTTGCAGTGCACAAAGGGAGTACAAAGAAAGAAAGAGAGAGAGAGAGAGAGTGAAGAGAAAGAAGAAGAAATAGAGAGGAGGAAAGGAGGAGAGGAGGGGAGGAGGAGGAGGAGGAGGAGAGGTATTTGTGAATGGGTCGACGCTCTGGGACATTCCATTCATAAATGCAGCTGCATGTGGCGTGTGCTGCTGCTGATTCTGATCTACAGGATCAACCTGCAGCCGCGACACAAGTCCAGCTCTGACCATGTCCATGACCAGCTCAAAGTTCAAAGTCAGCTTTATTGTCAAAACATATGTACAGGATTTGAAATCGCAGCGCCCCCTAGGCCCACAGTGAACATAAAACATGTGATAAACAAGACAATAAACACCAGGACTAAAACATCACATATACCTGTAGCAAAAGTACAGGAAACTTGTATATGATACAAAAAAAAAAAAGGCGTGTGTGTTACTGTTTGGGTTGTTTGGTTGTTTTGGGTTGTTTGGTTGTTTGGGGTTGTTTGGTTGTTTTGGGGTGTTTGGTTGTTTTGGGTTGTTTGGTTGTTTGGTTGTTTTGGGTTGTTTGGTTGTTTGGGGTTGTTTGGTTGTTTTGGTTGTTTGGTTGTTGGGGTTGTTTGGTTGTTGGGGTTGTTTGGTTGTTTGGGGTTGTTTGGTTGTTGGGGTTGTTTGGTTGTTTGGGGTTGTTTGGTTGTTTGGGGTTGTTTGGTTGTTGGGGTTGTTTGGTTGTTTGGGGTTGTTTGGTTGTTTTGGGTTGTTTGGTTGTTTTGGTTGTTTGGTTGTTGGGGTTGTTTGGTTGTTTGGGGTTGTTTGGTTGTTTTGGGTTGTTTGGTTGTTTTGGGTTGTTTGGTTGTTTTGGGTTGTTTGGTTGTTTTGGTTGTTTGGTTGTTGGGGTTGTTTGGTTGTTTTGGTTGTTTGGTTGTTGGGGTTGTTTGGTTGTTGGGGTTGTTTGGTTGTTTGGGGTTGTTTGGTTGTTGGGGTTGTTTGGTTGTTTGGCGTTGTTTGGTTGTTTGGGGTTGTTTGGTTGTTGGGGTTGTTTGGTTGTTTGGGGTTGTTTGATTGTTTTGCGTTGTTTGGTTGTTTTGGTTGTTTGGTTGTTGGGGTTGTTTGGTTGTTTGGGGTTGTTTGGTTGTTTTGGGGTGTTTGGTTGTTTTGGGTTGTTTGGTTGTTTTGGGTTGTTTGGTTGTTTTGGTTGTTTGGTTGTTGGGGTTGTTTGGTTGTTTGGGGTTGTTTGGTTGTTTGGGGTTGTTTGGTTGTTGGGGTTGTTTGGTTGTTTGGGGTTGTTTGGTTGTTTTGGTTGTTTGGTTGTTTTGGGTTGTTTGGTTGTTTTGGTTGTTTGGTTGTTGGGGTTGTTTGGTTGTTGGGGTTGTTTGGTTGTTTGGGGTTGTTTGGTTGTTTTGGTTGTTTGGTTGTTTGGGGTTGTTTGGGTTGTTTTGCGTTGTTTGGTTGTTTTGGGTTGTTTGGTTGTTTTGGGGTGTTTGGTTGTTTTGGGTTGTTTGGTTGTTTTGGGTTGTTTGGTTGTTTTGGGGTGTTTGGTTGTTTTGGGTTGTTTGGTTGTTTGGTTGTTTTGGGTTGTTTGGTTGTTTGGGTTATTTGGTTGTTTTGGGTTGTTTGGTTGTTGGTGTCGGGCGGCTGTGGGGCTGGTTAGGTGGAAGTAAACGTGGGACTGTTTTTAATCACTGTAAGGCGCTTTATGTTACGTTTTTTTTGTATGAAAAGCACTTTATAAATAATGTTTGATTGATTGATTGATTGATATTATATTTGATGAGTGAGCTACTGTACCAAAATAATTTCCCTTGTGGATCAATAATGTTTGTCTAAGTCCAAGGCTAACTACAATTAAATTACTAATTCAGGAAGAAGAAGAAGAAGAATTATAGAAGAGTGAAAAAAGAATGGAAAAGCACTAGAGCTCAAATATGGCAGTATGTTTGCACAATCATACATTAAAGGGTTTTTCAGGTTTTTTGATGTGAGTCTGTACGGCGCCCCCTTCAGCAGTGTCGTGCATTAACACTGACTTACCCCTGACGGTGTCCTCCGGTAAGTTAGCGGCAGGGACATTTAATAAAGCTTGTTTTTCTTCTCAAAACAATATTTGTCCAAAAAGTGATATATTTGCGTCACAAAACAGTTGTCCACGAAAAAGTCAGAAGTTGTAATCGCTTGGTGCTATTTTCTCTCGATTCATATCACTGCGCGCCTATTATTACTATTATTATGAGCCTGTTCACTTGTAAGTGGATGTTTACAAATGAACAGGCTCATAATAATAATAATAGTGATATTTTTATTAAATGTCCCCAAAAACTACGAGGGTCATTCAGTAAATAAGGTGAATTTTTCTGTATAAGGACTGCTAATACAGATAGCTTACTTTTTTTATTTTTTGTTTTGTTTTACTTCTTTTTCACATGGATTTAATTTCTTTTGCAGATAAAAAAAAAACTTTGAGAGTTTTGGCGATTAACAAAGATGGCCGACCAAGAAGCACGCTCCAGGACTGAACAGCGGTCAGTTATCAGGTTTTTGGTTGCTGAAGGGTGAAAACCCGTTGAAATTCATAGGAGAATGTCAACTGTGTATGGTGCCACATGTTTCAGCCAAAACAATGTCTACAAGTGCGCTAGATTGTTTAAAGAAGGACGGAGTTGAGGATGAAGACGGGCCTGGGAGGCCTACAGAAGTGAAGTCTCCTGAAGTGATCGAATCAGTCAAAGACCTCAGTCTGACAGAAGGGTGACAGTGGATGACGTCGCGAGGACTTTGAGCTTATCTGTTGGTTTGAAAGTGACGATGAAGTCCAAAGTGTTGTGAGCGACTGGCTGAGACATCAGTCCAAAGATATTTACGCTGAGGGAATACGGAAGCTTGTGCACAGATGGGAAAAGTGTGTGACAGTGCTGGGAGACTATGTTGAAACATTTAAAAAAAAGTAAGCTTCTATCTGTCCTTACACCACAAAATTCACATTATTTATTGAATGACCGTCGTACTTTCGTCAGCTCCAGAACTGGGGCAGAACTCGGCTCACAGGACACTGTCAGGGGTAAGTCAGTGTTAATGCACGACACTGCTGAAGGGGGCGCCGTACAGATTCACATAAAAAAAAACCATAACGTTTTCAAGTACCTGTTTAAAAATGTACGTAGTTGTTCTTGTGAGCTTTAAGACATGTTAGAACACCTGAATGATTCTAGTGAAAGTGTATGGAGTTTAAAAACACAGTGGAGCACTTCCTGTTTTACTTCATGATGTCACAATGTGGAACACAAGGTTGTTGTTTTTTTTATCTGAGAGGAAAAACTCATCTTAAATCTGCAGGGTTTGTGTGACTGAAACAAAACAACTCCAGGTATGTTCGTCATGAGGAAACATTAGAACATCTCAGGAAATAAACTCATATGGATTGTTTAAAGGGACAGTGTGTAAGATTTTACCCGTTAATTACCGAAATTGAAGATACCCATTCAAAAATACATTGTTTTCCAAGCCTTTTCACTTCCATCATGAAATCAAAGTATTCTTTTGGACTTAGATATAGTCACATAAAAGGGGGATCTTCCCCCGCAGAAGGACATTTGGGCTCTGCCTTCACCTTCGGCAAGGCTCATGGTTTTGGGTAAACAACACAAGCATGTTGCCGGATCAGACTCGTAATGGATCTAACACGTGTTTTGGACTAAATTGTTTTACTGGATTTTATTTGCTAGATCCTTACGGACAGATTGAGACCAAGTTTATTATCGGGAATGTGTGTTTTCATGCGAAAAGAAAAACGGGACCGCGTTTTATTTATACCGTAGTTGTCGGCGAGAGCTCACACAGCGCCGGGTGCGCGCGGGTACGCGTGCTGTCCGCGTTACGGCGCGCCCGGGTGACCCTCGAGGTCTGCCGTAGCCAAAAGAGGAAGTGCCTACACCACCTGCGCCACGAATCCTACACACTGGACCTTTAAAGAGTAAAAGGTGAATTTTTGAATTTAACTTTTAGTGTTTTATTGTTTTTCTAGCTGTTATAATGTATGTTTTTGTTTGCTCAAACTACAAATGTGTTAGAAATAAACACTTTTACTTTGCAGCAGTGAAGTAGAAAGTACAGATACCTGATCTCAAACATAATCAAGTTTTTAAAAAAAGTATCCAAATGTTCTCAAGTAAAGTACAGATCAAATGTGTACTTATTTGTACTACTACTTTAACTACTTTAACTTCCGCCACTGCAGAAATCAGACTACAATCAGATTTTGGTGCACATGTGAGCAAAGCCACTATCACCCCAGTTACCAATCAATCAATCAATCAATCAATCATTATTTTTTCAAGCGCTTTTCATACAAAATTGTAACACAAAACGCCGACCAACTGCACATGAATATTTTTAAATTGAAACGTCCATGAAGTCACTTTTCTGGTGGAGTGTCTGCCTACACTTTTGTCTCCGTGACGATGTCATTCTTTGCTGAGAATGTTTCACACTGTGGTATTAAACTGTCTCCATGGAAACAAGCAGGAGATGTCTCCAGACAAAGACACGGGTCACATCTGTGCAGAGGATGTTCCGCTTTGAGCAATAAAAACATAATTGAATGAATTGTAGATGAATATGTTTAATGCCACACTGTGAAACATTTCAGGCAAAGTAAAACCATCTTCCTCCTGAGTGTGAACGAATAATCATCTGTAAGAGCGTCCTTGAGAGTCCAGGAACGTACTATATAAAACTCATGCATTATTACGATCATCTCTATGGAGACAAGCTCTATAAGAAAAGTTACACAATGCAGCTTTAAGACTTCCTGAAGATGTGAGAAAAGCCCTAAATCCAGCCTCAGAATGGTTCTCTTTAGTTATGCAAATGATTGAAAGGTTGTCCTTCTTTCAGTCATTACAAAAAAAGAATAATGTCTCTCTCTTGTTTTAATTTTTGGATGATTATTTAGTCTGCATGTCCAAGGTCAAAGGTCATCGAGGCCTCTGCCTTTGACCTCCACCCAGATCTCCTGCACCAACCCCTATGGATCCTCCTGAGGGTGGTGGGTCCACGGGAGGACGGCCCCATGTCGCTCCTTCGGGCTCAGCCCGGCCCATCCCAGGCCTGGCTCCAAGGTGGGGCCCCGGTGACGCTAATCCAGGCGACGTAACTGGCCTTGGTCTAATGGTCGGGAGGTGTTCCGGGCATGTCCCACCGGGAGGAGGCCCCGGGGAAGAGGGGACTCTGACACATGGACGAGATCAATGTAATCAATGTAATCCCATTGTAAACGGATTGGGATCGTATTGAATTCATGTGCACAGGCTAAGGATCGTATAGGGATTAGTTTCCCGAATCCGATTGGAACCCCTGGCTTAGGCCGATAGTATTCCGCTCGGTGCCGCCTTGTGCACAGTATTGATTGGCGCCAGGGATTTCACCCGGAAGTGGCAGGAGGCATCGACACCGTCATAAGTAGCGATTGTTGCCAGAAAAGTCCGACGAAATTATGGCTGCGAAGAAAGAATGCACAACACGTACACCAATGCTGCTCCGTCAAACTCCTCGAGCACCATCTTTGTAACCGCCACATAGTGTCCGGGGTGAAGGAAGTCTGGGAGTCCCTGATTAGACTGTTGCCCCCGGCGACCCGGTCCCGGATAAGAGGAAGAAAATGGATGGATGTTTATTTATGTTTTGTTTTGTGATTTGAATGTATTTCTTATTCCGTAAAACACTTTTGTTAAATACATTCCAGTGTATTGTTTTGTATCATGTTTTGTATATTTGTGGAGAATTGTCGTGTGGGAGTATGGGTGACGTAGGCTTGTGGGCGGAGCCTCGTACAGCTAACCGTAAAGAGGGTTTGAACAGCAGCCAGGAGAGATTGTTAAATTAACAAACTGAGACAAGCGTGGATGACATCTGAAATCACTTCAGGCAGGTTTTTGACGAGGGAACGACGTTACAACACGACAGAACGCTCCAAAAGGTCCATTTTACATCATACAAAAAAAACAAATAAACTTGTTTTGCCTTTAAATTGTCCTTCGTTTCATTTTGTTTTCGTTGTAATATCTGAAATCACAGCCACAGTTTGTGATTCTGAACATCATTCAGGTGTTTAAAACGACGGTGGCCGTTGTGAGTGAACGGGAATGTGAACGGGAATGTGAACGGGAGCCAGTGTAAACACAGGGAGGAGAGAGGGAGAGAGGAGAGAAGAAGAGAGGAACAGGAGGCAAAAGAGAAAGGAGAGAGGAGAGAGAGGGAGGAGTGGACAGAGAGAGAGGAGAGGAGAGGAGGGAGGAGAGGAGGGAGAGAGAGAAAGAGGGTTGAGTGAAGGAGAGAGCAAGGATCTACGAAGGAGAGGAGAGAAAGAGGGGAAGAGGAGGTGAAAGAGAAAAGAGAGAGGAGAGAAGGAAGAGAAGAGAGAGAGAGAGAGAGAGAAAGAGAGAAAGAGATAGTGAGAGGGAGGAGAGGACGGAGAGAGAGAGAGAGAGGAGGAGAGGAGGGGCAGAGGAGGTGAAATAGAAAAGAGGAGGAGGAGAGAGAAAGAGAATAGAGGGTTGGGTGAAGGAGAGAGCAAGGATCTATGAAGGAGAGGAGAGAAAGAGGGGAAGAGGAGGTGAAAGAGAAAGGAGAGAGAGGAGAGGAGAGGCGGGAGAGAGGAAAGAGGAGAGAGAGAGGGGAAGAGTGGAACAGGAGGTGAAATACAAAAGAGAGGAAAGAGGGAGGAGAGGAGGAAGAGAGAAACAGGAGGCAAAAGAGGAAAGAGAAAGGAAAGGAGAGCAAGGATCTATGAAGGAGAGGAGAGAAAGAGGGAAGAAGAGGTGAAAGAGAAAAGAGAGGAGAGAAGGGAAGAGAGAGAGAGAGAGAGGGAGAGAGAGAAAAAAAGAGATAGGAGAGGACAGAGAGGGGGGAAGAGGAGGTGAAAGAGAAAAAGAGAGGAGAGAGGGAGGAGAGGAGGGAGAGAGAGAGAAGAGGATAGAGGGTTGGGTGAAGGAGAGAGCAAGGATCTACGAAGGAGAGGAGAGAAACAGGGGAAGAGGAGGTGAAAGAGAAAAGGAGAGAGGAGAGGAGAGGAGAGGAGGGAGAGAGGGGAAGAGAGGAACAAGAGGAGAAAGAGAAAAGAGAGGAGAGAAGGGAAGTGAGGATATAGTGAGGAGAGCTGGAGGAGGGGTGAAAGGAGAGAGAGCAAACATAGAGGAGAGAAAGAGAGGAAGAGGAGTCAGAAGAGAGAGGAGAGGGAGGAGAGGAGGGAGAGGGGAGAGAGAGGGGAAGAGAGGAACAGGAGGTGAAAGAGAAAAGAGAGGAGAGAGGGAGGAGAGGACGGACAGAGACAGAGAGGGGAAGAGGAGGTGAAAGAGAAAAGAGAGGAGAGGAGAGAAGGGAAGAGAGGAGGGACAGAGAGAAAAAGAGAGAGAGGGAGGAGAGGAACAGAAGGTGAAAGAGAAAAGAGAGGAGGGAGAGGAGAGAGAGAGAGAAAGAGAGAGAGAGAGGGAGGAGGATGGAGAGAGAGGAGAGAGAGAGAGAGAGAGAGAGAGAGGGAGGAGGACGGAGAGAGAGAGAGAGAGAGAGAGGGGGGACAGGAGGTGAAAAAGAAAAGCGAAAGGAGAGAAGGGAAGAGAGGATATAGTGAGGAAATGTGGAAGAGGGGTGAAAGGAGAGAGAGCAAATATATAGAGTATAGACAGGAGAGAAAGAGAGGATGAGGAGTCGAGAGAAAGAAGAGAGAGGAGAGAGGGAGGAGGGAGGAGAGGAGAGAGGGCAGGGTTGAAAGAAGAGAGAGAAAATGTGGGGAGAAGAGCAGAGAGCGAGAGAGAGGGGGGAAAAGGGAGAGAGAGACAGAGAGAGGGGAAGAAGAGGTGAAAGATAAAAGAGAGGAGAGAGGGAGGAGAGGAGGGAGAGAGAGAGAGAAAAAGAGAAGAGAGAGGGAGTGAGAACAGAGAGAAAGAGGGGGGAAGAGGAGGTGAAAGGAGAGAGAGCAAATATACAGAGGAGACAAAAAGAGGAAGAGGAGTCGAGAGGGAGGAAAAAGGGAGGAGGGAGAAGAGGAGAGAGAGCGAAGAGTTGAAAAAAGAGAACATGTGGAGAGAAGAGCAGAGAGTGAGAACAGAACAGAAAAGGAGCTGGGAGAGGGGAAAAGAGATGAAGGGGGGAGAAAATGGGGAGACGAGGAGAGAGGGGGGGGGGAGGAACTAAAGAGGGAGGAGGAGAGGAACAGAGGGATAGAGTGAAAGAGAGGGGGAGGGATTGGCAGCAGAAAAAGGACACAGGTTTGGACATAAAAGGCGGTGAGGTAATGGGCCGGGGTTAGAAGAGGTCAGGAGAACGCTGCTGAGAATGCAAATGATTGATTTGTATTAATCCAGAATGTTCCAAAGTAAAGTTTTAACTTTCCGTTTCCGTGGAATCGTGCAGGTGATGGCACATGTCTGCAAATGTTCCACAGTAAAATAGAGACGGGGACCACGGGACAGACCATATCACACTATTTTTGTTTTCATTTTATTTTTCCATAAAACCTCACACTAACACAATGTGGCACAGGCCTGGACTGGTAATCTGGCACACCGGGCATTTTCCCGGTGGGCCCACAGTCCTTTTTTATTTATTTATTTTTTTTACTTAGAGACCGGCCTACAATTTAGAGGAGGCGTCCCATTGGTCCATCTTCAGTATAGACAGTGGACTAAACCAATCAGGATATAGATCAGGGGTGTCAAACATGCGGCCCGGGGGCCAGATCCGGCCCTCCAAGACCTTTAATCTGGCCCTTGGCTGATTTTCTATTAAAATATTTTAATTATATTTTAAATTTTCTATTAAAATATTGGTAATTTTCTGCGCCTCTTTTCTGCGGAGTTTGGCATAGCAGCATCTCCAGCACCTCTGTACGTGGCCCCTCCCACCAGAGCAGCACAAATGAAGACTCGCCTCTTTCCAAACGCTCTTAAAGGACCATCGTTTTCACTGTCGACTATGACTCCCTCATCAGCAAAATGTCAAAAATTAGAAAAGTGGACGCCGAGTGCAGGATTTTTCAAGAAATTTTTTTACTAATTCCTATTTGTTCAGGAGGTGAATGGGAAACCTGTACGCTTGGTGTGTTTGCAACAAGCGGCGGTGCTCAAGGAATATAATCTGAAACACCACTACGAGACACGGCATTTCGAACAATACAATAACTTGAACGGAGAATTGAGAAGACAGAAGATAAACAAATTATTGCTGGACTGAAGAAACAGCAGTCTGTAATAGATTTGTGTTTCTCTGGACAAATATTTGGACTTGTTGCTATTTTTTGGGTATATTTACCATGAGTTTTCTGATCCGGCCCCTTTGGGATCACAGTCGGTTGGATACGGCCCCCGGACCAACATGAGTTTGACGCCCCTGATATAGAATCTTACGAGAGCGGTCCCGCCCCTTTCTCTGCTCTGATCTCCACCAGTTTCAGTGGTGAGCGTGGAAACATGGAGAAACGGCAGAAAGGGGGTGTGGAGAAATTACAGAAGTTACGGGAAGTTACGAGTTAAAAAATCTCACTATAGATGCTGCAAAATGTTCTAAATATATTATATTCTCTAAAGGGGCTGGAGCCTCCACGTCCTCTGCAGGCTGAAGGTGGACAGAGGAGCAGCCAGAGGCTGTGGACAGGGACCCCGAGGGACCCCGAGGGAACCCGAGGGAACCCGAGGGAACCTGAGGGAACCTGAGGGAACCCGAGGGACCAAGGAAGTTCCCCCTCGGCCAAGACGTAACAATAGTAAAATACTTTGCTTCGGGGAACACAAACATAAATTAGTCCATTGTGGACCGCTAATTATGAAGGGCCGATCTAAGCCAAAAATACCAGGGCTGTTTTTGATGTCCCAGTCCAGCCCTGCACACTTTTATCATTTGGCAACATTGTTATTTTCTTTTTCATAGGTCCACTACAAATTCAAACGCTCTAGAATGGGAATTTTTGAGGACTGCCTGACTAGGGATGCACTGATCCACATTTTTTCACTTCTGGTCCAATCCCGATACCTGAATTTGGATATCTGCCGATACCGATACTATTCCGATACCAAAACTGTTTGTTTCAATATTATCATCATTATTAGAAGAAGAAGAAGTGACTTTATTGATCTCACACTGGAGAAATTCTTCTCTGCATTTTAACCCATCCTGTTATTAGGAGCAGTGAGCAGCACATGACTGCGCCCGGGACCATCGCCATCATCTTCTGCTTCGGTTTGGTCAGGACCTCAGCTGGAGGATTTTACCTATGGCGCATGTTTTGGTTGGTGGGGGAAACCGGAGTGCCCGGAGGAAACCCACCCAGACACAGGGAGAACATGCAAACTCCACACAGAAAGGCTCGGGCGACCCGGGGAACTACAAATAAACTCATCTTTACAGGTAGTAGGTCTATAATATGAACAAATGTTTGTGTGTCCCAAAATGGTTTAACATCTCTGTAATGGATGCTGCGATTGTAGCTCGGTTCTGTGAGCCTCTGCACTTTTTTACCTGGAGCACCGCACAACAGAGTCTGTGTGAATCGCGGTCAGTCCAGTGCACAGTGAGGCTTATCAGTGACACTGGACAGAACGATGTCCAAATATCTGGAGTAAAGCTCAGATCTGGAACTCTTTTTAGCCTCTCAGCTAACTTGGTTGACACTCGGTTGTAGAGTTCAGGTAGCGCAGTCTCTGATAAATCGCTTCCGCCTCTCGGTACAACAGCTTTGCAAACATCGCACGTTGCCGTCTTGCTTTGAGGTGTTTCTAGTAAAAAGTATTTCCACACAGCGGACATGTTGTGATGAAAAGTTGGGCTGCTCAATGTTCGCCTGCTAGCTCGCGCTGCTAGTTCGCCTGCTAGCTGGCCGCAAACTGTGGAATGGATTTCCAGAACGGAGGCGTGTCTCATCATTACTCCATGTCTCATCGAGATCCGCCTCCGTTCAGGAAATGCATTCCACATTTTGCAGCAGGAGCAGAGCAGCTGACAGGGAATCACTCGTGGAGTCATTTCAGCAGATCATGTGTGTGTACAGACATGGATCATGGATCGGACATTTTCGCAGGTTGGATCAGAAATTTCCGATCTGTGAATTACGTAGATATCAGAACCCGATACTGATACTGGATCGGATTCGCCCCATCCCTATGCCCGACACCTCATACCTCAGTCTCTCAATATGCGACACTCCCATTAATTCCCTGAGCCAGGCTTCAAACTGAGGTGGAGAATCTGATTTCCACAGTTTTCAAAATGCATCCCTGAGCTCTCACCATGCCGTAAGTCACTCCTGTACTGACGTCATCACCCATGTTTTCCAAAGTGCTAGAGAAGCCAAAAAGAACGGTTTCAGGATCAGGATCTACAGTTACGTTAAGTGCACGGGAATACCAGAAATCTTGTTATCACATAATTTTCTGACGTTATAATGTTTCC
>JAVJIX010000250.1:527500-567500 GCA_036785185.1 Paratrypauchen microcephalus | reverse complement strand
ATGATGGTGGTTGCTGGTGGTTTCCTGGTATTCAGACGCAGGACTGAGGAGAGCTGAATACGTGCTCTTCAGCAATACAAAATCTGATAATATCTGAGCTCTGATACAGATCTCATTTGTCCTTTAGATTCAAACTCACTTTATAAGAAGCTCTGGGTGAAAATAGACTGCGGGCGTTCCACATGGGGTGAGTCTGGGGTGACTCATGTTACTGTGAATGAACTCAATTTTATATTTAGAAGCACGGCGAGGATCAAACGCAGACGTAATCTAAGGGTTACACGATTGTTCCTCATTATGGGATTACACGTATTTATGTAACTTGGCCTGGAAGCATCACCTACTTGTCTCTATCAAGATAGCTAAATGTAATGCCATATTGTGGAGCATTCCAAGCAAAGCAATAACATTTCCATGAAGAAAAAGGTAGTAGACACTGGTAGACACGCCACCAGAAAAGTTACATGATGAAACTTAAACATCACTTAACAAAACATCATCATCAAAAAATTCACTCACATATTCATACATTGATAATATAGGTGAAGTGTTTTGCTCAAGGATACAATAATAGTATTATAATCAGAGCTGGGCTTGGATTGACAACCACTGAAATTGTGAGTGAAGGTTCTGAAATAAAATGCAACGTAGTTAAATACACGATATTGTTTAGAGAATACATGTTGTGCTCTATGGGTCATTCCAGAATTGAGGACATTTTACGTCCCACCCATTAAATATTAAATTATCCACATACAAAATACTAAAACATACAGTTTCTGAGTGAATTTACTTGTCCTGAGACCAAATCTAAAAAAACTAAGAGAAAAGAATGCTTGAAAATACTTTTATAATACCAAATAAGTCTGGAGTTCCCCCAAAATGCCATTTTCCTCTTGTCCCACCCCTCTAATGACCAAACTGAATCTCAAATAAAACAGTTAAATTTTTTTTTTTTATTTGTTTCATTTCCGTCTCTTGTAACTGTGGAACATTTGTTTTAATGACATAATATTTCAAATAATAATTATTATTCATGGAACATGTGTCCCACAACCTGCACCAGCCCTGTTACCAGAACATTTTTAGTCTGGTAGAAGAAGAAGAAAGCAGAACCACATGATCAATCAATCAATCAATCAATCAATCAACAGTGAACCACATGATCCCCTGGACTTGACATCATCAAACAGTTTTCCAAAAGAATGGGTAGAGCAAAGGTTTGTCTTCTATTTTTCATATTTTTATAACATCTTTAGCCTTGACTGAATGTCTCACTCTGCCTCATGAACCCTGTTATGCAAATGATCAGAATAAGACAATTATTATTATTATTTTTCCTTTACTTATTTGCATAAATAAGTTTTTACTCTTGATTAGCAGTAACAGCTAAACAGCTTCTCTTCCTGAGATAAAGTGAACATTAGTGCGGATCTGCAACCCTGTTACCTGCAACCCTGTTACTGCGATTAGAGGAAATACAGAAATAAACCAAATAAATCATGTCATAAAAATTGTACCATTGATCTGTAAGCTGAGCTAATCAAGCATTTGATAGTTTATTACCTATTACTGATGAATATGTAGCAGAAAATCAGAAAAGTGAAGGTTAAGGTTTAATTTTGCAAGAATTTTAAAGCCTAAATGTCCCTGGGTCGCCTGGGCCGTTCTGTGTGGAGTTTGCATGTTCTCCCTATGTCTGGGTGGGTTTCCTCCGGGCACTCCTCTTTCCCCCATCAACCCAAAACATGCTCCAGGTAAAATCCTCCAGCTGAGGTCCTGACCAAGCCCAACAACAAGATCATGGAGATGAAATTGCCAGAGAAATAATAATAAAGCATGTCGTCTTCTTCTTCTTCTTCTTCTTCTTCTTCGTGCATTTTAAATTGCAAAATTGATCTAAAACAACTTAATAAAAGAAACAAATCTGCTGAATTCTGCGATAGAAAACTGCAGTGCCCAATAGGAGCTGACGTCGCCTTAAGTGTCATCACAACAAAGAACTGCAGAGTTGTCTACACCTTCAGTGGATAGTTACAGGGCTCTTCTGAATCTGGCTCCCATTGACTTACATTAGAATATTATTGCCACTCTCTCTGTAACTGCTGCTGTGTCGTCGTTTTGGTCTGAAAATGTTCATATTACATGATCTTGAGTTATGTTTTTTTTTCTGTATTTTGTCCGTCATAAAAAATCCTATTCATAATATAAGGCCTGGCTCCAAATTGGCCCCTGTAACTGTGAGCATCATCAGCTTCATTTGAGCGGCTCCGAACAGTACGGGTGACCTTACACTCGCTTGGCGTATTCCGGTCTACTCAAACACGCTAAATACAACTTTGAGGGGGTGAATGAGAAAGGGAAACAACTATAACATGAATGACAGCTCTAAAGTGGCCGGTCTGCTTTAAAGGGCGCATATTAGACTATTTTCTGATCTATAATGTTGTTTCCTCATCACAAACAGAGATGGAGTTGTGTTTTGTTTCATTCGCATATTTGAACACACAAACCTTCTTCTGTCAAACAAAAAAACACACTTGTGATGTCATGTGGCAATACAGGAAGGGCTCCACTGTGTTTTTAAACTCTGTATATTTTCACTATAGAATCATTTGGATGCTTTCAGCTCTGTCCAGCTCTACTGAACAAAAGGTAAAAGCTGTTGACATCACGAGGTGGAACGGAGCATTTTGAGCTTTGGAGATGTAGACAGACGTGGAAAATGAAAAAAACACAACTGCATATGTTTTTAAAGAGGGAACAGCTCTAACATGGCTTCAAGATCACAAAGACACTTAAATTACACTGACGCTGCTGCTTAAATGACACTTAAATGACACTGACACTGCTGCTTAAATTACACTTAAATGACAGTGACACTGCTGCTTAAATGACACTGACATCGCTGCTTAAATCACACTTAAATGACACTGACTGCTGCTTAAATGACACTTAAATGACACTGACACTGCTGCTTGAATTACACTGACACTGCTGCTTAAATTACACTTAAATGGCACTGGCACTGCTGCTTGAATGCCACTTAAATGACAATGATACTGCTGCTTAAATTACACTTAAATGACACTGACACTGTTGCTTAAATGACACTGACACCGCTGCTTAAATCACACTTAAATGACACTGACTGCTGCTTAAATGACACTTAAATGACACTGACACTGCTGCTTAAATGACACTGACACTGCTGCTTAAATTACACTTAAATGACACTGGTATTGCTGCTTAAATGACAGTTAAATGACAATGATACTGCTGCTTAAATTACACTTAAATGACACTGACACTGTTGCTTAAATGACACTTAAATGACACTGACGCTGCTGCTTAAATGACATTTAAATGACACTGACACTGCTGCTTAAATGACACTTAAATGACACTGACGCTGCTGCTTAAATGACACTTAAAGGACACTGACACTGCTGCTTAAATTACACTGACATCGCTGCTTAAATCACACTTAAATGACACTGACTGCTGCTTAAATGACACTTAAATGACACTGACACTGCTGCTTGAATTACACTGACACTGCTGCTTAAATGACACTTAAATGACAATGACACTGTTGCTTAAATGACACTTAAAGGACACTGATGGCTGCTTAAATGACACTTAAAGGACACTGACTGCTGCTTAAATGACACTTAAAGGACACTGACACTGCTGCTTAAGTGACACTGACACTGCTGCTTAAATGGCACTTAAATGACATTGACACTGCTGCTTAAATGACACCGTTTGAGCTTTATTACGCTACACAGGCCCAGGCCTTTCCGTGTGTGTTCTGTGTGGAGTTTGCATGCATGGTCTGGGTTCGATTCCCGGGTCGCCTGAGCCTTTCTGTGTGGAGTTTGGATGTTCTCCCCGTGTCTGGGTGGGTTTCCTCTGGGCACTCTGGTTTCCCCCATCAACCCAAAACATGCACCAGGTAAAATCCTCCTGAGGTCCTGATCAAACCGAAGCAACAAGATCCTGGAGCTGGTCCCCGGGCGCAGTAATGTGCTGCTCACTGCTCCTGATAACAGGATGGGTCAAATGCAGAGAAGAATTTCTCCAGTGTGAGATCAATAAAGTTGCTTCTTCTTCTTCACAATGTGTGTTTTAATTATTTGTATTATATACAAGTTTACTGTACTTTTGCTACAGGTATATGTGATGTTTTAGTCATGGTGTTTATTGTCTTGTTTATCAGATGTTTTATGTTCACTGTGGGCCTAGGGGGCGCTGCAATTTCAAATCCTGTGTGTGCGACCTGTACATATGGTTTTGACAATAAAGTTGACTTTGAACTTTTAATTTTAAGAGCTGCTTTTACAATATATCTGTACTGGGGCAAAATATATATAATTTCCTCAACTACATGAACAAAAATTGGCCTAGGATCCAGAATACGCACTTGGAGATGAGTGTGATTGACCTGTGTGTGCAACCTGTACATATGGTTTTTGACAATAAAGCTGACCTTTGAACTTTTGAACTTTGAACAAGAGTCAATTTTGCGTAATACAGGACTGCTTTACAACTGCTTTACCTCACCTATACTCAAACTGTAAACAACACCAGTATCATTCGCTTGTGAGAAAACTGGATTTTGCAGAGCATGTGATGTCCTCTGTATCTATAGAGGCACTTCCTCTGATAGAAATCGACAAAGAAACAGAATGTTAAATATGTTCTCATCTGGGTTATGCTCTATATTTATGCACACAGGCACATTCCTAGAGTGAGACAGCGTTGGAGTTGGTTTTCCCCCTTCGGCTTCCTGTGTTGGGAGCAGATCTGTGGGGACGGGGCTATTCCTGTACCTGCTGTCGTCTGTGGGGAATATGGGGTGTGGAGGAAGTGCTACTAAACATGCACAACTAAAGGTACTTTTTATTGTGAGATAATCTGGCAGAAAAACAATAAAATGTCATAACAACGATTTTACATCTGTCAAATGGCCGATATTAACCTATTTTCTGGTCTAGGTTAGGTTAGGTTGCGTCTTAAAAAACACTTTTTAATCGTTAGCTCCGACACAGTACGTCACAGATAGACTGTGGGTTAAACTATTTATTTAGCGAATGTTACTTTTATGTCAATATTATGCATTTTATATAGAGTGTTTTCAAGAACTTGAAAAATCCAACCTTGACCCAGATGTGCGGCCATGTTGGAGATATCGCTCACTCAAAGTAGACACAAAAATCAAACTTTCGCGATAAACCTTCTACATCGAAATCCAAACCTTCTGATACAGTTGACCAGTTGTACAGAGATAAGTCGGACGCCAAAGAAAAGGAGCGTTATATGAACAAACTCAAATTAATTGGGCGAGAAGATCCATATGAGATGGATTCAAGTTTGTTCAGTGGCAGTGCTGATTTGTCGGTTCTGCTGCTGTAAGAGATCCCGATATTGTCAACGACCTGGTCTCCTCCCCAAGCCCTGATACACAAGACCTTCAGAGCTCTAAAGGTCTGGAGGAAACATCCAGTTTGTTTGTGGCTGGTACGAGAGCGCAAAGTGTGGAAAATTGGAGACAAACATATTGTGATGGCAAAGGTCGGCATACTCGTATTACATGTGTAACGTGTTTAAGTACGACTATACTGCTTTTTATTATTCACGTTTTACAAAGATTAAAATATGAACATCGTCTTTCCGCCTGTCGCCTCCTTCGCTCTGTCTGTTCACCCTGGTTTACTCCTGATTTAGTCCTGGTTTAGACCTGATTTAGTCCTGGTTTAGTCCTGGTTTTCTTTCCTTTGACAATCACTCTGTCTGTTCACCCTGGTTTACTCCTGGTTTACTCCTGGTTTACTCCTGGTTTAGTCCTGGTTTACTCCTGGTTTAGTCCTGGTTTTGACCTGATTTAGTCCTGGTTTAGTCCTGGTTTTCTTTCCTTTGACAATCACTCTGTCTGTTCACCCTGGTTTAGTCCTGGTTTAGTCCTGGTTTTGACCTGATTTAGTCCTGGTTTAGTCCTGGTTTTCTTTCCTTTGATAATCATTCTGTCTGTTCACCCTGGGTTAGTTCTGGTTTAGTCCTGGTTTAGTCCTGGTTTAGATCTGGGTTAGTTCTGGTTTAGTCCTGGTTTAGTCCTGGTTTAGTCCTGGTCGGTCACTACTTTAGGTAAACGACAGAACTGCAGGTGTTTTTCTCTGTCCGATCTATTGTGACACCGAGGACCTGACAATAGTTGACCATTTTGCTTTTTTTTTTTTTTTAAACTTGGTGTGCAATGTTTGTTTAGTTTCGAGTATCTCCGACATAGCCGGATTAAAACACAATATTGCAGGCTCGGACTGCTGGTGGTCGTACAATTAACTTCGATGTAATATGGACCATATGGAATGTATCGCTCTTTTTCAACCTGGAATTGTGTAGTGTATTAATAAATTGCAATGTATCTATTAAATATTAAAATAACCTAATCACTGTCTCTGTGTCAATGTAATCCAAAGAAATTACCCCTACCACACAAGGCATTTTAAGAGGAAAAAGAAGCATATTCACAGTTTTGTTAGCCTCTATTAACTCTCGTACTGTGTATATCGTGAAAACACCGTTACATCCCTAATGTGCAGTAGTGTCATGTATAACTGGGACTAAACTGAAGCCTTGAGGTTATAATGGGTTTTGTCTCTACCAACCAAGCACCACGACACTACCCATTAAAATGTAAAGGGGCACACACTTGAATCTTAGTTGACTTACATCGCACAGTGTGACGTATAAAAGCTGCACAATAATATTCTAACAATAGCCCGTATGAGTCCACGCACACTCTTATCAGACACAATGAGCAGATCCAGATCAGCTCTGGACTAAATATAACCGTCATCAGGGAATAAACCGGCTTTTTAAATGACTTCCTAAAAAACTCACTGACCTCAGGGGCCCCAGAGAATGAAATGCACCGCCAGGACAAAGTTCCATTTATGTTTCTTGTTTATTTCCATGATTATTTGACATTGTACGAAGGGTTTCTGAGTGTCAAAAAGCGCTATATAAATCCAATGCATTATGGACACACCAAAAGTGTTCCATAGTTCTATAGTGCTGGATCTCCATGGAACCTACCTGTCCTCTAAACCAGGACTAAACCAGGTCTAAACCAGGACTAAACCAGGTCTAAACCAGGACTAAACCAGGTCTAAACCAGGACTAAACCAGGACAAAACAAGGTCTAAACCAGGACTAAACCAGGACTAAACCAGGACTAAACCAGGACTGAACCAGGACTAAACCAGGACTAAACCAGGACAAAACAAGGTCTAAACCAGGACTAAACCAGGACTAAACCAGGACTAAACCAGGACTGAACCTGGACTAAACCAGGACTAAACCAGGACAAAACAAGGTCTAAACCAGGACTAAACCAGGACTAAACCAGGACTAAACCAGGACTAAACTAGTACTTAACCAGGTCTAAACCAAGACAAAACAAGGTCTAAACCAGGACTAAACCAGGTCTAAACCAGGACTAAACCAGGACTAAACCAGGACTAAACTAGTACTTAACCAGGTCTAAACCAGGACAAAACAAGGTCTAAACCAGGACTAAACCAGGACTAAACCAGGTCTAAACCAGGACTAAACCAGGACTAAACCAGGACTAAACTAGTACTTAACCAGGTCTAAACCAGGACAAAACAAGGTCTAAACCAGGACTAAACCAGGACTAAACCAGGACAAAACAAGGTCTAAACCAGGACTAAACCAGGACTAAACCAGGTCTAAACCAGGACTGAACCTGGACTAAACCAGGACTAAACCAGGACAAAACAAGGTCTAAACCAGGACTAAACCAGGACTAAACCAGGACTAAACCAGGACTAAACTAGTACTTAACCAGGTCTAAACCAAGACAAAACAAGGTCTAAACCAGGACTAAACCAGGACTGAACCAGGACTAAACCAGGACTAAACCAGGACAAAACAAGGTCTAAACCAGGACTAAACCAGGACTAAACCAGGACTAAACCAGGACTAAACTAGTACTTAACCAGGTCTAAACCAGGACAAAACAAGGTCTAAACCAGGACTAAACCAGGACTAAACCAGGTCTAAACCAGGACTGAACCAGGACTAAACCAGGACTAAACCAGGACAAAACAAGGTCTAAACCAGGACTAAACCAGGACTAAACCAGGACAAAACAAGGTCTAAACCAGAACTAAACCAGGACTAAACCAGGACAAAACAAGGTCTAAACCAGGACTAAACCAGGACTAAACCAGGTCTAAACCAGGATTGAACCAGGACTAAATCAGGACTAAACCAGGACAAAACAAGGTCTAAACCAGGACTAAACCAGGACTAAACCAGGTCTAAACCAGGACTGAACCAGGACTAAACCAGGACTAAACCAGGACAAAACAAGGTCTAAACCAGGACTAAACCAGGACTAAACCAGGACTAAACCAGGACTAAACCAGGACTAAACTAGTACTTAACCAGGTCTAAACCAGGACAAAACAAGGTCTAAACCAGGACTAAACCAGGACTAAACCAGGTCTAAACCAGGACTGAACCTGGACTAAACCAGGACTAAACCAGGACAAAACAAGGTCTAAACCAGGACTAAACCAGGACTAAACCAGGACTAAACCAGGACTAAACTAGTACTTAACCAGGTCTAAACCAAGACAAAACAAGGTCTAAACCAGGACTAAACCAGGACTGAACCAGGACTAAACCAGGACTAAACCAGGACAAAACAAGGTCTAAACCAGGACTAAACCAGGACTAAACCAGGACTAAACCAGGACTAAACTAGTACTTAACCAGGTCTAAACCAGGACAAAACAAGGTCTAAACCAGGACTAAACCAGGACTAAACCAGGTCTAAACCAGGACTGAACCAGGACTAAACCAGGACTAAACCAGGACAAAACAAGGTCTAAACCAGGACTAAACCAGGACTAAACCAGGACAAAACAAGGTCTAAACCAGAACTAAACCAGGACTAAACCAGGACAAAACAAGGTCTAAACCAGGACTAAACCAGGACTAAACCAGGTCTAAACCAGGATTGAACCAGGACTAAATCAGGACTAAACCAGGACAAAACAAGGTCTAAACCAGGACTAAACCAGGACTAAACCAGGTCTAAACCAGGACTGAACCAGGACTAAACCAGGACTAAACCAGGACAAAACAAGGTCTAAACCAGGACTAAACCAGGACTAAACCAGGACTAAACCAGGACTAAACTAGTACTTAACCAGGTCTAAACCAGGACAAAACAAGGTCTAAACCAGGACTAAACCAGGACTAAACCAGGTCTAAACCAGGACTGAACCAGGACTAAACCAGGACTAAACCAGGACAAGACAAGGTCTAAACCAGGACTAAACCAGGACTAAACCAGGACAAAACAAGGTCTAAACCAGAACTAAACCAGGACTAAACCAGGACAAAACAAGGTCTAAACCAGGACTAAACCAGGACTAAATCAGGACTAAACCAGGTCTAAACCAGGATTGAACCAGGACTAAATCAGGACTAAACCAGGACAAAACAAGGTCTAAACCAGGACTAAACCAGGACTAAACCAGGTCTAAACCAGGACTGAACCAGGACTAAACCAGGACTAAACCAGGACAAAACAAGGTCTAAACCAGGACTAAACCAGGACTAAACCAGGACTAAACCAGGACTAAACTAGTACTTAACCAGGTCTAAACCAGGACAAAACAAGGTCTAAACCAGGACTAAACCAGGACTGAACCAGGACTAAACCAGGACTAAACCAGGACAAAACAAGGTCTAAACCAGGACTAAACCAGGACTAAACCAGGACAAAACAAGGTCTAAACCAGGACTAAACCAGGACTAAACCAGGACAAAACAAGGTCTAAACCAGGACTAAACCAGGACTAAACCAGGACAAAACAAGGTCTAAACCAGGACTAAACCAGGACTAAACCAGGTCTAAACCAGGACTGAACCAGGACTAAACCAGGACTAAACCAGGACAAAACAAGGTCTAAACCAGGACTAAACCAGGACTAAACCAGGACTAAACCAGGACTAAACTAGTACTTAACCAGGTCTAAACCAGGACAAAACAAGGTCTAAACCAGGACTAAACCAGGACTGAACCAGGACTAAACCAGGACAAAACAAGGTCTAAAACCAGGACAAAACCAGGACTAAACCAGGACTAAACCAGGACTAAACCAGGACAAAACAAGGTCTAAACCAGGACAAAACAAGGTCTAAACCAGGACTAAACCAGGACTGAACCAGGACTAAACCAGGACTAAACTAGTACTTAACCAGGTCTAAACAGGACAAAACAAGGTCTAAACCAGGACTAAACCAGGACTAAACCAGGACTAAACCAAGACTAAATCAGGACTAAACCGGGTCTAAACCAGGACTAAACCAGGACTAAACCAGGTCTAAACTAGGTCTGAACCAGGTCTAAACCAGGTCTAAACCAGATCTAAACCAGGTCTAAACTAGTACTTAAACAGGTCTAAACTAGGACTTAACCAGGTCTAAACTAAGACTGAACCAGGACTAAACCAGGTCTAAACTAAGACTAAACCAGGACTAAACCAGGTCTAAACCAGGTCTAAACCAGGTCTAAACTAGTACTTAACCAGGTCTAAACTAAGACTGAACCAGGACTAAACCAGGTCTAAACCAGGTCTAAACCAGGTCTAAACCAGGTCCATGGGCGTATACTCGTCTATGTGCTCTTATACTTGTTCTGTTACAGCTCAAATTCATTCTAAAGCTATTTAGGAAAGACTCATTTCTGTCCTGTGAATTTGACTTTTTAGTATTGATACCTGCTCAAATGAGTATCTAGTTTCAATATGCATCATCGATTAGTATCTGATTTTTGATAGTTTTGACAACCCTGGTTAGAAACATTAATTTATTACATCCATAGTTGCAACATAGCTTCTGTTTTGAAAAAAGTCCCACACACGTTTCTTCTTTGTTTTGTTTTTAGTTTGAAGAAGCCTCGCGTGACTTCTCCTCCTCACGACTGTGCCATCGTCAGCACCTGTCCATCAGCATTAGAGCCTTTAAAGACGGTATCCCCCAGAGCCCAAACCCCATCCTGCAGGGGCGTCGGAGAGGAGCGGGGCCCACACTTCCTTTGAGTGCGCCCTTTGACCCCCGCTGATGGGGCAGATAAACAAACCGTGGTGCGGGTCGGTAATGAAAGGGCAGTTAGGGGCAGGAGACAGGTCTGATCAGCCCCGGGAGCAGGAGGTCAATGGGATTAGCGCAGAGCTGGAGACCACGTTGTCTTTTCCTCTTAAAGCTGGAGACTAAAGGCTATTAACAAGACAAACTCCAGGAGAGATGGAGCGGCGGTGAAGAACTACAAAAGTACTTCAGTTTGTTTGAGTAGCTGCTGTTGGTTTTGGAGTTACAAGAAAAGGCAGCCAAGGAAACCAAACTCTACAGGATGTGTGAAGAATCCCTCAGTCGTCCAGGTAGAATCCATAGTAAAAGTAGAAATTCAATTTGTCAACTGGACAACGTTTATTTGGTCGAAGACGTTTCGCAGCTCATCTAAGCTCCTTCGTCAGTTCTGAGTTATGAACTGACGAAGTAGCTTGGATGAGCTGCGAAACGTCTTCGACAAATTGACAAATTGAATTTCTCCCTTTACCATGGATTCTACCTCGACGACTGAGGGATTCTTCACACACAACAAAAGAACAATAAATAAATAAAAAGGGGGAGGTACATTTGCATATTTGCATTTTCTGTTCCCTTATATCTTTAGTTTTCTGTTTATTATTCTTTTTTATTTATTTATTTATTTATTTTTTGGCAACCCAAACACTTACATATACATTATATGAGCATATTCATACACATTTTGACACTTTCCTTTTCAGATAACAGTATGTTATTCTATTTTACTGCGCTTTGTCCAAATGGAGTTTTACCACAGTCCATGGGCCAACAGTGTGTCCAACAGCTGAGCAGCTCCATAGAAATTAAATCCAAAAAGTCTTTGTATCACTCACTGCGTCCACATGGACGAGTGTAATCCGATTGCAAACGGATTGGGATCGTATTGAATTCATGTGCACAGGCTAAGGATCGTATAGGGATTGGTTTCCCGAATCCGATTGGAACCCCTGGCTTAGGCCGATAGTAATCTGCTTGGTGCCGCCTTGTGCACGATATCGGATCGGATTGGTGTACTGCGCATGCGCGGAAATTTTTGCCAGGGATTTCACCCGGAAGTGGCAGGAGGCGCCGACGCCGTCATAAGTAGCGATTGTTGCCGGAAAAGTCAGACGAAATCATGGCTACGAAGAAAGAATGCACAACACGTACACCAATGCTGCTCCGTCAAACTCCTCGAGCACCATCTTTGTATACGCCACATAGTTTGTTGTGTTTTTATTGAGCAGCCGTCACCCGGAAGTAGTTGGACTACAGCGCCACACAGCGTAGCGGAGCCGACCAGGTCGCTGACCATTATCCGATTACACGAGTTTCATGTGCACTGGGATTATAGGACAGACCACCCGCCGAGTAACGGGATTGGATTTGGAGAAATCCAATCCGATCCTACCATGTGCACGCAGTGAATTGTTTATGTCAAAGCGCTTATGTTTACATTCCCTCCAGTTCATCGTAAAATGTTTAGCTGATAAAAAACAACAACAACAACAAAAAACTGTGATAATAAATGGGCCAAATTTTGGGATGAAAAGTCTTGAGTTCTTATTCCAAGCAGGTGCAGTAATGGGCATGGAGAGATCTGCACTTCAGACATACAAAACCAAATCATTTCTGAAGATGGCAGCAGCAGCAGCCAAAACATGTCAGCAAGGTAAATAAACATTACTGTATTGTCTTTAAAAAATAACCCAAGAAGTTAAAACAAATTATTTTCCTTGTGGATCAATAAAGTTTGTCTAAGTCAGTTACAGCGTTCCAAAATAGTTTTTTCACTTGAGGGTAATGCCCTTCCACAGATCTGAACTGTAATGTGGCGTAGTGCTGTAACCTGCTTGTCTTCTTCGTGATAGTTTTGATCTGTACTGTGGAACATTCTCGACAAAGCAGTAACATTTCCATGGAGACAAGCAGGTGGCAGACCTTCCAGTAGAAATGTTATGCGGTGTAAAGGCGCCTTGTGTAACTTTTCTGGTGAATACTTATTGCTTTGTCTGGAATGTTCCACAGTATGTGGCATTAAACCTTTCTATTTTCATGGACCAGACAAAGTTACAGCTCAGATCTGTGGAGAAGCGACCCCGCTCACAGTCAGAATGCCTGTTTTGAGTTATTTTTCAGTTAGAAAACCACCTGTAATTGAATAAGTAACGTGGATTTGTTCAATGTCATTCTGTGGAACATTTCAGGTGACAGAAACAAAACCAAAAAAAGGCTGCTACTCCAAAAAAGCTGACCTAAATTGTGAGCTGTTTTGCATAAAAAAAGAAAACACTCCCCTTTATTTTCAGTCTGAACACCTCTTGATTCTCGCGTTCATTTCTCACAGTAATCTACAAAAATAAAACGCCTCCGCCTTCATTGAACTCCATTCAAACCCCAAACTGTGCGAATCCTTCTCATTCTTCCGCCTTTTCAGTGGGGCCAGTACAAACATTAACGGCCGTTCGCAGATCGGGGAGGCTTTATTTTCGTCGATTTGTCAATGCGCAGTCATGCATTTCCGAGCGTAACAAGCGAATTCTGTGTAAGACCTTTTGAGAGAAGAGGAGACAGCTTCACGGGCGGATGGCTACGCTTCGGACACACAAAAAAAGAAAAAAAAAAGTGAAAGAACCGCAAACTCAAAGGCAAGTCTGTATGGTCATTACGCGACAGGCTCATTAGATTCACTGGCGCTTTTCTGGGGTATTATTGGATAGTTTTGGGGCGGAAAAGAGGGGGTAAGGGGGTAGGTTTTGGTCACTGAGGGTTTTCGGTTCGAGCAATGTGAAAAGTTTAGCCGTACGGATAATTAACAAGCTGGGGTCATCCGCAGTGCCCCATAAGTGAGCGTGTGTTTTTATGTTGACTGTTAAGTGTCACGCAGGATTACGCACTGAAAACACACTTAATACGTTGTGATTTTTCGGGGAGTTTGAGCTTGGCTGACCACGGCTCGCTGGTGAAAGGGTGTCCGGGATTGTCACAACACAATTAAAGGCGAGGGGGGCGAGGAGTCGGCGGAGGACAGGCCAATCGCCGGGCGGCGTGGAGTCGGTCAGTCAGAGCGGCGTTTCAAAACGAGAGGCCGATTCAGGGTTCGCTGAAGTGGAGAGTGGAAAGCAGCCAACTTTCTGTGTCATTGCTATTTCTGAAAAGTAAACCGTGCAAATGATGTTTAAGGTCTTACATAAGTGAAGCAGTTTAAATCAGGCTAAAAACAATAGCTGCTAGCATTGAAGTTGGATCTGCATCCCAGGATTTAGGAATCCAGTTTTTTCTGTTCCGATACCAATGTCAATACTATGGCTTTACTCCAGACATGTCCAAAATATGGGCCGTGGGCCAAATGCGGCCCTCAGCCAAATTTTTCTTGGCCCTCAGGTTTCCAGGTGAATTGGCCCAAATGACCTTGAACTGAACTTTTGACTGCAAGTTTTTTGAAAAGCTACCTTCATAAGACAATATTTAATATTTATTGTGTGGTTTTGAGGATCTTGGCATGAATAAAGAAAGGACTGATAGCACATTAACGTGTTAAACATGCATATATTTCAATTATTGACTGTCCTAAGCACCAGTCTATGGCCCCCAATCGGCCCTCTGCTTCGTCTGTGTTTAGATATGTGGCCCTTGATGAAAAAGGTTTGGACACCCCTACTTTACTCGATATCCACCGATACCTGTGCGGAGACTGCAGGTATAATGTATTTCCCATAAACACAAATGATTTATGGTAAAAAATAAAATATCCAAATGTGTAACTGCTGTTTATAATTTAAAGTAACTACAAAACAGCTTTGAAAAACTGCAAGTTTAATATTATGAGATGTTTTGAGCCGACGTTGGCCAGTAAATCATCTTATTACATCAGTTTATAGACCAGAATGGGATATGTTTTCAAAGCTTTTTTTTGTTTAATATTGGCGCGGATATCCGATACCAGCATCGTATTAGTGCATCCCTACATGTAATCGAGCAAAATGTGCCTCAGTACAGATTGTATAAGCAGCTCAAAAAAGTCAACTGTGAACTGTTTGCATCTAATTAGAAAGTGCTTTATTGTCCGAGATTCAGGAAGTGTGTGTTACCATACTAAATGTTGTTCGAATGACTTAGACTTAGACTTAGACAGACTTTACTGATCCACAAGGGAAATGACTTGGACACATAACAATATATTACAATAACAAAGAGTAAAAAAATATATAAAAATGGTAAATGGTAGCTATAAAAAAATAGCAAGAGACTGGTGTCAAATAATGTATATAAATGTATGCACAGTAGGTAAAAAACGGTGATATAAATACAGTATATCACAGGTTCAAAGTTGTGAAAAGAGTTTATAAACTAATTGTGGTGAATAATTAGGATGCTCTGAATTCATAATGTAAGTGCTGTAACTGTTGAACTATGAACTATGAAATGAACGAGCTGTTTTTCATGTTTTAACCTCCTGAGACCCGCCCATGCATTTGTGTCCTTTATAGTGGACACGGAGTTAACCAGAAAATAAAAATAATTAACAAAATATTAAAATAAATAAATAAACAAAAATAAGTAAATAAATACTAAATACATAATACATAAAAAATACTAAAATAAATAAATACAAAATACATAATACATAAAAATAAAAAATAAATACTAAAATAAATAAATAAATAAATAAATAAATAAATAAATTAATTAATTAAAAGGGAGACTAAAAACTATTTTACATGACTGTAGAAGCTTGTCAGAGATGTTGGTCATAAAAAAAATGTTTTTGTCGGGTCGTAAACTTCACATGGATTTAACACCAAAATGTCCCCGACGCCCAATAATAATAATAATAATAATTCAGATACACTTTTTTTTCAGGACCCAGGAGGTTAAACGCCAATAAAAATCAGGTACAACCCTAGTAGGAGCTTCTTGTGCCAAAAATATTTAGAATTGAAGTCTGTTTTTTTTATCATAGCAAAATGAGTTATCAGACAGGCTTTTTTTCCCCACATCAACGGATCATAAATATTCATCTTTTTCCTTCTTAATTATGATTATTTTACTGTTGTTTCCAATGTTTTTCTATGTCTAGCCCTTGATCAAAATTAGAATCGGGACACCCCTTGCCCTCACATGAACGCACAAAAAACCAAGGGGTAGGGGTAAGACGAAGGGGTAAGACAGAGAAATGGGACGCAGCCTTCAAAAGCCCCCTCGTCCCGGTTTATAGCAGATGGCGCTGTCGTCCTGCTTCCACCGGTAGGAAGACAGCGCCAAAACCTGTTTAAATCAGCTGAACGGACACGTCACCAGAACATCACGTGACTCTGAGGAAGAAAAAAATCGCCTAATAACATAAGAAAGTAATAAAACAAATGATAGAAGACCAAATGAACCTGGTTGGACAACTGGAACATGGTTAAAATCCCTGAAAAGCTGGTTTTGAGGAATAAGAATAGGTCTTACTCGATGTAAAAGTTCCCGCAGCGTCCTGGTGATGGCTTTGACCAGCTGGTGCGTACAGTGTGAATGCGTCCCGTCATGATAAACCATCCCCACAGCTCATTGTTCGGTTACCTTTGAACCATCCTCACTGACAACCACAGAGAACCACGGAGCCTCTGCTAATCTGCCCTAACGACTCCCCATTGTGGATGGAACTGCACTCACTAAAGCGAGACCAGGGGGTGGATATGACCAGGGCTCTATCAGATTACATGTGCTGCAAATGAGTCCAAGTAATTACCGTCATTATGAGTCAATTAAAAACAGTCATTTGAATTTTTAAGGAGGATGAAGTGCATGGACTGTTACCGACTGATTGACAGCCCATGTATAAGGTATTACCTGCTTTGTGACCAGGTACGGGACGAGACAATTTCCACAAGACGAGAGACGAGATTCCACCACAACAAGACTTTTTTTAAATAAATATTTCTATTAAAGGGATATGCCACCCCCAGGTCAAATTTGGGCATCTCCCCACAGTCCAGAGACTAAAATAAGTGGTGGAAAGCGTTTTCCTGCTCACCCAGCCATTGTCCGAGTCTGTCGCCACTGACCGCCGCGGTATCTGCAGCTCCTCCGCCTTAGACTGGAGTCTAACGTCGCCAGAGAAAGATTTCGGCCAAAAGGAATTAATTTGCTCGATGTATTTCCCAATTACTTTGTGTGTAGTGCGCATTCATATCGAGTGCAAATAAATGTGCAAATCAACACGGAGAGCTTGACTTGGTCATTTTGGGTGGGAACTATTTTCCAGTGCGTAAGAATACAGCCGTATCACGCACCACGTTGTGCAACAGGGGAACTCCCTTCCTGGTGCGTAACTGGGATTCCCCTGGTAGCGTGCTGCGTGATACGGCTTTATTCTTCCGCACTGGAAAATAGTTCCCACCCAAAATGACCAAGTCAAGCTCTCCGTGTTGATTTGCACATTTATTTGCACTCGATATGAATGTGCACTACACAGAAAGTAATTGGGAAACGCATCGAGCAAATTAATTCCTTTTGGCCGAAATCTTTCTCTGGCGACGTTAGACTCCAGTCTAAGGCGGAGGAGCTGCAGATACCGCGGCGGTCAGTGGCGACAGACTCGGACAATGGCTGGGTGAGCAGGAAAACGCTTTCCACCACTTATTTTAGTCTCTGGACTGTGGGGAGATGCCCAAATTTGACCTGGGGGTGGCATATCCCTTTAAAGAATCACAGTATACTCATACAAGAGTTTTTCCTTATTTGCAATAAAAGCACCATATTAATAACAAGTGTCAAATCCATCAAATCCAGATATTATCAAAAATTAAATAAAGATAAATAATTAAACAAGTTTTGTTTGTTTGTTCTTTTTTTTTTTTTTTTTTTTTTTGATTGTTGGTGGCACGGTGGCTGAGTGGTTAGCACTCATGCTTCACAGCAAGAAGGTTCGGGTCTCCCGGGCCTTTCTGTGGAGTTTGCATGTTCTCCCCGTGTCTGGGTGGGTTTCCTCTGGGCACTCCGGTTTCCCCCACCAACCCAAAACATGCTCCAGGTAAAATCCAGGTAAAATCCTCCTTGGTCCTGACCAAACCGAAGCAACAAGATCATGGGGATGGTCCCGGGTCAAATGTAAAAAACGATTTCTCCTGTGTGAGATCAATAAAAAGTCAATCTTCTAATCCTTAATCACTGTAAGGCGCTTTGTGTTACTTTTTTTTTTGTATGAAAAGCGCTTTATAAATAATGTTTGATTGATTGATTGATTGATTGAACAATAATAATTATGATGATGAAAAATAAAATCAAAAAGGTAAAGAAAAGAGGAAGAGAAACAGGAGAGAAGAACGTACAAGAGTCAGTCTAAAGTTTTTAATGATTTGCAGAATTCCATTGCTCTTAGTTGCAGTATTTATTTATTTCAATTTAAGAAACCCTAAGAAACAAACCCACTGAGATCTTAAAGGAACTGCAGCAGATTTCCAGAGAAGCAAAATATTGTGTCTAGCTCGTATTTTGAAATAATAATAATACATTTTATTTATTAGGAGTACTGTCAGTTAGTAAGGTATTAACTGCGAGACCAAATATAGCTAAAAAAACGTTAACTTTAGAAAGTATTTCAGCATATTGTCTCCAGTAGTTCAGTAGTTTTGGGCACAAGGTGAGATTTAACATAATTCCTAATATATCAATTTCATGATTCAGTTTCAAATGTTGGCCTCACTATTGCTTATTTATTTGATTTTATATTTTTGTTTCCATTTTAGCACCGCTTTTTGGAACTGTAAGAGCTGTAACTCACCAACATGTGACTTTTTTTTTGTCCAATCCAAATTTAAACACTTAGAATAAAGAATCTAGTGAGATCATTTTTCTCACGCCTGCAACTCTGTCGCAAGAGATGTTGTGGCACGAGATCTTGTACCGTCCCTGTTTGTAACACCTAATTATAAAGTCAAATATAATCTCAAATTTCATTGTCACTGAGTAAACAAGCACATGTATTTGTATGGATAATGTAAAAGTGGGTGCAAAAGTAAAAAAAAACAAAAACTGGTGATTTTGACTTAAAAAACAAACAAAAAAAAATTACTTTCTATCCTGGAAATTCAGAATTGTTGCTTTTTCTTTTGATATTGTGTCTGTGGAATGTGTGAGAGGCGAACATAAACCACGTAATCCCAGCGCGCCGGAGAGTCAGTTACACTAGAAACGAAGGGAGTTTGATTGACAATCAAACAGCCAATAGATAATGAGGTAATCTTGTTATCTATTGGCTAATGTTTGTCTGGCCTCACCACGTCCACACACGTCTGCTACAAACTACATCCAAGAAACTTTTTACAGAACAACAGTTCATCAGTAATAGTGTCTCCTTAAAAGAACCATGATCCAATTCATCTTGAAACATTTAAAATAGTGCTGTCAGGCGATTAAAAAAAAATCGAATTAATTAGAGGATTTGTAATTAATTAATCTAATTAATCACATTTTAATTGAGAGAGAGAGCGAGAGAGAGTGCAGACTTCCCCTTTCAGTCTTTCAGTCTTTCACTCTCTGTCTCTCCGTGCATGTTACCTCCACTGTAACCAAGACAAGACTACTGGCAGACCTGCAGAGTGCACCTGTACACCCCCATTCCCCCTCCCACAGTACAGAACATTCATTCAAAAGCTCATTTACACCATTCCACTGTTAAATGGCGAATATTTCTGGTGCCAAAAGGTGATCACGTACAGTCGCTTTCATGCAACGTCAATAAATAATATACAAGGCTTCAAATACACAGAAAATACAAATAATTGTCCGTGCAAATTACTCATGGCTCACATGACCCCCGGAACCGGCGAAACTGGAGGATTTAAACTCCCAGGACGGGAGGAGGGAGAAGGTGGCAGCGCGAGAGGAACTGAACAATCGATTTTAGCGCAATTTGGATGGGCCAAACTGGTGCTTCTAAGTGTGCACCCTTAGTTGTGGCAGAACACAGTTTATGGTTGATAATGAAAAGGGTTCGGCGCGGGGAGCAGCAGATAAGGAAACGGGCGCGTCTTCACGTGCTCTCCCCAGGGACAACGCTCTGTCACATTTTTATAAATAAACTCGCCGTTCAAAGGCCCTGCACACCAAATTTAAAATGCACGCGCATTGAATCGTCTCTCATAATTAAATGCGTTAATTTTTATAACACATTAATCAAATTAATTAATTACACTGCAAATTAACGCGTTAAACTGACAGCCCTAATTTAAAACAATCAAAATTAATTCAATTCCCTTTCTCTTCCCCTGTTAAAACTATATATACTATACTACTATACTATACATGATGGATACAGTATGTGATACGCAACACTGTGGAATATTCTCCAAAAGAACATTTCCATGGAGACAAGCAGGTGAGACCCTCGTTCCTACCAAATACAAGTCAGGTTTGTGTTTTGTATGTTTTTAGTGCAATAAATATAATAATAATAATAATAATAATAATAATAATAATAATAATAATAATAATAATAATAATAATAATAATAAATATAGCTGCAAGCAGCAATGTGGGGCCAAGCACCAAAGGTTCATGTAGGCCCCATGCAGGGTCTGACAGGGTCTGACAGGGTCTGACAGGGTCTAACAGGGTCTAACAGGGTCTGACAGGGTCTGACAGGGTCTGACAGGGTCTAACACAGTCTGACAGGGTCTGACAGGGTCTGACAGGGTCTGACAGGGTCTAACAGGGTCTAACAGGGTCTAACAGGGTCTGACAGGGTCTAACAGGGTCTGACAGGGTCTGTTCTGACAGGGTTAGACCCTGTCAGAACAGACAGATCAAAGACAGATCAAAGGTTGCTAGGTGCTAGGTGGTTTGAAAGTGGAGGGTGCATGAGTGTTGGAGGTGGTCGGAGGGGCCGATGGCGCGGATTGGCAGCCTCGCTTCCGTCTAGCAGGGGCTAGCTGTGGCTGACAGAAAGTAGCTTACCAGGGTCTGACAGTGGATGAATGGTCTGTTCTGAGCGCTTTGAGACCCTGTCAGAACAGACAGATCAAAGACAGATCAAAGGTTGCTAGGTGCGTTGCTAGGCAATTGACAAATTCCTGCAACTTTGAGCTGCTGGTGGCGCTAGAGGGTTGGGGGTGGGGGCCTATAAATTGCTGTGGGTAATGAGGAGACTGGCTGGAATGTGCATGCCAAATTTCACAACTTTTTACCAAACGGTTCTAGGGGTTGCCATAGACTCCCATGGTGAAAGGAATAAAGAATAATAATAATCAGGAGACCAGAACATCAAAGGAAAGATCAAAGGGTTGCTAGGCAACTTCGGTAGGCAACGCAGAGCAAACACTATAGGTTTAATAATAATAGGTTTAATAATAATAAAAATAATAATAATTCATAGCATTTATATAGCGCCTTTCATGACGCCCAAAGCTCTTTACAGTTCATTGTTCATTCACTCCACACTTGGTGGTGGTAAGTTACTTTTGTAGCCACAGCTGCCCTGGGGCAGACTGACAGAAGCGAGGCTGCCAATATGCGCCATCGGCCCCTCCGACCACCTCCAACACTCACGCACACTCCACTTTCATACTAGGCAAATGTGGGTGAAGTGTCTTGCCAAAGGACACAATGACAGTTTTTGCGTCTGGCGCCCCCCTGTGGCACCTGGTGTTCCCAGTGTCTCCGAGTACTAACCAGGCCCTGGAGCTTCTGAGATCTGACGGGATCAGGCTTTGACAGGCAGGTATGGCCACAATATAAAAATATAACAAAAAAGAAGAAAAAGTTTTATTTTAGCCTTTCTTTTTGGCTAAAAAGATACACCATATGGTCTTCATATCTTTACCTGGATTTTGATTGCATGTACTTTTATTCTTAGCTTATTTAGTGTGTAGGCAATGTTAAAATATAATTGTAGTAGTGCTTAGTATGATTCTGTTGTTTAGACTCTGACACTCTGTTCTGTGATGTCAGACTTTGATGGAGCACTTTTGCGTGACAGGAGCCGTCGCCTCGGGGCCCCTGATCTGCTCTGAGTTCACACAGAGAAGGGCCCCTGTTTATTCTGAGCTCATAAATCAGGTAGAGACGGTTTAGGACAAGACTCTGTGATGCAACACTTCCTCTGCTGCAGATCTGTGTGTAAAGACATGGAGGCTCTGTCCATCTCTGTCTACAGCCTCTTTTCCTCTGCTTCTGTTTGGAGCACATGTGTCTCCACGGTCCAGAGCGAAGGGTCCAGGTGTCATTCAAACAACTAAACGAGATGATTGGACGAGAGAGAACACAGAGTCAGGCGTAAATAACTTGGCAAAAATGCATCGGCCAAACCCACTGTATTATATAAAGAGACGCTGACACGTGGTGCACAGGAGCAGAGAAGTGAAACAAATCCATATAATAATAATAATAATAATAATAATAATAATAATAATAATAATAATAATAATAATAATAATAATGTGTGGAACAAAAGTTTCTTGGAGGTAAAAATAGCAGTAGATATCAGCTCATTATGATCTGACATTGACCTGAGCCTGAGGTCTAAACACCGTGTTACCGTGGAGACCGTTCACCTGCGTGTCACCTGTCCAAGGCCCCGCCCCCTCCTCTCACACGCGATAGGCCTGAGAACAACAGGAACACGTGGACACTTTGTAACACACCAAATAAATATGGACTCAAGAGCTGTTACGTAAAGCAAACACAATGCTCTCTACGGCCTGCCCTTTCTTCACGTGAGAAATGTGACTTTGGTTTGATTATATTTGGGATTTCACTTTTCTCACATCCACCTCCACAGCAGCAGACCGGGTCAGAGGTCGCTGTCCGCGGTGCTGAAACAATCCGAACCAGAACAAAGCCCCCACCGCATTTTCACGCAGCAGCAGCATGTGGGGACTGTGTTATTGTGTGGCTATTTCGGACTTTAGTGCACAGTGACAGAAGGAGAAAACACACGTGTGAACTAGGAGTCATTTAATGTATATATTTATTCATCTTTGGGTTAATAAAATCATGATACAAATATTAAAGATTCATAAATATAGAAACAAAGTATAAACAGGCTCTGTTTGAACACATCATTATAAATGTAGAATGAAAACCAACAAACAAATAGTGTCATAATTTTGATAATTGACTTTGCCCCTCCTGTTTGTGTAAAAACCTCACCGCGTCACAGTCCCGGAGTCTGGAGCAGCGCAGACCCCGGAGCAGCGGAGCACCGGAGCACCGGAGGAGCGGAGCACCGGAGGAGCGGAGCACCGGAGCACCGGAGCACCGGAGGAGCGGAGCACCGGAGGAGCGGAGCACCGGAGGAACGGAGCACCGGAGGAACGGAGCACCGGAGCACCGGAGCACCGGAGCAGCGGCGCGGCCTCCGCCTAGCGGCCGGACGGGACAACACCCCCCCCCCAAACACACACACACCGCGCGCATCTCTGAGGGAAGTTGAAACATGAGCCGAGTTCAGGCGCTTTAAACATTAAAGTACTGCACACTCATGCTCCAAACAAATAAGAACGCACTGAGACTGGTTTTCAAACATGTAACAGAAGAAGTTTCAGCAGAGGTACAAGTTTTAGCAGAGGTACAAGTTTCAGCAGAGGTACAAGTTTCAGCAGAGGTACAAGTTTCAGCAGAGGTACAAGTTTTAGCAGAGGTACAAGTTTCAGCAGAGGTACAAGTTTCAGCAGAGGTACAAGTTTCAGCAGAGGTACAAGTTTTAGCAGAGGTACAAGTTTTAGCAGAGGTACAAGTTTTAGCAGAGGTACAAGTTTCAGCAGAGGTACAAGTTTCAGCAGAGGTACAAGTTTCAGCAGAGGTACAAGTTTCAGCAGAGGTACAAGTGCGGCTGTTCAAATACATTCATGCAGATTTTCATCCAACAGAATTCTGAAATTCTAAACTTAAACTTCTTAAACTTAACTTAACGCGCATCGATACTCCCACCTTCAGTCGTGCCTCTGCAGTGCACACACACACACACACACACACACACACACTCACGCGCACGGAGGTGGGAGGGTCCGTGCGCGCGCGTCAGGCTCGTGAGCGCGCGCCCTGATGCTGCTGTGGTGGGGAATAAATGTGGAGCTGCAGCAGAGGTGCCTCAAAGCCTCAATGGACCGAGGAGAGACCGCGCCGCGCCTCTGCCGCCTCTGCCGCCTCTGCCGCCTCTGCCGCCTCTGCCGCCTCTGCCGCCTCAGGACGCGTGTCTCTGGACCGTTTAGTGCATGAGCTCCTGACGTTCAGCCGCTTGTGTGCCGCTCCTCTGACCTCCTCATGTGGTCCTCTCTGCACATGCCCCGCGTGTCCATCATGGACCTGTCGGCCGAAAGCCTCCATCCCGCGACCCCCCGCGCGCTGCTGCTCTCGTGCGCCATGCTCCTGTTCACCGCGCACTTGTGGCGTTGGCTCCGGCTGCGCGCCTGGCCCCCGGGGCTCTCACTCCCGGGACCCTCGCTCCCGGGACCCTTCTCGTGGCCCGTCATCGGGAACGCAGCGCAGATGGGCAATGCGCCGCATGAGTACTTTGCGCGTCTGTCCCACAAATACGGAGAGGTTTTCCAGATCAAACTGGGCTCCAGGCCCGTGGTGGTTCTGAACGGAGACTCCATCAGACAGGCGTTGGTCAAACAGGGCCAGGACTTCGCGGGGAGACCGGACTTTACCTCGTATAGGTACGTCTCTGAGGGCAACGGGGTCGCGTTCAACACCGCCTCAGACTGGTGGAAGTTGCACCGAAAGATCTCCCACTCCACACTGCGCATGTTCTACCAGGGCAACCCCGAGACTAAGAAAACGTTTGAGCGTCACATTTTGTCTGAGTTCAAAGAACTTCTGCAGCTGTTTGTGGAAAAGACCGAGGAGAGGCGCTACTTTGTGCCTATGAAGTATCTGGTGGTGTCCACGGCCAACATCATGAGCGCGCTGTGCTTCGGAAAGCGCTACTCGTATGAGGATGAGGAGTTCCAGCAGGTGGTGGGAAGAAACCACCAGTTCACTAAGACCGTGGGCGCGGGCAGCATCGTGGACGTGATGCCGTGGCTGCAGTACTTCCCAAACCCCATCAAAACAATCTTCGATGACTTCAAGAGCCTTAACCTGGAGTTCTGCAGCTTCATCCGAGACAAAGTGATGGAGCACCGTAAGACCATGGAGCCCGGGACCGTACGGGATATGACCGACGCGTACATCGTGGCGCTGGACAATCTGCGGGACCGCTCCGGCATCACGCTGGAGAAGGACTTTGTCACGCCGACTGTGGGAGACGTGTTCGGGGCGAGCCAGGACACGCTGTCCACGGCGCTGCAGTGGATCATCCTCATCCTCATCAGGTGAGTGTTTTACTCTGTGTTATCATCTGTTCTGATCACAAACAGAGCTGCACTTGTCTTTTGTTTCATTCACATGTTAAACACACAAACCTGCACATTTTTCTCTCATAATGTCTCTTATAATGTCAGGAAGTGCTCCACTGTGTTTTTAAACTCCACACACTTTCACTAGAATCATCCGGATCATTTCAGACCTCGAATTGCCAATCTCTACTTTAAAAAAAAGTTTAAAAGGAGCTGTTAAATTGAAAACTACCGCTTCAGGGCATCACAAGGTGGAACAGAGCATTTTAAGGTTTGGAGACATAAACAGACTGATAATAAATGTAGTGAATGAAATAAAACACAACACTGCCTTCTGCTCATGATTTTGCATCATTTGAAATGCTCAAAGTACAGGTGTGTTTATGTGGTACAAGAACATGTGTTTTAATGGTACATCTCATGCATTTTGGGGCAGTGCATTGGTTACAGTCTCCAGAGATTTAAGCTATAATAAACGATCCTCCACATCTATTTTATGCCACTGCCTGTAGCCTGCAGCACGCCTACCTGCAGGGCCAATCCAAAAATACCTTGCAGGTTTTCTCAATGAATGGACTTCATATCTATTACGGCTCTGCATGAATGAGTGAAGTGAACACGTAGTAAAAACAAATAAACGTGCGCTGCCAAAGTGTGACTGAAAACCGAACGTGCACAGTTCAAAATGTGTGTTTGTTGTGAATATTATGACAGTTTCTCTGCTGGGGCGAGGGGAATGAAAAAAAGAGAGGGAGAAAATGAGTGACAGAGAGTTTAAAGAGGGAGGGGGAGTGAGAGACAGGTGGAGCGTCTGATCTGAGCCGTAGAGGAAGTGCTCCGTCAGCTTTCCCATAAATACTTCAGTCAGACACTTCAGGTGTGACGATCCGAGCCACAAACATGCGCGGTAACAAAGACACAACTTCAGATGGGTTTATGAAGGAAATATCAATGAATAATGATATAAAAAAGGATTCTTCTACATCACGGGCCTCCAGCCTTTTTCCTCTGGTGAGCCACTTCATTCATTTTAGCCGTCGCAAGAAATTTAGTGACGAGCCTTCCATGGGGTACAGTTAGATGCTTATAAAACATAAACCATTTTACAATAATTAGTGCACAAATTTAAGGATGTCACACACTACAGGATTTTTCGGTCTTTTTAAATGTGTGACAAAAGTATGAGGAGAATCTTATGAGACTTAAAGGGATAGTGTGTTTTTTTTATGTTAATGTATGGGTTCCCCTCTAATAGTGCCGTGCATTAACACTGGTTTACCACTCACCGTGTCACCTGAGCCGGGTTCTGCACTGGTTCTGGAGCTCGTGAACGTAGGTCCGGTAAGTTCGCGGGGACATTTAATAAAGCTTGTTTTTCTTCTCAAAACAACATTTGTCCAAAAAGTGATATATTTGCATCACAAACAGTTGTCCGCCAAAAATTCTGCAGCCTAATTCGCATTCGCACATTTTCTCTATTCGTATCACTGCGCACACATTAGCTGTATTAGCCTGTTCACTTGTAAACATCCGTTTACGGCGGATGTCGCCGTACCGCATCCACCGTAAACATCCGCTTAAAGTGAACAGGCTAATACAGCTAACCTGGGCGCAGTGATACGAATCGAGAGAAAATATGCGAATGCGAAATACACTGCTGAATTTTTAGCGGACAACTGTTTGTGACGCAAATATATCACTTTTTGGACAAATATTGTTTTGAGAAGAAAAACAAGCTTTATTAAATGTCCCCGTGAACTTACCGGACCTACGTTCCCGAGCTCCAGAACCGGAGCAGAACCCGGGTCAGATGACGCGGTGAGCGGTAAACCAGTGTTAATGCACGACACTGTTAGAGGGGAACCCATACAGATTAACATAAAAAACACACACTATCCCTTTAAAATGGCTGATCACAAAGACTGCAGAGGATATGGCCGCAGACCGCACCATCTCGTCTGCTGTTTCCTGTCGAGAGTAAAACGACTCACTTTGAAACTCTACGTGTTCAAAAGATCAGAGCTCTGCACTTCGAGTTTAGATACAAGACAAAACTGTGTTATTATTAGTGAAATGTACAATACAGAAGCCCCAATGATGAGAAACAGCAAGGCCAGTTATGTGGCCCGGACTGGGGTCACCAGGGCCCCACCTCAGGCCTGGCTCTGGGGTGGGGCCCTGGAGCCATCAGGGCGATTGTGGCTACAATATCTTACCAACCAAGTGAATGAATAATGCAATGTAAAGCACTTTAATTCTATAGAAAAGAGCAGATTTTATAAGACGGATTGTGTGGTTTGTAGAGGAAATGATGGTACTTCAAACTGCAGCCTTTGTGATGTACTCATTCAAACTGTGATTACTGTTTTTGCCTGAATTATTACATTATTATGATTGTGATTATGATTTAACCCATAAGAACCAAGACCCAAGGACAATTATTTGGGATGTACCACAGACCATTATTGTCCATGACCGTGAGGTTTTTCATTCTTATTTTAAGGTTAAAAGCCCATTGTGTCATATATGTTACAGTGATATTTCCGTCACTGGTTTGATATTACTTTCTTCAACAATATGTTCAGACCAGGTTGAATGTGATATAGGACATGTTTTCAAAGCATTGGAACTGTGAAAAGTAGTGACGGGTGAACGGACCCTTGTGAAGCACTGACACCTCAGTCGCAATATTGTGTCAAATGGTTCGACGTGTCTGAGGCCTCGAAGAAACACTGACCTCTAGTGGACAAATTTAACCATTGCAAACCAACACCCAACCCTTGATTTGGGAAGTTTCCAAATGGATGGATGGGAATGGATCGCTTTTTTCCACTTGTAGATGCCATCGAAAATGAAACAAATGCCAAAAGTCGCCAGAAGTCACCAAAATCACCACTAACGTCACACAATACTCCTCACTACCCGACATTTTTAATAAATATCGGTGCATCTTTTATACTGTAGCAGTTTAGCACTTGTCAAACCAAGGAAGCGCGTTGAACACTCTGAAGCACTCTGAACCAATCGCAGAGCGGAATATTCGCTGAGCCGATGAAACGCTTCGATACACTGAAGTGATTGACACGCAGAGCGAAGCAGCGGGGGGAGGGACCGACACTTCAACACTTTGGTCATGTGAGGGGCTGTGCTTCGGAGCAATTTGTTCCAGAAAGAACAAGACGTGCTCCGGAGCTCCGTCTCATTTGCCCATCACTAGTGAAAAGTGTTTGAAATGACCTGCTTTTTGAAATTAGCTGCTTCCTTGAAATTTGCACAAGGATATAGCAACATTTTGGAGAGACCACGTCCTGTTAGAGTCACATGACTGTCACATGGTTAGAGTCACATGACTGTCACATGGTTAGAGTCACATGACTGTCACATGGTTAGAGTCACATGACTGTCATATGGTCATCATACCAGGATGTTTATGTCGCTTAGGGACTTGATGAGTTAAGGTCAGACATAAAGCTTTATAAGGAAAAGACTGGGGCATTCGAAGTGTTTGTTCCACTGGCGTCACCGTGGCTCTTATGGGATAAACGGGAAGTAGTAGGGACGGTCAGCAGGGCCATTGTTGATAACCATCTCTGTGTTTTGTGAGCAGGTACCCAGATCTCCAGCAGCGCCTTCAGCAGGAGGTGGACAAAGTCGTGGGTCGTGAGCGTTTACCTTCCCTCGAGGACCAGCCGCGTCTCCCTTACGTCATGGCGTTCATCTACGAAGTCATGCGTCTGTCCAGCTTCATGCCCCTCACCATCCCCCACGCCACCACCGCGGACACCTCCATCAACGGATTCCACGTGCCCAAGAACACCGTCGTCTTCATCAACCAGTGGTCCATCAACCACGACCCCAAACTGTGGGACCAACCTGAGATCTTCAACCCGCTACGGTTCCTAACACCAGAGGGCGCTCTAAACAAAGATCTGACGAGCAGCGTGCTCATCTTCTCTCTGGGGAAGCGAAGATGCATAGGCGAAGAGCTGTCCAAGCTGCAGTTGTTTCTGTTCACCACACTCATAGCTCATCAGTGTAAAATTACGTCTGACCCCTCCAGGCCACCGTCCCTGGACTACATCTACGGGCTAACGCTAAAGCCCTACCCGTACCACATCGCGGTGATGCTAAGAGACGACGTGGAGCTGATGCAGGCGACGAGAGGAAGAGCTGAGGAGAAGACAGACTCGTATAAGAGCAGTGGACTTAAGGAGAACATGAAGGAGGGCTGAACGAGCGCCTGTGGGACTCCAGCTCTGAGTGAAGTTCGGAGCACAGCTGTTGGGGATGGGAAACAGGAAATTAGCTCCAAACATATGAACAAACTTAGAATGAAGAGGTCAGATTCAGAGTGAAACAACAAAAACTACAGTATACAACGCACTGCAGTTGACTAGATTAAACAACAACCAAGCTATTATTATTTATGCGGCTAAACGATTTCTGACAAGTATTGTGATTTGTGATTTGCTTTAATAATATGATTCGGTTACAAAAAATTGCATAAAATCACAGTCCTTTTCATTGGAGGGTGAATTTTCGCCGTAAAAAACAAAGAAAAAATCGATACAAAATTATAATAAAAGACGATTAACTCCTTGTGCATTAGCTTAACTAGAAAAAAATTAATAAAATAAAGCGTTTCTATTGAAATTATTCATGACAAATGGTTTTAAATCGATAGAACCCAAAATATTTGCTTTGGATCAACATAAATGATCAATTAGTTGGGGAAAGGTGAGTTATATTTAAATAGTGTCAACAAATAATCTTTTTACACAATCAACCTGACAGTTTTCTTCATTTGTAATTGTATATTCACCCTCTGCTTTAATACTGGAGCTAATTCTACTTTCCTCGTCACTTTCCAAACTCTGATCATGAGCTATTTAATATAGAAAAGCTTAAATCTCAGGCTAAACGTATTGAGGACTTTGTATCAAGAATAATCAAGTATTACATGACGTATATTCACATGATCTTTGTGACTTTGGGGGAATTGAACCTACAACCTCGGTCTGTTGTATCACTGGAGGCGACGAATGCTGCTGCTTCACTAACCATGGACACACTTTTGCTGTGAAGTTATTGACTTTTTTTTTTGGACTGTTTTGCTGTGTTAATGTAAAAATAACATATATTTGTATTATCCAGGGATCAAAACCAGTGCTATTGTAACTACTTCTATTTAGATTTGTACATATTTAATATCTGTAGTTCATGCTGTAACATTAACAGTTAGAATAAGCTTTAGGCTTTAGTCTCATCTGTTTGGCCCATAGACTGTATATGTATAGAAATGGACACATGTGTAGAATCCCTCAGTCGTCCAGGTAGAGTCCACGGGAAAAGAAGAAATTCAATTTGTCAACTGGACAAAAGTTTATTTGGTCGAATGTCCACCGAAAATCTCCACCTAAAAGCCACTGGCCACTGCTTTGAGGACAGTGAGGTCCAGATCTTGGCCAGAGAAAAGAACTGGTTTGAGAGGAGGAGTTAAAGAGGCGATTTTTGTCAAGAAAGAGAATCCTTCTTTGAACAGAAATGGAGGGCTCAGACATCATTTGTCTCCATCTATAACTCTGTCCTCAAACCTAAATCAAAACAAACAGAAAACAATAGTGCAGCAGGTCAGGTCCAGAGGAGTGAAAACACCATTATGACCCACACTCCACTCCCACTGCAGATCTAACAGGCCCACCTAACTAACACCAACTGGAAACAAGTAGGTGTGGGAGTCTCAGAGTAATGTCATTGTATTTAGCGCCCCCTTCAGGCAGATATAGGCAGTGTCCACCAGCGTCTGACCAGAACTGAAGAAGCAGCTTGGATGAGCTGAGAAACGGATTCCACCAAATAAACTTTTGTCCAGTTGACAAATTGAATTTGTCCTTTTGCCATAAATGGACATAACTAACAGCAGCCACTATGTTCAGGCGGCATGGTAGCTGAGTGGTTAGCGCTCTTGCTTCACAGCAAGAAGGTTCCGGGTTCGATCCCCGGGTCGCCCGAGCCTTTCTGTGTGGAGTTTGCATGTTCTCCCCGTGTCTGGGTGGGTTTCCTCCGGGCACTCCGGTTTCCCCCACCAACCCAAAACATGCACCATAGGTAAATCCTCCAGCTGAGGTCCTGACCAAACTGAAGCAAGAAGATCATGGAGATGGTCCTAATGTGTGCTGCCCACTGCTCCTAATATTTATATACTGTATATATATAGGATGGGTTAAAATGCAGAGAAGAATTTCTCCAGTGTGAGATCAATAAAGTTCACTTCTTCTTCTTCTTCTAGAATAGGAAGTGAGCATGGGGGCGCTTCCGGCTTCACTGGCTCTTGCTCAAATTGGCTTTCCGTAAAAAAGTCTGTAATTGCTGCAATGAGCCTTGTCATTTTGGTCTTAAAATGTTCGTATTAACCCAGACTACATGATCCTGGTGTTTTTATTTAGTTATTTTGTCCATAAATAAATCCCTATTCCAAATTTGCACTTATTTGCTAGCATCGTGAGCTTCATTTGACTGGAGATGAACGTTCCACTTCTTTATACAGTCTATGGGTTGGCCTTTCAAAATAAATGTCCAGTAGTGCAGAGTTTGTGAAGTGATTCAGTATCTAAGGCCTATACATAGTCACAAAGTTATAATCTTGTGTAATCACCAATAGCAATTTCAGAAAGCAATTTATGATCATTTCACGCTAACTTAAGTTCTGACATATTTGCTAGACAAATATTATTTTAGCTTTATATTACAGGAAATAACAAGACCAAATTATTTAAAAAAAAAAAAAAAACATCTTATTGGGCCAAAGAGCACAGAGGTAAATTTTCTGCCACCTTGTTATTATTGCCTTGCCTGGAATGTTCCACATTATGGCTTAAATAATATATCTCCATAATATATATCTCCATGGCGACAATTTGGCAAAGTTACAGGTCGGACAGTCAAGGCATGTTTTTCAAGATATCTTTTGAGGAATAAAAAAGCCGAATATGGAACATTCCAAGGAAACAAACAAGCGACAGAACCTAAAAAGAAAAGTTCCACAGTGTAAGGTTAGAACCAGCTAAAAGCAAATTAAAATGTCTTTGGGCAATGCACTGGGACAGAATAACATGATTATTTCAAGATTTTCACTGTAAATATCAGCAAGACTTCTTTTTCCTAAGATGTAATTATTGCAAAACTGTTGTGCTGTTTGTGTCACAACTTTTCCATTTAAAAAGAAAAACAAAAAAACAAAAAACAGAACTTTACCTAAAATATTTATTTACAAATTGGACAATGTGAATTCATGCATTGGTGCTTGCTCACATTAGAAGTAGAGCTGGGCGGTATGACCGAAAATTGATATCACAGTATTTTTCAAAATTATACCAGTGTCACGGGATCTGATGGTATTTTTTCATGTACTAAGTGGTACCATGTCTTTGGCTAAGTGGACAGTAACAGCGTCGGTAATATCGTTCCACCGTTTGCTTTTCTTGTCGTAGGCGGTCCCCTTAGAAAACGCGTCTTTGAGTGACGTCTGAGCGGCGTTTTGTGTCGCGGCGCCGACTTGAACGTTCCCTGCAGACGTGGAAGAGGATGCAGATCTTAGTTTCGTGCGTTCTTCATATTCCAGGACGTGTTTGTGACGGAGGTGGTGAAGCAGATCGCTCGTGTCGCCTCCTGTGGCTACAACTTTAGCCTGACGACATTTACAGAATACGGTCGTTTGATCGGTGTCAGATTTTTTAAAGCCGAAGTTCTTCCACCCGACTGACACGGCTCCTCTTTTCGGTATAAGTTTCTCTGTGTCTGTATCATTTTCTCCGTCCATGTTGTTCACCGCTCGACACACGCTGAGCTTCCACCGCTCTCACGCCAAAACAGTCCCCCTCTCAAACAATGTCCCGCGCCGCCACGTTCCGCCGCTCTGGGTTCCCCACGTTTTGTACGGTATTGGGATGCAGTGGTCCGTCACTATAACACGGTTCACCTTTCGCGGCCTTGTTGTTTTTTTGTTTTTTTTTCAAATGATTTTACGCGCATTGTGTTCTGCGTCCTGATTGGCTAAGGGACTGTAGACCTTTGCCAATTTGTCATTCTCCTTCGTGTCTCCTGTACAGTACTGAATGTGTTCATTTTGCCAAATTTATATAAATGTTCGATCACGAGCAGTGTGACTCGGTCAGAGGAACTGTGAAATACACACAATATGTTTAGGGCCTGAAAACAGGTTTTGATCTTTGGTTTCATTCTAAAATACTGTGCTTTTTTGTGGTAAAAGGAGAAACTCAATTTGTCAACGGGACAAAGTTTATTTGGTTGAAAATGTTTCGCAGCTCATCCAAGCTACTTCGTCAGTTCTGGTTAGAGTGCTGATGGACACTGCTTATATCTCGCTGCAGGGAGGAACTAACTACACTGAAATTACTCTGAAACTATCCCACCTCTTTGTTTTGAGTTTTTGCCTGAGGTCTTGTTTAGCGTATCCATTCAGACCTCAGACAGAAACTGAAAAAAAGGTGGGATAGTTTCAGAGTAATTTCATTGTAGTTAGATCCTCCTTGCACCTAGATATAAGCAGTGTCCATCAGCACTCTAACCAGAACTGACGAAGCAGTTTGGATGAGCTGCGAAACGTTTTCGACCAAATAAACTTTGTCCAGTTGACAAATTGAGTTTCTCCTTTTACCCTGGATTCTAGCTGGACGACTGAGGGATTCTTCACACTGTGCTTTTTTTTGTTGAAAATCTATGAAAGTTTGAGTGTTTAAACAAGAGAGAAATGTGAGAAAATGTTAATGTCAGTATAATGTGTGTGGTGAGGCGTTTACAGCCTTAAAACATGTAGAATAATTGTAAAATATAAAGCTGACGACTTCACGGATTTCGCCTATTGCGGGTTATTTTTAGAACGTAACCCCCGCGACAAACGAGGGACCGCTGTATATGAAAAATTCAGATAAAAAAACAACAAAAAAACACTAATATTTGGTATGAGCCGGTATACCGCCCAGCCCTAATTATAAGTAGTATAAGTAGGTATATAAGGACTACGTACAGTCTATTTTCTAAAATGTTCTCCTTACCTCTGACTATTTTACATTTTGCATAGCATCTTTTACTGTATAATCATCTCAGGAATATCATGTTGGAACCTTCTTATCGACACTGTTCAGACCAGATTACACAAACTCACTGTTGGACTTTCTCTTACTCACTTTAGAACAGTGTTACTCAGCTGGAGTGTTGAAGTTTTGTGATTTTGTTGTTGTTGTTGTTAGACGCTGCTTCGTATGGACTCTCTTTTGATGCCAGTAACCAAATATTCTGCAAAACACATCACGATTTTTACTGATTCAGAACTTCTCGTAATTTTGTCAATAGATCAATGCAGTTAGTTGGTGTTGATTTCTGCAATGTTTTATCATATTTTGATTAGTTTGAATTAATATATATACTTTTTTTTCTCTACCAACTAAAAAAAATCGTACTTGATATAATGAAATGTTGAAATGCTTTGAAAATACTGTGATTACTGAATCAGAAAAAAAACAAACAAACAAACCTTAAATCTATCCCATGTCATTTTTTCAGTCTCCATGTAACTGCTTTGCCTGGAATGTTCCACAGCGTGGCATTACTCTTATGTATGTTGCATGTATTCAATTAAAGATGTTTTATTGCACCAAAAAAATATTTTAAAAATGTATGATCCAGCTTGAAACTTGGCCTGGTGGCATCAGTCTCTTATCTCCATGGTGACACACAAGTTTAATGTCATACTGTGGAACATGCTAAAGCAAAGGGGAGTTAAAGGTCCTATAATACGTATAAGTGACTCGTGTGAGATTTAAGCCGTGTTATAAGGTTATTACCTCCTCAAAAACAGACCTGGAGTTGTGTTTTGTTTCTAACTCTCTAACTCTTTAACTCTACCATTCCTCTGTCTTACCCCTTCCCCTTTATCTACGTCTTTGTCTCGCCCCTCGATACCGAGCTGAGAGCGCTCGGGGTACAAATGTTCCCCTAAGAAATGGGACACCACTCGATTACCGTTTGCGTCATCGTCCCTCGCCTCTACCTGAGCTGCTACATCTACAGAGGCGACAACAACTGACGCAAACAAACGGAAACAAATGTCGAGGATTATCTCCACAAAAAAACTAGCTTGTTTATACATGAAAGTTCGATGAAAACGATAACGTCGGCTAAACAGACATCACTACAATTAAAACTGCAACAACAGTTCACTAAAAGTAACGCAGAACATAATTGTAAACCTGCTAAACTGTTAATCGATAATTACAACTGCTGAAAATACATTTATGAGACTCGTTGGCTGGTCCATGTGACGCTGCCATCCTGATCCCAAAACCTGCCTGAGCTTGTAGGCGTACCCCTTCGTTTAAGTCTGGTCGAGAGCTTACTTCGTTTCAAGGGGTATGTAGCCCGAGGTCGTGGCCCAAGCCCTTGATCAAAATTAGAATCGGGACACCCCTTGACCTCTCACATGAACTGTTTAACTCTTTAACTCTAACTCTTTAACTCTTTAACTCTAACTCTTTAACTCTTTAACTCCAACTCTTTAACTCTTTAACTCTTTAACTCTTTAACTCTTTAACTCTAACTCTTTAACTCCAACTCTTTAACTCTTTAACTCTTTAACTCCAACTCTTTAACTCTTTAACTCTTTAACTCCAACTCTTTAACTCCAACTCTTTAACTCTTTAACTCTTTAACTCCAACTCTTTAACTCTTTAACTCCAACTCTTTAACTCTTTAACTCTTTAACTCTTTAACTCTGACTCTTTAACTCTTTAACTCTGACTCTTTAACTCTAACTCTTTAACTCTTTAACTCTGACTCTTTAACTCTTTAACTCTGACTCTTTAACTCTTTAACTCTGACTCTTTAACTCTTTAACTCTTTAACTCTTTAACTCCAACTCTTTAACTCTGACTCTTTAACTCTGACTCTTTAACTCTGACTCTTTAACTCTGACTCTTTAACTCTGACTCTTTAACTCTTTAACTCTGACTCTTTAACTCTTTAACTCTGACTCTTTAACTCTGACTCTTTAACTCTGACTCTTTAACTCTTTAACTCTAACTCTTTAACTCTTTAACTCTTTAACTCCAACTCTTTAACTCTTTAACTCCAACTCTTTAACTCTTTAACTCTGACTCTTTAACTCTTTAACTCTGACTCTTTAACTCTGACTCTTTAACTCTAACTCTTTAACTCTTTAACTCTGACTCTTTAACTCTTTAACTCTGACTCTTTAACTCTAACTCTTTAACTCTTTAACTCTGACTCTTTAACTCTTTAACTCTGACTCTTTAACTCTTTAACTCTGACTCTTTAACTCTGACTCTTTAACTCTTTAACTCTTTAACTCTTTAACTCTTTAACTCTAACTCTTTAACTCTTTAACTCTTTAACTCTTTAAGTTAAAGAGTTAGCTCAAAATGCTCTGTTCCATTTTGTGATGTCATGAAGTGGTAGTCTTTTAACAGTTTCCTTTTATATGTTGTTTAGTAGAAATTGCCGATTCCAGAGCTGTGTGGAGTTTAAAAACACAGTGGAGCACTTCCTGTATCACCACATGATGACATCACAAGGTGGAACAGAGTGTTTTCAGTTTGAGAGAAGAACTCGGCCTAAATGTGCAGAGTTTGTGCGTTAATTAAGCATGTGTGTGCGAACGAAACAAAACACAAGTCCGGGTGTGTTTGTGATGAGAAAACATGAAAACAAAGATTTAAAAAAGTGACGCAGTGCAGCTTTACGGACAGATACAGATATTATACACTTTCAAACAGACTGGGTTACTTCTTCAGTAGTTTTAGGCATTTTTTGGCAACATTTTCAGACTTAAATTCCTCTAGACTTTGGATAAATGTCAAATTAGATGATGTCATGTGTCTGTGCTTTTGTAAATCCTGTAAATCCAAAAATGTAAAAGAAAACAAAAGTGGATGAATCAGCTGCTTGTTCCAACAGCCCGATTTACGGATGACGTCAACCGTAGACAAACCAGGAATTGTGTATTAAAAGAAAGTTCTGATTTCAGAATACACGTCCTTTGCTCATGCTAATGCTAATGCTAATACTTTGCTTTAGCGTCTGTGCGTCTAAGTGTCACAATTCACTTTTAGCAGCTGTGAAAAGCACTGTTATTGGAAGTGCCCACATGGATGTTTCTTGCAGTTCCTTTACCTCAAACTTTATGAATCTTGTCTGAAAACTACTGTAAACTGTAAACGTGCCTCCTGCTGCAGCTCTGAGTTTTGTGACACGTCTGAAAATGTCTTTATACAGCGTAGAGATATTATAAAACAAATAAACTAACATATTTTTACAGTTAAACCGTAGAACCCGTGTGGTGTTTTCTGTTGTGTGGTGTCTTGTGTCTCATTCTTAGAGGCTTATAGGCGTATGCTACATCACAGGGCTTCCCAAAGTGAGGCTCGAGGCTTATTTTTATTTATTCTTTATTTAATAGGGACAGTGCAGATTAATGAACATCTATAACAGCAGTGGAAATACTCCAGATCAGACCCGGACATTTCAAGGCCCGGGCGCCAAATAGGGTGACCATTCATCCGGATTTCGTCCGGACAGTCCGGTTTTAGAGCTGTCTGTCCGGCCGTCTGTCACGTGTCCTCCTTTTTTACATTTTGTCCTCCTTTCGTTGCATAAATCGTCATAAATCCCCACCCACTATTTACACTTGCTACTCTGCGATGTTCGCCGTTTCCCAATTCAGAAAGTGCACAGTTCGGAGTGTGGTCTCAGTCTGCAGTTGAGGAGGTGCATACTCGCTCAGCCCTGAGTGCAGTCCGTGGACCGCATGGGCATCTGCGAGATGGAACAAGTCTCGCCTCAGCTCAATGAGCCGGGTGGTCTGCTCCTTGTTCCCTAAAGACAAAATATTATTCTATTGCGACTAGTAATGCTTGGAATTCCTGTGCGCGACATCCAGCAGAATGTGCGAGCAGTGCACTTTCTCAGCGCACATTTTGTTTTCCCCGAGGGAAAACAAAAAAAAAAACAAGGTGTCCTCACTTTAGGGCCTTTGTCCTTTTTGGACACAAGTGTCCTCCTTTCCTGTTTCATGCCGGTGGTCACCCTAGCGCCAAATACGAGTGACTCTGACCGGCCCGTGAAAGGTTGCTTGGAATTATGAAAATAAAACCTACTTTCAAAATTGTACTGTAACGAACAGGCCGTTTGTTACGGAATGAGTATCCACACATGCACTTTCAGAGACTTTGCACTTTATATATATTTACATTGCACCTTTAGAGCACGGAGCACTTACAGGATATGCTAATTTGCACATACAAGATTGCACACATTTGTATTGTTTTAAAGTATTTATTGAAACTTTTTTTTAGCGTTTGTCGCGGAGTCCGGTCGGGCGGGTGCTTCCGGTAATGGTGGCCGCCGGTCTGTGGAGACAAACAACAACAATCAATGTGCAATATGTGCCACTTTTTAAATTAGTTGTGTCTTGTGTGTGTTTGCGTGTGTGGGATGTGGATATTTTAAAGTGTGAAAGTGGTATGCGTGGGTTGAGTTGTGGTTTTACTTACCTGTGTCTCATGTCCAGGTGTCTGGCCAAAAGATTCCCCGGGGGACCAGACACCATTTAAGAGTTCCGGGCCAGCTCAAGACAGCGGACATCCGGGGGGAGGAAATGCCACCTATTCTAATTGGGTTTATTCATTTTATACTTTATTAGGTGTTTGGTTTCTAAGAGTTTATTTTTGTATGTGGGTTTTATATGGTTTATTGATGATGGGTATTTTATTGGAGGATTTTAACTTAGTTTTAAACAGCTAATGTTAATTATACACCCCTTGGAGTTTTTATGGTTTTACCCAGCAATATTTAAGCCACCTGTATCCTATCATTGATTGCTCTGCTGCTGGAGAAGAACCACGCTCCTATCCTCCTTGCACTTTCATTTATTTTGCACTGCACTTTGCACTTTATATTTTTTGTGCAAACTGAAAAAAAACATTAAAAACTGTGGACCACGTCAACCCTGCCTCCAGTATCTGTTTGTGGAACTCGCTGCAATCCGGCCGCTCTACCCGTCTTGGTCACATGTACATAATGTATTTGTCCTGATGATCATCTGTGGGACTTCACCTCAAACATGAACCTGACTCTGATGCACTTGTTAAAGCTCAACAGAGGCGACATTTCTCTCACTGACCAAGAAAAAAAACACTAAAACATGATAAATTTGACTTTTTTTCTACACAGTTTGGCAGCTGTTGTGACATTTCTTGTATTCTATTATTTGACAAACAAAGACTTTGTGGTGTCTTAATACAAAGTTAAGAAAGTTAAAGTCAGAAAACATTGTGGGGTTAATGTGACTGAAAAAGAGTTATAAAAGTTTCACATTTACCATTGTTTTGAATTATTTTACTGAATAAATTCAGTTTTTGTCAAAACTTCACTCTCTCATGACTTAATAATAACACAGAACTTACAGC